>CAJNDT010006041.1:57449-110390 GCA_905221615.1 Symbiodinium sp. CCMP2592 | reverse complement strand
TTGTAAACTAGATGCTTCAGCCAAAGTGCAGCTGCTGTTTGCAATTCCAGCGGTACTAGCAGTAGGTTTAACAGAAAGATGCACTGAAAAAAAAGAAAGACTAATTTTCGGCAAACGTCTAAACCCTGTGTGCTCGTGTTCTGTCAGAGGAGACCACATTGAGAGCGAAGCTGGGGAGGGGAAGCGGCTGCTTTACCCCCCAGTGCATACGGGCCGGGGTTTGGAGGTTTGCCGAAATCCTAATTATTCTAAATTCGGCTCAAAGTTTGGCTCAAGCCTCTCAGGGTCAGTTCTTCACCGGTCCGTGGAGGTGTGCACTTGCAGAAGGCTGCAAAACACGAACAGCAGCACGCGGGCTTTTACATAAGTTCTTCACTCTTGGGGGACGGTGTGCGGGGGGGGTGCTCTTGCGGGAACGGACAATGCAAGGCCTTTGCTGCGAACCCAGTCGTTGCGTGTGTGCAGATGGGGAAGCATCAGAAACGCGAAATGCAACGACTAAGGCGCGTAAGAGTAACCGTTTTTTTGATGTTTTCGGCAGCTAACAACCCTAAAAACACGATTCCCGCTTGAAAGTGATCGGGTCGGCTCCGTCCTAAGAACGAGGGGGGCAAAAAGTGCATTTTTGAGGTTTTCGGCAGCTAGAAACCTTGAAAATCGCCTTCGAGTTTGAGTACGAGACGAATTGCGAGGCTGTCGGCCGAAGCCAGAAAGGGCAGGTTCTTGGCAGAATGCTGGCAAAAGTCCTGTCCGCTTCAGCTGTGCGTCTTGCCGAAGTGCTTGGCAAGAGAACTGCGTCTTGTCGTCCATGGCGTTGGGGCACGCGAACAGGTGAGCAAAAAGCACAGGATCGGATAGGGCCGTCTGAGCACTGCCTCTGCAGATTCACGGCATGTGCTCGTAATCTTGCCTTGTCTCTGAGGCTTTGGATTGGGATTGGGAGCGAGAGTCGGAGCTATTGCATGATCCGAAAGCTCTGGTCTGGATTCCTGTCATAGTGCAGTCCTTGTCAGGTGCTGGTCTGATTTCCTGTCACGGTGCAGAACTGCGGTCTTGTCAACGTAAATCGTATGCTTGCCTTGTCGTGGTGGGCAGAAGTCTTGTCATGGTGAGAACAGCTGTGTCCTGTCATGGTAACAGCACCTCCGATCGGGATCTCGATCTTCTCCCTAAGATAAGGAATAAGAGATCTCAGAATCTTAGTCTCTAAAATTTATAGATAGAATAATGCTTAAGAGGATAAGATCCTAAGACCCAAAAATAGAAGTTTGATTTCGTAAAATTTATAAGATATTAATTCTATTTCTGTGTGGGTGTTCTCGTTGGTTGCATGCGCGTTGCGTGGGTGCGTGCGAGTTTGGTAGCCTTCGATTATTTCTCCTATATCTTACTTCTCTCTCTTTCTCTATCTATCTCTCTCTCTTTCTGTCTTTGCTCGATCTGGGATTATCGTTGCCTTCAAGCCCGAATCAAAATCTTCGGAATCTATCGCCTTGAAATATGGAAAGAAAGGCAGGGCAATAGAAAACAGCGAACTTTCTTCATCTAGATGGTTTCCTCGTCGACCACGTACTCGTGGATAATAATCTTTCCATATGAGTTCGACCACAGGCGACAGGTTATTGTTGGCCACGAGTTTTGATCAGTTGGCCACGAGTTTTGATCAGTTGGTCACGAGTTTTGATCAGTTGGCCACGAAGTCAATAGGGTTTAAATATACATAGGTATATATACTGAGGGTTTATAGAAACTGCTAAGGGTTTGGATGCCAAAAACGTTTTGACCGAAAGCTTTGACCGAAACGCTTTGGCCGAAACATTTTGACCGAAAGTTTTGACCGAAAGTTTTCCGACTGAAACCACATTTTGAATTTGCTGGGGGCGGTGGCTCCAACTCCGACCTGAACCTGGGGCGAAGGGGGCTGGGCTGGGCTGGGGCTGGGGCTGGGTGGGGGCTGCGGGGTCAAGGGAGGAGGTCTGGAAAAACCCAAAGAGCCAAATTCGGAGGCTTGGAAAAGGCCAAAGCCAAATTTGGGGGCAAGGAAGGGGTCTGGAAAAGGCAACATGAACAAATTTGGTGGCTTGGAGTGGGTCTGGAAAAAACCAAAAAGCCAAATTTGGGGGCTGTGAAGGTTTTGCAAAAATTGGTTTATCGATACACTTGCTCTGTTATTGAACCCAACTGCTTTGCCGCGGCTGGTGTTACAAACAAAGGCAAGCAATTTCTATTCATTTCTGTCTTGAGGGTTTTGGGTTTAGGGTTCAGCAGCTCTGGCTTTGAAAGTTTCTTGTCAAGCTCTTTCTTGTCAAGCTATCTTCAAGAAGAAACCCCACCCACCCAGAGAATCCCCTCACATTAGGATTAACGGTTTTATTTCTGTCAGTTCGAAGTTGATAAACAATCTTTTACATACTACAAAACACATATAACTATGGTTCTAATTATTTCGATGAAGTAAGCATGAGACAATTATTCACCTACATATTGACGCTAATGCTTGGCAAGATGTATCACATAGTTCAGACAGAAACTACACAACAGACATCTTGAATACATCTTCCAAGAACAGTACAACTGAAGCCATTAGTAGACAACTGTCGGCTACTTGTCACAGTGACTTTTAATCCAAATTGTAGCAATAAAAAAAAACCGAATGGGAAAGGAGGTTTCTTGTTCTAAAAACGCAAGAGCCCAAAGAAATTAGTGTTGAATGTCTTTTTCGTTTTGAGTTGTTTCAACGTACTTTTGCCTTTGCCATCCTACACATCCCAAGGCCAATAACAGCTGAAAGCTGCGGTCACGCCATCGCCTGACGATAGCAACGGTAGCTATCAAGTATGAGCTTACTGCACGAAGTTGGATCCAGAACACGTCAAGAAAGAATATCAGACCCACCGAAGAAGCAAAGCGTTTGGATACCCTTTGTAGTCAACTCAGGCCGTGAATGATTGAGGGGATGGTTTTTGCAGTTGCTGCAAAAAGTACTTTTGCAATCTTGCACATCCCAAGGTCTTGCAAAAGGAGTGGAGTTGGACTGGTTGACTTCAACTCTCTGTCTTACAAAACAAAGCGTGGTTGAACTACTTGTTAGATTCAGTTATCTTTCTTGTGAGAAAGGAATGATGGTTCGCGGATGCATGTGGTAAGGTTTTTGTCTTGGCAAATGCCGCGGTGATGGGTCAAGGATGCTTGTGGTAAGGTTTTTGTTTTGGCAAGTGCCTGCCCTGCCCTGCCTCTGCCCTCTTGAACCGAAATCTTGTTGGATTCAGTTATCTTTCTTGTGAGAGGGGTGATAGTTCGCAGATGCCTCTGGTAAGGCTTTTGTCTTGGCGAATGCCGTGGTGATGGATCGCGGATACTTGTTAGATTCAGTTACCTTTCTTGTGAAAGGAATGATGGTTCGCGGATGCATGTGGTAAGGTTTTTGTCTTGGCAAATGCCGCGGTGATGGGTCGAGGATGCTTGTGGTAAGGTTTTTGTCTTGGCAAGTGCCTGCCCTGCCTGCCTCTGCCCTCTTGAACCGAAAACTTGTTGGGTTCAGTTGTCGTTCTTGTGAGATCAGTGATAGTTCGCGGATGCCTCTGGTAAGGTTGTTGTCTTGGCAAATGCCGTGGTGATGGATGGCGGATACTTGTTAGATTCAGTTATCTTTCTTGTGAAAGGAATGATGGTTCGCGGATGCATGTGGTAAGGTTTTTGTCTTGGCAAATGCCGCGGTGATGGGTCAAGGATGCTTGTGGTAAGGTTTTTGTGTTGGCAAGTGCCTGCCCTGCCCTGCCTCTGCCCTCCTGAACCGAAAACTTGTTGGATTCAGTTATCTTTCTTGTGAGAGGGGTGATAGCTCGCGGATGCCTCTGGTAAGGTTTTTGTCTTGGCAAATGCCGTGGTGATGGATCGCGGATACTTGTTAGATTCAGCTACCTTTCTTGTGAAAGGAATGATGGCTCGCGGATGCATGCGGTAAGGTTTTTGTCTTGGCAAGTGCCTGCCCTGCCCTGCCTCTGCCCTCTTGAACCGAAAACTTGTTGGATTCAGCTATCTTGCTTGTGCGAGGGGTGATAGTTCGCGGATGCCTCTGGTAAGGTTTTTGTCTTGGCAAATGCCGTGGTGATGGATCGCGGATACTTGTTAGATTCAGTTATCTTTCGTGTGAAAGGAATGATGGTTCGCGGATGCATGTGGTAAGGTTTTTGTCTTGGCAAATGCCGTGGTGATGGATCGCAGATACTTGTTGGATTGAGTTTTCTTTCTTGTGAAAGGAATGATGGTTCGCGGATGCATGTGGTAAGGTTCTTGTCTTGGCAAATGCCGCGGTGATGGGTCGAGGATGCTTGTGGTAAGGTTTTTGTCTCGGCAAATGCCGTGGTGATGGATCGCGGATACTTGTTAGATTCAGTTATCTTTGCTGGTAAGTGAAATGCCGATGGGTCAAGGATGCTTGTGGTATTTTTGGTTGGCAAGTGCCTGCCCTGCCCTGATCTTGAACCGAAAACTGTTGGATTCAATCTTTCTTGTGAGAGGGGTGATAGTTCGCGGATGCCTCTTGGCAAATGCCGCGGTACTTGATTCAGTTATCGGTGAAAGGAATGATGGTTCGCGGATGCATGTGGTAAGGTTTTTGTCTTGTGCCGTGATGGGTCGAGGATGCTTGTTGTTTTTGTCTTGGCAAGTGCCTGCCCTGCCCTGCCTCTGCCCTCTTGAACCGAAAACTTGTTGGATTCAGTTATCTTTCTTGTGATAGGGGTGATAGTGCACGGATGCCTCTGGTAAGGCTTTGGTCTTGGCGAATGCTGTGGTGATGGATCGCGGATACTTGTTAGATTCAGTTATCTTTCTTGTGAAAGGAATGATGGTTCGCGGATGCATGTGGTAAGGTTTTTGTCTTGGCAAATGCCGCGGTGATGGGTCGAGGATGCTTGTGGTAAGGGTTTTGTCTTGGCCAGTGCCTGCCCTGCCCTGCCTCTGCCCTCTTGAACCGAATACTTGTTGGATTCAGTTATCTTTTTTGTGAGAGGGGTGATAGTTCGCGGATGCCTCTGGTAAGGTTTTCGTCTTGGCAAATGCCGTGAAGATGGATCGCGGATACTTGTTAGATTCAGTTGTCTTTCTTGTGGAAGGAATGATGGTTCGCAGATGCATGTGGTAAGGGTTTTGTCTTGGCAAATGCCGCGGTGATGGGTCGCGGATACTTGTTAGATTCAGTTATTTTTCTTGTGAAATGAATGATGGTTCGAGGATGCATGTGGAAAGGTCTTTGTCTTGGCAAATGCCGCGGTGACGGGTCGAGGATGCTTGTGGTAAGGTTTTTGTCTTGGCAAGTGCCTGCCCTGCCCTGCCTCTGCCCTCTTGAACCGAAAACTTGTTGGATTCAGTTATGTTTCTTGTGAGAGGGGTGATAGTTCACGGATGCCTCTGGTAAGGCTTTTGTCTTGGCAAATGCCGTGGTGATGGATCGAGGATACTTGTTAGATTCAGTTATCTTTCTTGTGAAAGGAATGATGGTTCGCGGATGCATGCGGTAAGGTTTTTGTCTTGGCAAGTGCCTGCCCTGCCTCTGACCTCTTGAACCGAAAACTTGTTGGATTCAGTTATCTTTCTTGTGAGAGGGGTGACAGTTCGCGGATGCCTCTGGTAAGGTTGTTGTCTTGGCAAACGCCGCGGTAATGGATCGCGGATACTTGTTAGATTCATTTATCTTTCTTGTGAGAAAGGAATGATGGTTCGCGGATGCATGCGGTAAGGTTTTTGTCTTGGCAAATGCCGCGGTGATGGGTCGATTATGCTTGCGGTAAGGTTTTTGTGTTGGCAAGTTCCTGCCCTGCCCTGCCTCTTCCCTCTTGAACCGAAAACTTGTTGGATTCAGTTATCTTTCTTGTGAGAGGGGTGATAGTTCGCGGATGCCTCTGGTAAGGTTTTTGTCTTGGCAAATGCCGCGGTGATGGGTCGCGGATGCATGTGGTAAGGTTTTTGTCTTGGCAAGTGCCTGCCCTGCCCTGCCTCTGCCCTCTTGAACCGAAAACTTGTTGGATTCAGTTATGTTTCTTGTGAGAGGGGTGATAGTTCACGGATGCCTCTGGTAAGGCTTTTGTCTTGGCAAATGCCGTGGTGATGGATCGAGGATACTTGTTAGATTCAGTTATCTTTCTTGTGAAAGGAATGATGGTTCGCGGATGCATGTGGTAAGGTTTTTGTCTTGGCAAATGCCGCGGTGATGGGTCGAAGATGCTTGTGGTAAGGTTTTTGTCTTGGCAAGTGCTTGCCCTGCCTCTGCCCTCTTGAACCGAAAACTTGTTGGATTCAGTTATCTTTCTTGTGAGAGGGAAGATAGTTCGCGGATGCCTCTGGTGAGGTTTTTGTCTTGGCAAATGCCGTGGTGATGGATCGAGGATACTTGTTAGATTCATTTATCTTTCTTGTCAAAGGAATGATGGTTCGCGGATGCATGTGGTAAGGTTTGCAAGGTTTTTGTCTTGGCAAATGCCGCGGTGATGGGTCGAGGATGCTTGTGGTAAGGTTTTTGTCTTGGCAAGTGCCTGCCCTGCCCTGCCTCTGCCCTCTTGAACCGAAAACTTGTTGGATTCAGTTATCTTTCTTGTGAGACTGAGAGGGGTGATAGTTCACGGATGCCTCTGGTAAGGTTATTGTCTTGGCAAATGCCGTGGTAATGGATCGCGGATACTTGTTAGATTCATTCACCTTTCTTGTGAGAAAGGAATGATGGTTCGCGGATGCATGTGGCAAGGTATTTGTCTTGGCAAATGCCGCGGTGATGGGTCGAGGATGCTTGTGGTAAGGTTTTTTGTCTTGGCAAGTGCCTGCCCTGCCCTGCCTCTGCCCTCTTGAACCGAAAACTTGTTGGGTTCAGTTATCTTTCTTGTGAGATCAGTGATAGTTCGCGGATGCCTCTGGTAAGGTTGTTGTCTTGGCAAATGCCGTGGTGATGGATGGCGGATACTTGTTAGATTCAGTTATCTTTCTTGTGAAAGGAATGATGGTTCGCGGATGCATGTGGTAAGGTTTTTGTCTTGGCAAGTGCCTGTTCTGTACTGCCTCTGCCCTCTTGAACCGAAAACTTGTTGGATTCAGCTATCTTGCTTGTGCGAGGGGTGATAGTTCGCGGATGCCTCTGGTAAGGTTATTGTCTTGGCAAATGCCGTGGTGATGGATCGCGGATACTTGTTAGATTCAGTTATTTTTCTTGTGAGAAAGGAATGATGGTTCGCGGATGCATGTGGCAAGGTATTTGTCTTGGCAAATGCCGCGGTGATGGGTCGAGGATGCTTGTGGTAAGGTTTTTTGTCTTGGCAAGTGCCTGCCCTGCCTCTGCCCTCTTGAACCGAAAACTTGTTGGTTTCAGTTATCTTTCTTGTGGGAGAGGTGATAGTTCACGGATGCCTCTGGAAAGGTTTTTGTCTTGGCAAATGCCGTGGTGATGGATCGCGGATACTTGTTAGATTCAGTTATCTTTCTTGTGAAAGGAATGATGGTTCGTGGATGCATGTGGTAAGGTTTGCAAGGTTATTGTCTTGGCATATTCTGCGGTGATGGGTCGAGGATGCTTGTGGTAAGGTTTTTGTCTTGGCAAGTGCCTGCCCTGCCCTGCCTCCGCCCTCCTGAACCGAAAACTTGTTGGATTCAGTTATCTTTCTTGTGAGAGGGGTGATAGTTCGCGGATGCATCTGGTAAGGCTTTTTTCTTGGCAAATGCCGTGGTGATGGATCGCGGATACTTGTTAGATTCAGTTATCTTTCTTGTGAAAGGAATGATGGTTCGCGGATGCATGTGGTAAGGTTTTTGTCTTTTCAAGTGCCTGCCCTGCCTCTGCCCTCTTGAACCGAAAACTTGTTGGATTCAGCTATCTTGCTTGTGCGACGGGTGATAGTTCGCGGATGCCTCTGGTAAGGTTTTTGTATTGGCAAATGCCGTGGTAATGGATCGCGGAAACATGTTAGATTCAGTTAGCTTTCTTCTGCGAGGGGTGATAGTTCGCGGATGCATCTGGTAAGGCTTTTTTCTTGGCAAATGCCGTGGTGATGGATCGCGGTTACTTGTTAGACTCAGTTATCTTTCTTGTGAAAGGAATGATGGTTCGCGGATGCATGTGGTAAGGTTTTTGTCTTGGCAAATGCCGCGGTGATGGGTCGAGGATGCTTGTGGTAAGGTTTTTGTCTTGGCAAGTGCCTGCCGTGCCTCTGCCCTCTTGAACCGAAAACTTGTTGGATTCAGTTATGATTCTTGTGCGACGGGTGATAGTTCGCGGATGCCTCTGGTAAGGTTTTTGTATTGGCAAATGCCGTGGTGATGGATCGCGGAAACATGTTAGATTCAGTTAGCTTTCTTCTGCGAGGGGTGATAGTTCGCGGATGCATCTGGTAAGGCTTTTTTCTTGGCAAATGCCGTGGTGATGGATCGCGGTTACTTGTTAGACTCAGTTATCTTTCTTGTGAAAGGAATGATGGTTCGCGGATGCATGTGGTAAGGTTTGCAAGGTTTTTGTCTTGGCAAATGCCGCGGTGATGGGTCGGGGATGCTTGCGGTAAGGTTTTTGTCTTGGCAAGTTCCTGCCCTGCCCTGCCTCTTCCCTCTTGAACCGAAAACTTGTTGGATATAGTTATCTTTCTTGTGAGAGGGTGATAACTCGCGGATGCCTCTGGTAAGGTTTTTGTCTTGGCAAATGCCGTGGTGATGGGTCGAAGATGCTTGTGGTAAGGTTTTTGTCTTGGCAAGTGCCTGCCCTGCCTCTGCCCTCTTGAACCGAAAATTTGTTGGATATATTATCTTTCTTGTGAGGGGGAAGATAGTTCGCGGATGCCTCTGGTAAGGTTTTTTTCTTGGAAAACTCCGTGGTGATGGATCGCGGATACTTGCTAGATTCAGTTATCTTTCTTGTGAAAGGAATGATGGTTCGCGGATGCATGTGGTAAGGTTTTTGTCTTGGCAAATGCCGCGGTGATGGGTCGAGGATGCTTGTGGTAAGGTTTTTGTCTTGGCAAGTGCCTGCCGTGCCTCTGCCCTCTTGAACCGAAAACTTGTTGGATTCAGTTATGATTCTTGTGCGACGGGTGATAGTTCGCGGATGCCTCTGGTAAGGTTTTTGTATTGGCAAATGCCGTGGTGATGGATCGCGGAAACATGTTAGATTCAGTTAGCTTTCTTCTGCGAGGGGTGATAGTTCGCGGATGCATCTGGTGAGGCTTTTTTCTTGGCAAATGCCGTGGTGATGGATCGCGGTTACTTGTTAGACTCAGTTATCTTTCTTGTGAAAGGAATGATGGTTCGCGGATGCATGTGGTAAGGTTTGCAAGGTTTTTGTCTTGGCAAATGCTGCGGTGATGGGTCGAGGATGCTTGTGGTAAGGTTTTTGTCTTGGCAAGTGCCTGCCGTGCCTCTGCCCTCTTGAACCGAAAACTTGTTGGATTCAGTTATCGTTCTTGTGCGAGCAATGATAGTTCGCGGATGCCTCTGGTAAGGTTGTTGTCTTGGCAAAAGCCGTGGTGATGGATCGCGGATACTTGTTAGATTCAGTTATCTTTCTTGTGAAAGGAATGATGGTTCGCGGATGCATGTGGTAAGGTTTTTGTCTTGGCAAATGCCGCGGTGATGGGTCGAGGATGCTTGTGGTAAGGTTTTTGTCTTGGCAAGTGCCTGCCCTGCCCTGCCTCTGCCCCCTTGATCCGAAAACTTGTTGGAATCAGGTATCGTTCTTGTGAGAGGGGTGATAGTTCGCGGATGCCTCTGGTAAGGCTTTTGTCTTGGCAAATGCCGTGGTGATGGATCGCGGAAACTTGTTAGATTCAGTTATCTTTCTTGTGAAAGGAATGATGGTTCGCGGATGCATGTGGTAAGGTTTTTGTCTTGGCAAATGCCGCGGTGATGGGTCGGGGATGCTTGCGGTAAGGTTCTTGTCTTGGCAAGTTCCTGCCCTGCCCTGCCTCTTCCCTCTTGAACCGAAAACTTGTTGGATATAGTTATCTTTCTTGTGAGAGGGGTGATAACTCGCGGATGCCTCTGGTAAGGTTTTTGTCTTGGCAAATGCCGTGGTGATGGGTCGAGGATGCTTGTGGTAAGGTTTTTGTCTTGGCAAGTGCCTGCCCTGCCCTGCCTCTGCCCCCTTGATCCGAAAACTTGTTGGATTCAGTTATGTTTCTTGTGAGAGGGGTGATAGTTCACGGATGCCTCTGGTAAGGCTTTTGTCTTGGCAAATGCCGTGGTGATGGATCGCGGATACTTGTTAGATTCATTTATCTTTCTTGTGAAAGGAATGATGATTCGCGGATGCATGTGGTAAGGTTTTGATCTTGGCAAATGCCGCGGTGATGGGTCGAAGATGCTTGTGGTAAGGTTTTTGTCTTGGCAAGTGCCTGCCCTGCCTCTGCCCTCTTGAACCGAAAACTTGTTGGATTCAGTTATCTTTCTTGTGAGAGGGAAGATAGCTCGCGGATGCCTCTGGTAAGGTTTTTGTCTTGGCAAATGCCGTGGTGATGGATCGCGGATACTTGTTAGACTCAGTTATCTTTCTTGTGAAAGGAATGATGGTTCGCGGATGCATGTGATAAGATTTGCAAGGTTTTTGTCTTGGCAAATGCCGTGGTGATGGATCGAGGATACTTGTTAAATTTATTTATCTTTCTTGTGAAAAGAACGATGGTTCGCGGATGCATGTGGTAAGATTTGCAAGGTTTTTGTCTTGGCAAATGCAACGGTGATGGGTCCAGGATGAATGTGGTAAGGTTTTTGTCTTGGCAAGTGCCTGCCCTGCCCTGCCTCTTCCCTCTTGAACCGAAAACTTGTTGGATGTGGTTTAGGGTTTAGGGTTTAGGGTTCGACAGCGTAGTCGTCGCCCTAGTCACTTTTGCCGGAGCGTAGCGTTACCCTGTCAGCTTGCTTTCTTAGGGGGCTGCTTCTTGGACGCTAAAAAAATGCTAGTTGGGGCTCGAAACCTTTCAAACTTTTCTGGCGCGGCCGGGTCCCTCCTCGCGAAGTTTCAGGGGTGCGAGGTGGGTTGGGGCTCGGAGGCGGAGGGGTCCGAGTGCGAGCATCTCACCCGAAGGCTTTCTCTGCCTTAAGGGGGTCCATGTGGACTGCGCTCACAGGCGCCCCGAGCATCTCCCACGAAGGCTTGCTCTGCTTTAGGGGGGCTGGTCCTTAGGTCCTAAAGTTTTGCGTCTGCCTCTCGATTGTTTTCTGTTTGTTCGGGTTAAGTTAGGTTTAGAGCCCTGTGAGTGTTAAGAGATTGCCGGGTCTTGGTGGTTCTTGTGGTTTCACTGCTTTGAGGGGGCCGTTGCTTAAGCCTTAAAAGTTGTCGTCTGCTCCGCGATTGCTCTCTGTTGGTTCGGGCTAGGTTAAATTGAAGCTTTGTTTGTGTTGAGGGATTGCCGGGGTTTGGGGGTGCTTGTGGTTTCACTGCTTTTAGTGGGCCGTTGCATAAGCCTTCAAGCTCGTCGTCTGCCCCGTTGTCTGCTCCGCGATTGCTCTCTGTTGGTTCGGGCTAGACTAAATTGAGGCTTTCTTATTGTTGAGGGAGTGCTGGGGTTTGTTGCCCGGGGCCGGGGCACCTTCCCACAGCCAGGGCCCGGGGCCGGGAGCATCTCACGCGAAGCCAGCAGCTGCATCCCTTTCTTTTAAGGGGCTGCTTCTTAAGCCTTAAAACTCGTTGTCTGCACTGCGATTGTTCTTTGTTGGTGCGGGCTAGACTAAATTGAGTCTTTCTTATTGTTATGGGTTTGCTGGGGTTTGGTGAAAAAGGGAGTTTTTGACAATCATGTTTTCCGGCACTTTTTCCGGGTTGGGTCTCGAAACCTTTCAAACTTTTCTGGCGTGGCCGGGTCCCCCCTCGCGAAGTTTCAGGGGTGCGAGGTGGGTTGGGGCTCGAAGGCGGAGGGGTCCGAGTGCGAGCATCTCACCCGAAGGCTTTCTCTGCCTTAAGGGGGTCCATGTGGACTGCGCTCACAGGCGCCCCGAGCATCTCCCACGAAGGCTTGCTCTGCTTTAGGGGGGCTGGTCCTTAGGTCCTAAAGTTTTGCGTCTGCCTCTCGATTGTTTTCTGTTTGTTCGGGTTAAGTTAGGTTTAGAGCCCTGTGAGTGTTAAGAGATTGCCGGGTCTTGGTGGTTCTTGTGGTTTCACTGCTTTAAGGGGGCCGTTGCTTAAGTCTTAAAAGTTGTCGTCTGCTCCGCGATTGTTCTCTGTTGGTTCGGGCTAGGTTAAATTGAAGCTTTGTTAGTGTTGAGGGATTGCCGGGGTTTGGGGGTGCTTGTGGTTTCACTGCTTTTAGTGGGCCGTTGCATAAGCCTTCAAACTCGTCGTCTGCCCCGTTGTCTGCTTCGCGATTGCTCTCTGCTGGTTCGGGCTAGACTAAATTGAGGCTTTCTTATTGTTGAGGGTTTGCTGGGGTTTGTTGCCCGGGGCCGGGGCACCTTCCCACAGCCAGGGCCCGGGGCCGGGGCACCTTCCGGGGGGCACCTTGCCACAGCAGGGGGCGGGGCACCTTCCCACAACCAGGGCACCTTCCCCCACCGCTTTCAGCCAGGGCCGAGGGCCCGGGGCCGGGGCACCTTCCCACAGCCAGGGCCCGGCGGGGCACCTTCCCACAGCCAGGCCGGAGGGGCCGGGGTCGGGGCACCTTCCCCCACCGCTTTCCGCAGCCAGGGCCGGGGCCGGGGCTCTGATATAATACATGATATATATATATATATATATATATATATATATCTAGATGTATATATATATATATATATAAGGATATATAGATATACTACAAGATGCTGTAAGCCAAGGATTTCATTAAGCAGTATGGGTGCTGTCATGACTGAGACTGTCTGCAGGCTTCGAAAGGACCAAGGGCTTGCTTTCAAGGTGGTCTTCAAGGGAGCCGAGGGATTGGCGGCTCCTGGATTCACCTTGTGTTTTGTGGCCAGGACAGGCTGGGGAGCCTCCTGGATTCACCTTGTTTTTGTGGCCAGGACAGGCTAGGGGGCTCCTGGATTCACCTTGTTAGTGGTGGCACAGGCTAGGGGGGTCCTGGATTCACCTTGTTTTCGTGGCTAGGACAAACCAGGAGGCTCCCGGATTCACCTTTTGTTAGTGGTCGGCACAGGCTAGGCGGTTCCCTGTTGTTGTGGCTAGGACAGGCTAGGGGGCTCGTGGATTCACCTTGTTTTTGTGGCCAGGACAGGCTAGGGGGCTCCCGGATTCACCTTGTTAGTGGTCGGCACAGGCTAGGGCTCTTGGATTCACCTGGCTTCTGTGTTCACCGTTTTTGTGGCCAGGACAAGCTAGGGAGCTCCTGGATTCACCTTGCTTTTGTGGCCAGGACAGGCTAGGGGGCTCCTGGATTCACTTTGTTTTTGTGGCCAGGACAGGCTAGGCGGCTCCTGGATCCACCTTGTTAATGGTCGGCACAGGCTAGGAGGCTCCAGGGTTCACCTTGTTAGTGGCAAAGAGGTCGGACCGTCTTTGTCAGTGGCTCACGCAAACTGGACGCACCTTGTCAGCGGTTAGACCCCTCGCGAGCTCTAGGTTAACCTGCTTACCCGAGACAAAAAAAGTGTGTGTTTTCTCGCAGCTGGCTCACCCAACTACAGTGAGCCAGTAAGTCTCCAAGCTTGGTTTTTCATCAAGGCACGAGACAGAAGATGACTTCGCCCGCTCAGCGGGTCCGCACAAGCCTGGAGCAGTCCCTGTGTTGCAAGGTGCAAGACAAAAAGGATGATTTCACCCAGACCGGAGATGCTTTCCTGAGCTTGTTGCATGGTAGTAGGTACCAAGGCCCACACACAAGCTGCGAGGCTCCAGGCCTCACCGATTGAGTGGACCCATACAAGAAGTCGGCCAGAGGCTCCAGGCCCCACAGGTCCCAGACTTCACGGGTCCAGACTCCAGGCTCCAGGTCCGGGGCCGCACTGTTGCGCATGTTACAGTAGTTTCAGTCTCGCCTCGGCTCAGCAGTGTAGCAGTGGCCGCGAGACAAAAAGCAGGATGTTGGGCGCCAGCTTCCAGCGTCGGCTCGAAAGGTTCGTCGCTCGCTCTGGCCTAGTGAGGTCCTCGAGCTCACTTTCCATTTCGAACTCGCCAAGCGCGATGCGAGACAAACAGTAAGGTTCCCCCAGGCAGGGGCTGCTTACCGGAGCTGGTTGGTAGCAAGGACCAAGCTTCACACAAGCTGCGAGACCCTAAGCTTTATTTAATGGGCCCACGCAAGCCGCGAGGGGGTAACAGCGTAACATTTTTCGATGACAAGATGTTGAATGCAACAGCCTCACTTCATCAGCGCACCCCAGACACACATCGAGCCAGTGTCGCGAGAGAAAAAGCACGGTCTCACTCAGAGAGTGAGTCTTTGAATTTCGCAGCTTTCACTTTTCATCGTGACACAGCTCCTGCCGCAGGCCATCCAGCCCAAGGCGAAGTGGGCGGGATTGCACAGAATTACGCTGAGCCGCTTTCCAGAGCTCGGCAGTTTCACCTCATCAGCCAGCCCAAGACAAAAGGTTCGCTCGCAACGGTTTCACGCAAGCACAGTGAGCCAGTGATGCGGGAGAAAAAGTAGGGTCTCACCCAGCGGGTGGAAAGTTTCGCAGTTTTCACTTTTCGTCGTGGAACAGCTCTTGAAGTAGACTGTCCAGCCAGGTGCAAAGTGGACATGATTGCAGAGAGTTACGCTGAGCTGCTCTCCGCAGCTCGACAGTTTCACCGCAGCAGCTTACCTGAGACAAAAAGTTCGCTCGCAGTTGTCTCACTTAGCCGCAGCGAGCCAGTGATGCGAGAGAAGAAGCATGGTCTCACCCAGCCAGTGAGTATCCGAGGATAGGAGGAAAAAGTTCGCTCGCAGCAGTCTCCCTTAACCACAGCGAGCCAGTGATGCGAGAGAAGAGGCATGGTCTCACCCAGCCAGTGAGTTTCTGAGGATAGGAGGCTCCCGGATTCACCTTGTTAGTGGCTTGCACAAGCTAGGAACGCCTGGAATCAACGTTCCAGCGGTTTGCACCGGCTAGGAGCCCTGGATGCACCTTGTCAGTGGCCGGCACGGGCCGGAGGCGTCGTGTCACCTTTACAGTCGGCTAGAGGCTCCAGGCCCCACAGGTCCCAGACTTCACGGATCCAGACTCCAGGCTCCAGGTCCGGGGCCGCACTGTTGCACATGTTACAGTAGTTTCAGTCTCACCTCGGCTCAGCAGTGAGACACACATCGAGCCAGTGTCGCGAGAGAACAAGCACGGTCTCACTCAGAGAGTGAGTCTTTGAATTTCGCAGCTTTCACTTTTCATCGTGACACAGCTCCTGCCGCAGGCCATCCAGCCCAAGGCAAAGTGGGCGGGAGTGCACAGAATTACACTGAGCCGCTTTCCAGAGCTCGGCAGTTTCACCTCATCAGCCTACCCAAGACAAAAGGTTCGTTCGCAACGGTTTCACGCAAGCACAGTGAGCCAGTGATGCGGGAGAAAAAGTAGGGTCTCACCCAGCGCGTGGAAAGTTTCGCAGTTTTCACTTTTCGTCGTGGAACAGTTCTTGAAGTAGACTGTCCAGCCAGGTGCAAAGTGGACATGATTGCAGAGAGTTACGCTGAGCTCCTCTCCGCAGCTCGACAGTTTCACCACAGCAGCTTACCCGAGACAAAAAGTTCGCTCGCAGTGGTCTCACTTAGCCGCAGCGAGCCAGTGATGCGAGAGAAGAGGCATGGTCTCACCCAGCCAGTGAGTATCCGAGGATAGGAGGCTCCTGGATTCACCTTGTTAGTCTTGACAGTTTCACCGCAGCAGCTTACCCGAGACAAGAAGTTCGCTCGCAGCAGTCTCCCTTAACCACAGCGAGCCAGTGATGCGAGAGAAGAGGCATGGTCTCACCCAGCCAGTGAGTTTCTGAGGATAGGAGGCTCCCGGATTCACCTTGTTAGTGGCTTGCACAAGCTAGGGACGCCTGGAATCACCGTTTCAGTCATGGTGCGAATTTGTAGTGGGCCAAACGAAAGGCCCCGCCGTTTCACCTATACAGTAGTTCAAGTTTCAGCTCAGCAGCGTGCCAGTGGACGTGAGACAAAAAGTGTGTTCCACAGCATACTGGGCATCAAACTGCGATCTAGCTTTAACAGATATCACTCGCCCGCGGTCCGGTGCGAGCCTCAGATATGGAAGCCTTCGCCATTGTCGTCGCAGGGGGTCTTCGACAGCATTGCCGCAGCCCGTGCTTCTCAGGTCGACTGGTGCGACAGTGATGTCCGACGTCATGGACGAAGACTTCCGGAGCACAGACCACTCGATCCACGACGCCGACCAGCCGGACTGTGAGGACGGGTTCGATGATTGGGACTGGGTCGAAAAAGAGATGCAGCGCGAAGCCGAAGAGGATGCACGTGAGGGAATACAGTGGGACAGAGAAGTGGAGATGCAGAAAGAGTTCAACGAGCGTCTTGTCAACTTGACGGTGCGATACCTGAACATGCAGGGTGCCGAAGTCCATTCTTCAAACCCTTACCGCCCGCTCTGCCAACTCGAACCACCCGGATCTTTCCGAGAAGCTTGGCTCGCCCAGTTGCACGAGGGCAACAACCCCGATCGCTGGCTATCCCTGCAAGAGCTACGTGTCAGACGGCAGGAGACCAAGAAGCCAATCCCGGCAGAGACGCTGCAGTATCGCAGCGCCAGAGAAGTCTTGCTTCATGACTTGGACAGCAGTCCTGCAGGACCAATTCCCCTCGAAGCCACAAAACTCGTGCTGGACGGAGATGTGATCGCGGACGTCTGGAGCTGGCATGAACTCCTGGACCGCAGCCTCAACGGCGACGTCCTGGAGGTGCAGGTCGTCTACGCATCGAGGGAGGCATGAGCTCGTAGATCGCAGCTTCGGCATTGACGTCGTGGACATGGAGGTTCTCTATGTGACACGCCATAGACCGTTACAGCTCCGAATGTGAGCAGCAGCAAACGAAAAATGGGGCTAGTGCCGCAGTGTCGTTGCATGTAAGATAGATTGTAGACTCTACAGACGATGATTCGGTGTATGAAGGTAGTCGTGATTACGCAGATTGGTTTGCCCGGTAGAGAGCGAACAAACGACCACAGACATGCCTGATACTCGATCGCAGCCGTGCGGATACAGCCTTAGCTGAGCTTAGGAACCGCATTCTCGCAATTCGTTTTACGATGGCGCCTTGCCCACGGTGTGGCTGGCCAATGAGGGGCCGAGGACAAGGATGGTGCAGCAATCGACAGCGCCGGGAAGCTGAAAAAGAGGAGAACCTCCGCCGGAAGAGCGAGGAGAAGAGTGCTCGACAGCAGCAACGTGCAGCGCAAGGAGCGGGCAGCCGTGGGCCGCTGCCGGCTGCAGGAAGCACGCGCACACATAGGCAAGAGCTGCAGGCCGCGCGGGCCGAGGAGGGAGCAGGCACTCGCGGACCGACGCCTGGTCGCGGCGGTCGCCCGGAAGAAGAAGAAAGCACTCGGGCCCAGAGGCGAGGCCGCGTGTGGGGAGGAGGGACTGGGCGGACGTGGACCAAGACCCATCGCCACCGAGGCGGAGCAACAAGGGTACCCGTTCCCGGACGAGGAGGCCTTGAGCCCGGAACAAGTACAAGAGCGGTACTTGGCATTCACTCGCAGTTGGGGAAGGTTTGGCTTGTCCAGACTTTGCGCGGCTTGCCGCACGCTCGCCCCAGCGAAACATTGCAGGAAGAGCGCAGCCTCAGGAGAGATGCTTTGCAGGAATTGCCGCGAGAAGAACACCAAGTTCCTGTTGCCGGTCCTGCCGCCCATCCCCGAAGCGCTGCAACAACTCCAGCCCATCGAGCAGCACCTCATCGCCATGGCCCGGATCTCCCAAGTCTTGCTGGACAGGCTCCCTGCTGGCGGCCCAAGTGCTCAGTGGGGCCGAATGTACGCGGTGCTGGTGGACGATCCTTTCATTTGCGACGTCCTGGAGGGAGCCACGCTGGAAGACGACGGCACCGTCCTGATGGAGGGAGTGCAAGGACAGATGGCTTCCCCAGCGCGTCTGGACTGCCTTTACAGAGCGCTGCGGGAGCTGAAAGCCCAGCACCGCCTGTATAAGGCAAATCCGGCGGTGGATGGAGCCCTCGCAAGAATGGAAGCTATCCTGGCCGGGACGCGGCCATCATCGGGCAGCGCAATAGCGCTTGCAAACCAAGTCACCTCCCAAGGGCGCCAAACGGAGGAGTTCGGTGGCTCACACTCCTCGGCCTTGGGAGGCAGCGCGCACACACCAGATGAGGAGACGGAAGCGCCGGAGCAAGAAGGCGCGCTGGAGATGACGTACCTCATTCCTAAAGAGTTGCATGCGCCCAGACCGCAGAAAATGGATTTGCAGAAGGCACGGGGCATTGCAGCACTCAGTGATGACATGGACGTGAAGTTCTTCCCGCATCTGTTTCCTGCCGGCGCGGGTGGATGGCAGAATGGCTATGGGAGCATGTCGCAGTACGCACGCAAACGCCTCCTGGGCCTGGATCCGCGCTTCGAGGCATCGCCGGCCTATATCATGTGGCTCCTGGAGATGCACATCAAGAAGCGCCTCTCGGGCAACATCAACGTGAGGATCGGCGGCCAGCCTCCAAACGGGAAGAGCAAGTACCAAGAGGGCAGAGGTCAGGTCTTCACGGCCCTCAGGGACATCCCGGGGACGAGCTCGTACGTCTTCGCTAAGAAGCGTCCAGGCGACCATGTACATGAGAGCAAGAATACATCAAGGACACTCAATAGACGGGTGGGCCAGCAGCAAGGTGGCGCAGGACAACTACGAGGATTCTCTCAAGATCCTGGAAGCATTGAAGCGGCGGCACGGCGACGACATCGAGTTCGAAGCCCCGGAGCAGGTTCCGACAGGAGCCGCCGGAGACGCTTTCGCACCAGTGGAAGGGGGCGAGGAATCTTTCGACCTACTCACGGTGGAGAAACCAAGCCCAGAGACACAGCATCAGCGTCACGCCATGGAATACATCATCCAATCCACTTTGAAGCCAAGTTCCAAAGACAACGCCGAGCCGGAACGCCTTCACATGCTGTTGCACGGGCCGGGAGGCTGCGGCAACTCCGTCGTCGTGCGGGCCTCGGCCCACATGCTCCGACAGAGCGGCATCGGGGTGATCATCGCAGCGCCAACAGGAGTTGCAGCATGGAACATCAATGGCATCACCCTCCACTCCTGCTGCCTGCTGCCTGTTGTCAACAAGAGCTATGGAAAAGCTTGCGACCTGCCGCTGCCATCGGGCCCACAGCTTGCGGCGCTCCAGAACATCTGGAAGCTGGTCTCCGTGCTTTTCGTGGACGAGATGAGTTTCGTTTCCTCCTATATGCTAGAACGCCTGGATCAGCACCTCCGTCTAGCGAAGAACATGGCCTACATTCCGTTTGGAGGCGTGCACCTTGTCTTGTCCGGGGATCTGTTTCAGCTGCCACCGCCAGGTGGCCTGCCTCCCTTCGCCAGTCGTCTGTGGATGCTCTTTCAACTCTGCGAGCTGGAAGGCAATCACCGCGCCGCCAAGGATCCTAAGTGGGCAGCCTTGCTAGCCCGGATTCGCGTTGGGAAGCAGACAGAACAAGACGTGAAGGAGCTACAGTCCATGGTTGTCAAGCCACAGGATGCCAAGCAGCCTGCGGCCAAGGCAGTATACCTCTATCCCACGCGCCGCGCGGTCGCAGAGAGCAACTGCAGCTACACGGAGGAGCACATTAAGAAGACAGGCGTTCGTCTCTACGAGTGTCCCGCACTGGACACCAACATCAAGACCGGTGCGCCGCTGCCCGCAGAAGTGGTCTGGGCCGATCCAGAGAACACGGGCGGTTTGGAGGCTTTGCTGGCGATTGCAGTCGGTGTGAGAGTCATGCTCAGGCACAACATCGACGTGCAGGACGGCCTGGTGAACGGAGCCTGCGGCTTCGTGGAGCAAATCGATGCAGACGAGGAGACCAACGAAGTGGAATGCATCTGGATCGCCTTCGAGAAGAACGCAGGGGCGAAGTGGTGCGCGGAGAACGACACCAGCTGCGTCGCGATTTCGCGCCGGTCGGCAAGCTTTCTGGACATGGAAGGCAGCAAGGCGTCGAGGCTCCAATTCCCTCTGGTGATTGCGAAAGCCATTTCCATTCACAAGAGCCAAGCGGCCACCTTGCAGGACGGTGCCCACTGTCGCTTGGATGCCACTTGCGTTCAAGAGGGTCAAGCCTATGTGGCCCTGAGCCGTTGCCCGGAGCAAGCCCTCTGCACTTTGGAGCACTTCAACCTCAAAGCATTGCGCTTCAACGCCAACGCAGACTGGGCGCTGACCAAGCTGAAGGCTCAGCAGGCCGATCGTGATGGTTCGCAGCTCTGGAAGCAGCTGTTCCGACCGCCGGAGAGCAAGAACTTCTACGAGAGCAAGCTCCGCAACATGCGCGGTCCAGGCTGGCTGCCGCAGGAAGAGAAGAAACAGCGACAGGGTGAGGTACCCTGGCAGTGCCCGGATTGTGGGCAGGAGATACCGGACACCGCTGCAGCCAAGAAGCAGCACCGGCGCACGTGTCCTGCCAAGCCCGTGCCCAAAGCAAAAGCCAAAGCCAAAGCCAAGGGCACAGCCAAGGCCAAGACCCAAGCCAAAGGCAAAGGCAGCAGCGCCAATGCAAAACCCAGACTCATGCCCCCTGCCACCATCGCATCCAAGAGACCAGCCACGGACGGCTCCCCAGCAACTGCACCAGCGCTCAAGGTGGCCAAGATGGACGGTCGAGAACAGGATGGGTCACATGCGGCATGCATGGGGGCGCAATTCTTTGAGCGTCAGGAAGCACTCCGGTGTGGCCTCCACGCTCTGAACAATGCGATCGGGGCTCATTGCATTGACGCGGTCGACATGCCCCGCGCTGCCAAAGCTTTTCTGGACGAGAACTTCGAGCTTGGCGACAACATGCAGGACCATTTGGAACCTCAAGGGGACTATTCAATTGAGATCATGAGCATGGTCCTGCGAACCAAAGCGATGGAGTCTTTCGGACGACTGCGCTGGCAGATGGACATCCAGCGTGCCATGACCGTCGAGGACCTCCACAGTTGCGTTGGCGCGGTAGTGAACCTGGAGGGTCGGCACTGGGTGGCTCTGAGGCCTCTGGCAGAGCGGTTCCTCTTCTTGGATTCCATGGAGGCACAACCGCGGGAGCTGAGCGATGGGGAATTGGACACCCTTCTTGTGACACACCCGACCTACGCACTCAGGCACATTTGAAGGGTCGGTGCAAATTTTCTGAAGCTGGGCCAGGACAGAGCGGCAGCAGCGTAGTACAGGCACGCACCGTGACCAGCAAAAAGAAAGCAGCGTGTTGCCAGGGTTTGCTTGCCATGTGATGCAAGTGCGGAACTGTAGCAACATGAGGTAGCTTGCTGTGCGCTTACAGCAAGAGTGCTTCAGTACAGCACGGGCTCAACAGCTTGGTTGAAGAAGGGTTTTCTTCATATGCTGGTTCCGGAAGCAGCGCCTTGGCTGCAGACGGATAGTTGTGTACCTACAAATCTGCATGGCCCAACATGTCTTTTCCTGCTGGCAGGTAATGCTCTTTGCTCCCAGGCTGCCTCAAGTCCAGCTCCTTGGCAAAAGACAGAATGCAATTGCACATTTTTGATTCTTGCTATTGGACTTTGTTGCCAAGCTGCCGCAGGCCCAGCTGTCTATGGCAGAGCCGAGCCATCCGCTCAGCCCCCAGGCCCAACCGAGCGAGAGCCAGCCCAACCCAGGCCGATCGCCAATCAAAGCCCCGGACCTGAACCCAATACAATTTGCTTCGTACCCAGCCCACCCAGCCCACCCGACCCCCCCACCCCCCCCCAGCCCTGCCAGCCCCCAGCCCCCACCCGCCCCCAGCCCTGCCAGCCCTGCCAGCCCCCAGCCGCCCAGGAGCCACTAGCCAGCTCGGACCCCAGCCCGCCATTCCCAACATAAAAACCTCAAGTTAAAAAGCAAAACCTGCTCAAAACTTTCGCTCAAAACCCCGGACCCAAACCCTATACAATTTCTATAAACCCTAAACCCTAAACCCTCTTTAGGGTTTATAGAAATTGTTAAGGGTTTGGGTCCCAAAAACGTTTTGACCGAAAGTTGTGAACGAAAGTTTTGAACGAATTTTTTTTTGCGAACCATGTTTTGAAATTTGCCTGGGGGGGGGCTGGAGCTCTGGGGCTGGGGCTCTGGGGCTGGGCTGTGGGGGGGGCTGTGGTTGTTGGGGATCTTGGGGGGGCTGTGGGGGCTGTGGAGGCTGTGGCGGGGTTCTAGCAGGCTTTGTGAACCACGCTTTGAATTTTGAACCGGGCTGGGGCAGTTTCTCTGTCCTGGTTCTGGGGGGCTCTGGGGGAAAGTTTTGAACGAAACGTTTTGAGCGAAAGTTTTGAGCGAAACGTTTTGGGCAGGTTTCCTCTGTTGAAACCACATTTTGGATTTCGGGCCGGAGCTGGGTTTGGGGTCTGGGGCCTGGATTTGGGGCCTGAGGCCTGGATTTGGGCCTGGATTGGGGTCTGGGGTGACTGGGCCTGGATTATTTGGGGCTGGGGTTTGGATTTGGGGCTGACTGGGCCTGGTGCCTGGATTTGGGGCCTGGGGCTGGATTTGGGATTGGGCCTGGATCCTGGATTTGGGACTGGGTATGGATTTGGGGATGGATTTTGAAGCTTGGATTCTGGATTTGGGACCTGGATTTGGTGGATTTTCGGCTTGGGACCTGAATCTGGGTCTGGGAAGGTGTGCCTGGATTTGGGGGCTGGGCCTGGATTTGGGTCGGATTTGGGGTTTGGGGCCTGGATTTGGGGCTGGTTTTGGGCCCTTTTTTGGGGCTTGGATTTGGCGTCTGGGCCTTGGGGCCTGGATTTGGGGTCTGGGAAGGTGGGCCTGGGTTGGAGGTTATGGAGAAATTGGTTTATCGAGGAGCTTGTTCAATTTTAAGCGGCGTGTTGGGCCGTAATGGTGGTTACAAATTTGTGGAGAAATTGGTTTATCAAGAAGCTTACTCAATTTTAAGCGGCGTGTTGTGCCGTAATGGTGGTTACAAGTTTGTGGAGAAGTTGGTTTATCAAGAAGCTTACTCAATTTTTAATCGGTGTGTTGGGCCGGCTGGGCTGGGCTGGGCTGGACCGGTTTGGCTTGGCTGGCTGGGCTGAGTTAGAAGTTGAGGTCGTGGTTGTGCGAAATTGGTTTATCAAGAAGCTTGTTCCGTTTCTGATCGGGTGGCTGTTTTGAGTTGGCTGGGCTGAGTTAATGGTTGAGGTTGTGGTTGTGCGAAATTGGATTATCAAGCAGCTAACGCCAGTTTTAACCGAAATGCTGGGCCTTAGCGGTGGTTACAAACAAGGACAAGCAATTTCTATTTATCACTTTCTTGATAGAAATTGTTAAGGGTTTGGGTCCCAAAAACGTTTTGACCGAAAGTTGTGAACGAAAGTTTTGAACGAATTTTTTTTTGCGAACCATGTTTTGAAATTTGCCTGGGGGGGGGCTGGAGCTCTGGCCCTGGGGCTCTGGGGCTGGGCTGTGGGGGGGGCTGTGCTTGTTGGGGATCTTGGGGGGGCTGTGGGGGCTGTGGAGGCTGTGGCGGGGTTCTAGCAGGCTTTGTGAACCACGCTTTGAATTTTGGACCGGGCTGGGGCAGTTTCTCTGTCCTGGTTCTGGGGGGCTCTGGGGGAAAGTTTTGAACGAAACCACATTTTGGATTTCGGGCCGGAGCTGGGTTTGGGGTCTGGGGCCTGGATTTGGGGCCTGAGGCCTGGATTTGGGCCTGGATTGGGGTCTGGGTGACTGGGCCTGGATTATTTGGGGCTGGGGTTTGGATTTGGGGCTGACTGGGCCTGGTGCCTGGATTTGGGGCCTGGGGCTGGATTTGGGATTGGGCCTGGATCCTGGATTTGGGACTGGGTCTGGATTTTGAAGCTTGGATTCTGGATTTGGGACCTGGATTTGGTGGATTTTGGGCTTGGGACCTGAATCTGGGTCTGGGAAGGTGTGCCTGGATTTGGGGGCTGGGCCGGATTTGGGTCTGGGATTTGGATTTGGGGTTTGGGGCCTGGATTTGGGGCTGGTTTTGGGCCCTTTTTTGGGGCTTGGATTTGGCGTCTGGGCCTTGGGGCCTGGATTTGGGGTCTGGGAAGGTGGGCCTGGGTTGGAGGTTATGGAGAAATTGGTTTATCGAGGAGCTTGTTCAATTTTAAGCGGCGTGTTGGGCCGTAATGGTGGTTACAAATTTGTGGAGAAATTGGTTTATCAAGAAGCTTACTCAATTTTAAGCGGCGTGTTGTGCCGTAATGGTGGTTACAAGTTTGTGGAGAAATTGGTTTATCAAGAAGCTTACTCAATTTTTAATCGGTGTGTTGGGCCGGCTGGGCTGGGCTGGGCTGGACCGGTTTGGCTTGGCTGGCTGGGCTGAGTTAGAAGTTGAGGTCGTGGTTGTGCGAAATTGGTTTATCAAGAAGCTTGTTCCGTTTTTGATCGGGTGGCTGTTTTGAGTTGGCTGGGCTGAGTTAATGGTTGAGGTTGTGGTTGTGCGAAATTGGATTATCAAGCAGCTAACGCCAGTTTTAACCGAAATGCTGGGCCTTAGCGGTGGTTACAAACAAGGACAAGCAATTTCTATTTATCACTTTCTTGAGGGTTTAGGGTTTAGGGTTTATAGAAATTGTATAGGGTTTGGGTCCGGGGTTTTGAGCGAAACGTTTTGAGCGAAAGTTTTGGGCGAAACGTTTTGAGCGGCGAGCTGGCTGATGGGGGCGGGGCTGGGGGGGTTGCATTTTGGCTTGCGTTTTCGCATGGCTCTGGCTTGGCTCGGCTGGGCCTGGGAGACCGTGGGCGGGGTGGGCTTGGTTGGGCTAGGGCTGGTTTGCAACGCCATTGCTGAATGGACTTGGCCGGGCTGGCTGGGCTCCGCCATACTGGGGCCTGCGGCAGCCTGGGCACAAAGTCCAATAGCAAGAAATACATATTGGCAGGTCCATTCTGTCTTCTGCCAAGAAGCCGGGCTTGAAGCAGCCTGGGACCTGCCAGCAGGAAAAACATGTTGGGTCCATGCAGATTCGTAAGTACGCAACTATCTGCCTGCAGCCAAGGGGCTGCCCGCTGTTGAGCCCATGCTGGACTGGAGCACTCTTGCTGTAAGAGCACCGCATGCTGCCTCGTGTTGCTACAGTTCCGGACTTGCTTCACATGGCAGGCAAACCCTGGCAACACGCTGCTTTCTTTTTGCTGGTCGCGGTTCGTGCCTGTCCTACGCTGCTGCCGCTCTGTCCTGGCCCAGCTTCAGAAAATCTGCACCGGCCCTTCAAATGTGCCTCAGTGCATAGGTTGGGTGTGTCACAAGAAGGGCGCCCAACTCCCCATCGCTCAGCTCCCGCGGCCGTTCCTTCGTGGAATCCAAGAAGAGGAACCGCTGTGCCAGAGGCTTCAGAGCCACCCAGTGCCGACCCTCCAGGTTCATTACCGCGCCAACGCAATTGTGGAGGTCTTCGACGGTCATGGAGCGCTGGATGTCCATCTGCCAGCGCAGTCGCCCGAAAGCCTCCATCGCTTTGGTTCGCAGGACCATGCTCATGATTTCAATCGAATAGTCCCCTTGAGGTTCCAGATGGTCCTGCATGTTGTCGCCAAGCTCGAAGTTCTCGTCCAGAAAAGCTTTGGCAGCGCGGGGCATGTCCACCGCGTCAATGCAATGAGCACCGAGGGCATTGTTCAGGGCGTGGAGGCCACACCGCAGTGCTTCCTGACGCTCAAAGGAAGTGCGACCCCACGCCCGCCGCCTGCGGCGCATCCTGTTCTCGACCGTCCATTTTGGCCACTTTGACCGCTGGCGCAGTTGCTGGGTAGCTGTCCGCGGCTGGTCTCTTGGATGAGATGGTGGCAGGGGGCGTGAGCCTGGGTTTTGCATTGGCGCTGCTGCCTTTGTCTTTGGCTCGGGTCTTGGCAGTGGCTTGGTTCTGGCCTTTGGCTTTGGCTGTGCCCTTGGCTTTGGCCTTTGCTTTGGGCGCGGGCTTAGCAGGACATGTGCGCCGGTGCTGCTTCTTGGCTGCTGCGGTGTCCGGTACCTCCTGCCCGCAGTCTGGGCACTGCCAAGGTACCTCGCCGTGTCCCTGCTTCCTCTCTTCCTGCCGCATCCAGTCTGGACTGCGCATGTTGCGGAGCTTGCTCTCGTAGAAGTTCTTGCTCTCGGGTGGTCGGAAGAGCTGTTTCCAGAGCTGCGAACCATCGCGGTCTGCCTGCTGAGCTTTCAGGTTGGTCAGCGCCCAGTCTGCGTTGGCGTTGAAGCGCAATGACTTGAGGTTGAAGTGCTCCAAAGTGCAGAGGGCTTGCTCCGGGCAACGGCTCAGGGCACATAGGCTTGCCCTCCTGCGGCAAGTGGCATCCAAGCGGCAGTGGGCGCCGTCGCGCAGGGTGGCCGCTTGGCTCTTGTGAATTGAGATGGCTTTCGCAATCACCAGAGGGAATTGCAGCCTCGACGCCTTGCTGCCTTCCATGTCCAGAAAGCTGGCCGACCGGCGGGAGATCGCGACGCAGCTGGTGTCGTTCTCCGCGCACCACTTCGCCCCCCCGTTCTTCTCGAAGGCGATCCAGATGCAGTCCACCTCGTTGGTCTCCTCGTCTGCATCGATCTGTTCCACGAAGCCGCAGGCTCCGTTCACCAGGCCGTCCTGCACGTCGATGTTGTGCCTGAGCATGACTCTCACGCCGACTGCAATCTCCAGCAAAGCCTCCAAGCCACCCGTGTTCTCCGGATCGGCCCAGACCACTTCCGCGGGCAGCGGCGCGCCGGTCTTGATGTTGGTGTCCAGCGAGGGACACTCGTAGAAACGAACGCCAGTCCTCCTGATGTGCTCCTCCATGTAGCTGCAGTTGCTCTCTGCGACCGCGCGGCGCGTGGGATAGAGGTACACTGCTTTGGCCGCAGGCTGCTTGGCATCCTTCGGCTTGACCACCATGGCTTGTAGCTCCTTCTCGTCTTCTTCCGTGTGCTTCCCAACGCGAATCCGCGCTAGCAGGGCTGCCCATTTCGGATCCTTGGAGGCGCGGTGATTGCCTTCCAGCTCGCAGAGTTGAAAGAGCATCCACAGACGACTGGCGAAGGGAGGCAGGCCACCAGGCGGTGGCAGCTGATACAGGTCCCCGGACAGAACAAGGTGCACGCCACCAAACGGAATGTAGGCCATGTTCTTGGCTAGACGGAGGTGCTGATCCAGGCGCTCTAGCATGAAGGAGGAAACGAAGCTCATCTCGTCCACGAAGAGCACGGAGACCAGCTTCCAGATGTTCTGGAGCGCCGCAAGCTGTGGGCCCGATGGCAGCGGCAGGTCGCAAGCTTTTCCGTAGCTCTTGTTGATAACAGGCAGCAGACAGCAGGAGTGGAGGGTGACGCCGTTGATGTTCCACGCTGCGACCCCTGTCGGCGCTGCGATGATCACGCCAATGCCGCTCTGTCGGAGCATGTGGGCCGAGGCCCGCACGACGACGGATTTGCCGCAGCCTCCCGGCCCGTGCAACAGCATGTGAAAGCGTTCCGGCTCGGTAGCGTCTTTGGAACTTGGCGTCAAAGTGGAGTGGATGATGTATTCCATGGCCCGGCGTTGATGCTGCGTCTCTGGGCTTGGATTCTCCACGGTGAGTAGATCGAAGGATTCCTCGCCCTCTTCGACTGGTGCGAAAGCATCTCCGGCGGCTCCTGTCGGGACGTGCTCCGGGGCTTCGAACTCGATGTCGTCGCCGTGCCGCCGCTTCAATGCTTCCAGGATCTTGAGAGAATCCTCGTAGTTGTCCTGAGCCACCTTGCTGTTGGCCCACCCGTCTACTGAGTGTCCCTGATGTATCCTTGTTCTCATGTACATGGTCGCTTGGACGGCCTGCAGCTTCCGAGCAGCGTTCACGGTCCCGTCCATCTGAGGGAAGCATCTCGATCGGAGGAAGTCAGGGTTGCCGTCCAGGTCCGTGGCGAGGCGTCGAAACGCCGCGGCGTGGCTCCCGCCGTCCTCTTCTCGCAGCCAATCTCCCGGGTCTTTCCACACGGTGTACAGCATGAGCCGGGAATAATAGAAAGCTTCCGGCTCCTGGTCGGGGCTGAAGTTGCGGTAGCCGACGATGGCCGGGCGCTTCCGTGCTTGCGGGAATTCTACCCCGATATACTTGAAGGCCGCGCAGAAATCCAAGGACGGGGAAGCCCAGCAGCAGGTGGCACGCCTCAAAAGTGGAAGTGGTTCTGCCTTGC
The DNA here is from genome assembly GCA_905221615.1 of Symbiodinium sp. CCMP2592. Lineage (NCBI taxonomy): Eukaryota > Dinophyceae > Suessiales > Symbiodiniaceae > Symbiodinium > Symbiodinium sp. CCMP2592. Next base: position 82,193 of record CAJNDT010006041.1, on the reverse strand, counting down.
AATGCTGCGTGCGCCGCCTTGTAGATCTGCTGGTTGCTGAGGCTCGCGTCCGCCACGCTGCTGGAGGTGAGCCTGGCAACGATGCTCTCCACGCGCCGCTGCGCCTCCTGGTCCTGCTCCGATTTCAAGGCATAGCCCAGAATGTAGCGGCTGGCGCTGGTCAGCTCGCAGATCACCTGCAGGTCCATGCTGGCCCGCCACCGCCGAAGGATCTTGATGTTGTACTGGCCCATGCCTTTGTCGCACTCTGCTCGCCTTGTGGCGAGGCTGCTCTTCCAACGGCTGTTGGCATACTTTTCTTGGGAGCTGCGCCGCCGCGTGCGCGGTTCGGGATTGTGCGGAAAGCCGAAGCGGCAGGCACCGTGAGTCTTGATGCCGCAATAATATTCGGTGTGCTTGTGCACCAATAATTCGGCCAGCTGTGCATTGAGCTCCTTGTCGCGACCCGAGACTTTCGTGGATCGGCGCCAGCTGAGCGGACCCTTGGTGGTGATGTACTTGTCGCTCCACTCCTCTGCGCAGGTGGGAGCGAAATGTTCCATCGCTTCATCATCCGACCAATCTGGGGCTTGCGCCTCTGCTTCTGTTTCTTCGCCTCCGGGAGCCGCCTTCATCTTGTCGTCGGGCTTCTGCTTAGTCTTGCTCTCCCACTCCACCACCCAGAGAAGGATGTGAGCATGCGGGTACCCCCTCTTCTGCCATTCGATGCGGATGAGGTAGTCCACGACTCGGAACGGCGGGTCCTCCTTGCGGACCCCACGATGCTGGCCTGCAGAGTCGGCAGCTGGCGCCTGGATGAAGTCTTCCTCGAGCGCGCCTTCTGGCTCATCCTGAGCATCTGCACCCTCGTCCATGCGGCTGCTTGCGCCATGCTCGGTGGAAAGCCAATGCATGAGCTGGGTCAGCTGGTGCATGAACTGTCGTGCCACGATAGCGGGGTACTGATTGCAGAGCTGGTTTGGCGACAGGCCGTCCCGTTTGAACTTCTTGTCTGCTTGGTAACACTGCAGGATGTGCGCCGCTTCGCGCTCGAGCTCTTGGGGCTGACTCTCGGGGCGCAGCCGCAGCAGCCGCGCCATGATGACTGCGATCAGGATGTCAGGCTGTCGGGCGTGGCAGGAGAGCGTCATGAAGAACTTGGGCGTGCCCAGCTGCTCGTACATGTTCAGCGCCACGCCCTTCTTGGCGAAGACGTACGAGCTCGTCCCGGGGATGTCCCTCAGGGCCGTGAAGACTTGACCTCTGCCTTCTTGGTACTTGCTCTTCCCGTTTGGAGGCTGGCCGCCGATCCTCACGTTGATGTTGCCCGAGAGGCGCTTCTTGATGTGCATTTCCAGGAGCCACATGATATAGGCCGGCGATGCCTCGAAGCGCGGATCCAGACCCAGGAGGCGTTTGCGCGCGTACTGCGACATGCTCCCATAGGCATTCTGCCATCCACACGTGCCGGCAGGAAACAAATGCGGGAAGAATTTCACGTCCATGTCATCGCTGAGCGCTGCAATGCTGCGGGCCTTCTGCAAATCCGCTTTGTGCGGTCTGGGCGCATGCAATTCTTTAGGAATGAGGTACGTCATCTCCAGCGTGCCTTCTTGCTCCGGCGTTTCCGTCTCCTCATCTGGTGTCTGCGCACTGCCTCCCAAGGCCGAGGAGTGTGAGCCACCGAACTCCTCCGTTTGGCGCCCTTGGGAGGTCACGTGGTTTGCGAGCGCGGTTGCGCTGCCTGGCCGCGTCCCGGCCAGGATCGCTTCCATTCTTGCCAGGGCTCCATCCACCGCCGGATTTGCCTTGTACAGGCGGTGCTGTGCTTTCAGCTCCCGCAGCGCTTTGTAAAGGCAGTCCAGACGCGCTGGGGAAGCCATCTGTCCTTGCACTCCCTCCACCAGGACAGTGCCGTCTTCCTCGAGCGTGGCTCCCTCCAGTAAGTCGCAAATGAAAGGGTCGTCCACCAGCACCGCGTACATTCGGCCCCACTGGGCACTTGGGCCGCCAGCAGGGAGCTTGTCCAGCAAGACTTGAGAGATCCGGGCCATGGCGATGAGGTGCTGCTCGATGGGCTGGAGTTGTTGCAGCGCTTCGGGGATGGGCGGCGGGACCGGCAACAGGAACTTGGTGTTCTTCTCGCGGCAGTTCCTGCAAAGCATCTGTCCTGAGGCTGCGCTCTTCCTGCAATGTTTCGCTGGTGCGAGCGTGCGGCAAGCCGCACAAAGTCTGGACAAGCCGAACCTTCCCCAACTGCGAGTGAAGGCCAAGTATCGCTCTTGCACTTGTTCCGGACTCAAGGCCTCCTCGTCCGGGAACGGGTACCCTTGTTGCTCCGCCTCGATGGCGATGGGTCTTGGTCCACGTCCACCCAGTCCCTCCTCGGTTCGTGCAGCCTGCAGGTCGCGCCTCTGGGCCCGAGTGCTGCCTTCTTCTTCCGGGCGACCGCCTCGGCCATGCCCAGGCGTCGGTCCGCGGGCGCCCACTCCCTCCTCGGCCCGCTCGGCCTGCAAATCGCGCCTCTGGGCCCGACTGCTTTCGTCTTCTTCCGGGCGACCGCCTTGACCAGGCATCGGTCCGCGAGCACCCGCACCCTCCTCGGCGCGCTTGGCCTGCAACTCGCGCCTCTGGGCCCGACTGCTTTCGTCTTCTTCCGGGCGACCGCCTTGGCCATGGCCAGGCATCGGTCCGCGAGCGCCTGCTCCCTCCTCGGCCCGTTCGGCCTGCAGCTCTCGCCTTTGTGTGCGCGTGCTTCCTGCAGCTGGTAGCGGCCCACGGCTGCCCGCTCCCTGTGCTGCACGTTGCTGCTGTCGAGCGCTCTTCTCCTCGTGCTTCCGGCGGAGGTTCTCCTGTTGATTGCTGCACCATCCTTGTCCTCGGCCCCTCATTGGCCAGCCACACCGTGGGCAAGGCGCCATCGTAAAACGAATTGCGAGAATGCGGTTCCTAAGCTCAGCTAAGGCTGTATCCGCACGGCTGCGATCAAGTATCAGGCATGTCAGTGGTCGTTTGTTCACTCTCTGCCGGGCAAACCAATCCGCGTAATCCCGACTACCTTCATACACCGAATCATCGCCTGTAGCGTCTACAATCTATCTGACATGCAACGACACGGCGGCACTAGCCCCATTTTTCGTTTGCTGCTGCTCACATTCGGAGCTGTAACGGTCTGTGGCGTGTCACATAGAGAACCTCCATGTCCACAACGTCATTGCTGAAGCTGTGATCCAGGAACTCATGCCTCCCTCGATGCGTAGAGAACCTGCACCTCCAGGACGTCGCCGTTGAGGCTGCGGTCCAGGAGTTCATGCCAGCTCCAAACGTCCGCGATCACATCTCCGTCCAGCACGAGTTTTGTGGCTTCGAGGGAAATGGGTCCTGCAGGGCTGCTGTCCAAGTCATGAAGCAAGACTTCTCTGGCGCTGCGATACTGCAGCGTCTCTGCCGGGATTGGCTTCTTGGTCTCCTGCCGTCTGACACGTAGCTCTTGCAGGGATAGCCAGCGATCGGGGTTGTTGCCCTCGTGCAACTGGGCAAGCCAAGCTTCTCGGAAAGATCCGGGTGGTTCGAGTTGGCAGAGCGGGCGGTAAGGCTTCGAAGAATGGACTTCGGCACCCTGCATGTTCAGGTATCGCACCGTCAAGTTGGCAAGACGCTCGTTGAACTCTTTCTGCATCGCCACTTCTCTGTCCCACTGTATTCCCTCACGTGCATCTTCTTCGGCTTCGCGCTGCATCTCTTTTTCGACCCAGTCCCAATCATCGAACCCGTCCTCACAGCCCGCCTGGTCGGCGTCGTGGATCGAGTGGTCTGTGCTCCGGAAGTCTTCGTCCATGACGTCGGACATCACTGTCGCACCAGTCGACCTGAGAGGCACGGCGCTGCGTCAAAGACCGCCTGCGACGACAGTGGCGAAGGCTTCCATATCTGAGGCTCGCACCGGACCGCGGGCGAGGGATATCTGTTATAGCTAGATAGCAGTTTGATGCTCAGTATGCTGTGGAACACACTTTTTGTCTACGGAAAGCCTGGAACCTGGCGTCTATTGCCTAAACGGAAGGCCTGGAATGTGGAGTCTTTCGCCGTTGGCCCATTGCATAGGTCAAAACAGCAAGTGTTGAACCTGGAGCATCTAGCCCATTGTGAAAGTGAAATGGAAGGCCTCTTTGGTCTACCCAGACAACAGAACATCGAACTTCTCACCTAAACCCTGAGTCTTGAACCTTGATAGGTCGAGCCACGTTCGGGGCTGCTGGACTGCCCTCGTGGCAAGTCGAACTGTGCGTCGGGCTGTTGAGTCGCCTCATAATAGGTCGAACCGAGATCTGTAGGTCGAACTGGGCGTCGGGCTGTTGGATTGCCTCATAATAGGTCGAATCGAGCTCTGGACTGCTGGACTGCACGCGTCCGCTTGTCCGCTTGACACTGTAGCAGTGGACTCATGGGTGGCCGTGCAAGCTGTACCTTGAACTCCCAAACCCCTACCAGTAAGTGCGTGTGTGTCTATTTTTTTTCATTCCGAGGAAAATATCTAGAATTTTTTAATTTGGTTTACTTTCTCCGCTGGATTACTTTTTTGTGTTCGAGGGTTTGGTTTACTTTTCCCGCTGGGGCGTTTTATGCTTCGTGTCTGTGAGGGTGCATTTCAGATTCCAGGGTCATTCCGGCTGGGTTTGATTGAGTTTATGTATGTATATATATATATGCATAAATTAGGGGCCATAATCGCTGAGGTGGCTGCGCAATCCGCCGCATTGTCTCAGCTTCGGCTGCAAGAAGAGAGGTGAACCCAAACCCTTAAAATATACTAAAGATCAGCCATTCTAGCCCTTATGAATGAGTTTAAAGTTATATATTTATAGCTTTGTCTGAGGCTGTAACAGCGGTTCTGAACCCTATAGAAGCCCGATATAGCCCTTTCTGAGCCTGTAACAGCCGTTCGGAAGACTATGGAAGCCCTGAAATATTGAAACCTGTACAAACCCCTTAGAAGATCTTCTATGTATAAACCTTAATATATAAAAAAAAGCCTGAATATACAGGGGGTCCGTTCCCCCTGTATATGGCTCCAAATATATTTAGTCTCCTATATAGAGCTCTCATAAACTGGACAGACTTACATAGCAAAGCCGCACCGAAGCCTAATTAGTCGTCGGCATGCTGGTCATGGCCGAGAGAATTCAGAATTCAGACGTTTGGAGGTGCGCCCTCCCCCATGCTTGCTGTGGTGCAGTCAGTCCTTGTGGCGCTTGATTTGCTAAATGGGTTGCTGCCTTGGTTGACAAACTCCAGTTTGCAGCTGTTCTCCTCACAGCTGGCATGCTCAGGTACAAGTTGCAGCAGCATGTATAGACAAGCAGTTAGCTAGTTTCGAGCAATGCGGTGACAATTCGAGTTTCGGAGTGCTGAGTTGAGGGATGTGGTGCTAGTTCGACTTTGCAGTGTCATAGTGCAGTGCTCCTTTGAAGGACCATGGCTAAATTCGCTTCCCTGGAAAACCTCCATACCGCATGGCTGCGGGACAGGGAGATCGCTCAACGGCTGGATGCCGGAGGGCGTTTGGTTCGGTCCTATGATGGGCTCTTTGTCAGTGCTTCTGAATTGCATTGTGTGCATAACAAAGCCTTGCTGACTCCATACATGATTCGGCAACGCCGAGAGAAAACCCTTGACATTCCAGATGTTGAGTCGTTGAAATCAGAGTTGAAGGCTTTGTATCAGGCCCGGCTTGCACAGAAGGAGAAGCATGGGAAGAAACAGCCAAAGGCTGTGCTTGAAGCCAGCATGGCTTTGGTTGAAGGAAATTGCCATCTTGATGCCAAGACCATGAAACGCCTTCTGTCTTATGCTCGGGCTCGGTTCTTGAAGCAGGGTGCAAAGGTTAAAGAGACTTTCCTGCAATACTGTTTCGAGTGTAGTGTTGAGCTATATGCTGCTGGATCATCGTTGCTGTTTTTGATGCCCAGAATCCGGACTTCGCCATTCTGCTGAGCTACTGGGGCGATGAAGATTCTTGCCTGCAACACCATGGTTGAAGGAGTGCATTGTCAATGTCCTTGCAGTGTAGGCAGCATGCAGTTCATGAACAAATATCATGTAAGGACAAGTATCCAAAGGGCGGAAAGTGCACCCGTTGGAGTTGCAAAGAGGTTGAAGCTCGGGCTGAGGAGGACGAAGCCGCAGGCCTTCATGATGCAATGCAAGAGGGTTATGAAGGAGAGGAGGAAGAGGATTGGGAAAATGATGAGGTGGTTGAGCCTCCATGTGTGGAGGAAAGCCATGCAGAGAAGCCACCCAGCAAGCCCGTGCAAAGCGATGGAGAGAAGCCCCCCAGCGAGCCCATGCAAAGCAATGCAGAGAAGCCCCCCAGCGAGCCCGTGCAAAGCCATGCAGAGAAGCCGCCCAGCAAGCCCATGCAAAGCCATGAGAAGCCTGGTGTCATTCATACTGACAGTTCGAGGTCCATTGGTAGTTTGGCAAGCAGTGCATCGCTGGCGACGACGGTTCTAGAGACTCCAGATCCCAAGCACAAGTGCTTTTCAGAAGCAGGTAATGGGCAGATCACGCCATCCCCTCCCTCGTTGCCTGTGCTCGTCAAGGAGGTGTTGCTGGTGGTAGACTCACCTAAAAAGGTCATTAAGCAGGAGCCCGTGGACAAGACCCTGGCTGATGTTTTGGCTGAGACGGACGCCTTTGACCGAGAGGCAGCTTTGCGGGAGTTGGCGAAGCTTGAAGCAGAGCTGTTTCTGAGCTCATACTATGTCATGTTTGTGGATTCGTAGCCATGAGGTGCATGTGTTGACATGTATTTTGAACTTTATGGTTTGTCTTCGACTCATTACACAGCCAAGTTTACACTTGGAGACTTCGCGCGGGAAGCCGGATCCGAGCCAGATTTCCCGAACCTTGGATCTTGATGGGTGTTCTCGAAAGAAAGCTCATTTGGGTTCAGCTGATGTGAGAGCATGATGACAGTCTGATTTGTGTTAATTTGAGGACGTGAGCTCGCCTGGTCCAATGACAATGATGAGACGCAGGTGGCTACCGAGAGCCAGATCACGGAAGCAATGGCACAGGCTGCAAAGGACAAGACTCCTGAAAGGGTCCCGAGTGAGACTAGTCCAGCAACCAAGCGGGTCAGCCAGCTTTGTTAATCATCATGTGCAATACAAGGTCATTCAAAAGATTTGTAATCAAACAAGTCATTATTTTAGTGGGGGCTAACACTGGGACCATACAACACTATATACAGAATACATACAAGGTTATGCTCGCATGGGGTATATTATGGTTTTAACTTTATATACATGCATTATATATACATGGCTTGGATGTTTTCTTACAAAGCCTGCTAGGGCTCCTTGGGACTACTGGTATAGCTGTTGTATACGTGTGTAGACTAGTTGTTGTATAAGTGCATGTGAAAAAAAGTGGTGTAGTGTGGTGCTTACTAGAATGAATTTTTTTCATCATGTGTTGGACACGATGCTAGACATACCCAGGATGATATGGAGAAGGAGCCGGAGCTTGCAAGGGCCAAGGCGGTTGAATCTCTTGTGCCAGTTGTGCCTGATCCACCTGCCAAATGGCTGAATGTAGAACCATGTCATGTTACTGTGTTTCCTTGTGTTGACTGTGAATGCTGTGCTGTTTCTGAGCATCTCAGGTTGTGACTCGGGAGGACCAACTTTTAGCTCGGCAGCAGAGAAAAGCTGAGGCCGAGGCCAAGAAGCTGCAGCAGAAGAAAGATAAAGAAGAGAAGGAGCTGAAGAAGAAAGAGAAAGAAAATAATGCTCACAATGAAGAGATTGCAGATAAGAAGACTCGGAGGACAGCTGCTAAGAGCAAGGCCAAAAAACAGGCCGCTGAACCAAAGGAGCCTCCTGTGGCTGGGGATGAATGTGAGCAGGGAGCTGAGGGTGAGGAGCCCACGCCATCGGCCCCAGCCTGTGGTGGTGGAAGGGCCCGAGGTGGTGGCAGGGGTCGGGGCGGTAGGGGTCGGGGCGGCCGGGGCCAGAAGAGGGCAGCAAATCAAGAGCAGATCAACCCGACCCCTGTGAAGCGAGTCCGTGGAAAGCAAGCAGGCAAGGGAGCAGCAGGTGTTGCTGTGCCTGAGGAGGGGGATGCACAGCCTGCAAGGGCAGGCAAGAAGAACAAAGCTCCGGATGTGTGCGATGAGGAGCAGGCTGCAGGGCGACGCAAAAGGAGGAAGAGTGGCCTTGCCGAGACCCTCGAGCAAGGGAAGGCTTTGGCAAGGAGCAAGGCAGAGGCGCTAGCGCAGGGCGTTTCCCCAGAAGAGGAGGCATCTAGACCCAGATATGTTGTGGTTTTCGTTGTGTGTGCAGAGAGGATGAGAGATTCATTGCATGATGGATGTTGTGGTTCAATCAAGATATGTGTGCTCATATGTTGCCAAGGAAAAGACCCGTTGCAAGGGTCTCATCTTGAAGACCAATGGCACCCTGAACAATTACACTTTGATGGTTTATTGGTCACGGCCTGGTGTTGGCATCAAGAAGAATGCTGACTCGAAGCAGGCTGTTCAGTTCTATAGATTATATAATGTCAGGATGTGATTTTCGTTGTTTACTACGTCGTTTGTCTGGATTTGCCACGTGGTGCAGGTTTTCTACCTCGGGACGAAGGGTGTATCCGTGACCCATCTGGTGAATGCTGCAGTGGCATGTGTGCCCCAGCTGTTTCATGCTTGAGAGTTCAGTGGCTGGCAATTGAGTTGGGTACAGAGAGAGAGAGAGAGAGAGAGAGAGAGAGAGACAGAGAGAGAAAGAGAGAGAGAGAGAGAGATGATAAATGCAGATCGAGCGATTAACCACGCACTTACCAAGGCAAAGGTGCTGGATGAGCATGGCCATGAGGATGATAATCAATATGTGGCCCAGTTTCTTTATGCAAAAAAGCAAGAGATGAAGGACCTGGCCACGAAGTGGGAGCTTCCCAAATGTGGCAAAGCCACATCCTGAATTTTGGTGTTTCGGTGTGTGCCGGGGCCAGCGAACTGGCTTGCTCATAATGGATGTGCCTAGGCTGTTTGCATGGGATTCATGTGCATAGTCTGCGGTGTGAAGATTACCCCAATGTTGTGATTCAGTGCAGCTGGTGAATGTCGTTACAAACACATGTTTGCTGATTTATCATCACCTATGTAGCATTGGGTTGCTGGTGTGGCAATCTTCAGCTGCAGGGCGCATGAGTGGGAAGCAAGCTTGCAACACGTCTGTTGCTGATCGAGCCATTCGTTTTCATTACCTCACAAGCATAGCGACTTGCGAGATTGGATCGTTCCAAACACCGCTGCCGTGAAAATGAATCCGATCGAGTTCTTTGTGCCATTGTGCTGAAAGAGAGTCCAACTTGCGAGAAGCACTTCTGCCAGCATACGTGTGTCATTTGAACGTGTTGTGGACTGTTGGCGCAGGTCTCCCCGGTGATCGTGCTGAAGTCGCTGGATGAGGCTTGTGGATTTTACCCTGCAGGCCGGGCCCATGCAACGATTTAAGTCGATTCGGGTGTGTCCTGGATCTGTAGTGCAAGTCACTCAATTCGTGATGCCATCAGAGTGCTGATTTCCTTTAGGAGAAGCAAGTTTCAGTAGCACCACGTGTATTCTTGTTCAGAATGATTTGCATAACTATGCAGGTCGATGCCTGTGCCGAAGTCCCTCAAGGGCCGAGTGCTGGAATCTTCGATCGGGCACGCAGAGCCCAACATTCGAGCAGCCGACATGGTTTGGGTTACCCATTAACTGGTCGTTTGTGGTGTGTCCTTTGTGTCGCAAGGTTAACATTTGGGGGCGGGGGGGGGGGGCGTGGGGTAACATGGTTCAAGCTTCAGCATTTGCTTATGTGGATGTTTTTTTGATGTTGGGATCCGGTGTGGAATTCAGAAAACGTTCAATCAGGGTCTATGACACTTTACATACCCAGGCGCAAGAATATCTGCAAATATATGTATGTGCATGTGTGCTTTTAACAAAGAAGTTTTATGATTGTATATACGATGATGCATGCATGCATGCATGTGTGGGTGTGGGTGTTTGCATATGTATCTACATAGGTATATGTGTGCAAGCATGTTCATATGTATGCTCAGTTATGCACATGTATGTAACATGCATGTACATGAATATACGTACACATGTGTATGTAGGTGTGTGCATATGCATGCATGCATGCATGTGTATTATGTATGTATATATAGGTATGTGTGCATGCATGTCTAAGCATACACACACATATATATATATATATGTGTGTATGTATACACACATAAACAGATATATTTGGTTTCTCAATGGGCCATTCCTGTTAAATACAGTCAAAGCTGTGCGATTGTGCTGCTGTGTTTCAACATCGCAGTTTATGATTCGAGCTTTGGGCAGTGTGGCTTCACTAGCTTGCTCTATAGGGCCTTAGTGGGTTCCTGGATTCGAGTTATATAGTTCTTTAGGGGGATATTTGCTTTGGAGAGGGGTCTGGGTTCTTATGTGATATATAGCGGAATATAGCCTAATTAAGCCTCTATATATGTGGTAAGCTAGAAGCTGGTTTAGTCCTTCATTTCCCGTCAATTGCGAATGGAAAAGCTATCCGTCTAATGGGGTTTATATACAGGGTTTTGGGTTCATATAGGGTTTATGTAGGATTTAGGGTTATATGTGTGTGTATATATATATATATATAGAGGGTTTAGGGCTTATATATATATATATATATGTATATATATAGAGGGCTTATGGGGTTAATTTAGGGTACTTAAGGGCCATGTGGAGCGAGAGCAAACTTCGTGTGCTCTTCCACCGACTGCAGCAGCTCCAGGCCCCGAAGGCCTGCGCAGTCGTGTTTCGTTGATTGCACAAGCTTGCCCTGCGATTCAGAGAAGAAATTAAATGTCCAGGTATTGTTCTTGGCCATTCTGCTATTGGTGTGGGCTGACAATGTTCCAATCCGCACAGATGAGACTCTGTTGGCAAGGAGCTTGTAGCTACCGAGAAAATGTCACAGGGATGCAAGAGGCTGCATGAATCAATCTCAGGTTCTGGAGTGGCTCGAATACTTCGCTGGGGCTGCCCAAGTGACTCGTCATGTGCAAGCATGTGGCTACAAGGCCCGCAAGTTCGATATCACATATTGCACATCGTACAAGCACGAAAACTACATGGATCTTCTCACGCCTGCTGGAATGGCGTGCTCCACTCAGCTGCAGCTTGTGAGCTTGAAGCCAGGAAATAATTTCGCATGATGGTTCGTATCATGGGATTCTCACTTAGGCTAGCGATGGCTGGAGTCCTCTCGGCTGTGCAGAACAAATGTGTGGTCTGGCTGGGCCTTGTCTGTTCGTCCTTTACGAGAATGAACATGGGCTTCTCGAAGAGGTCTTACCTTGTGCCTTTGGGAAACACGACTCAGAAAAGTGTTGTTGAGTCGAATGTTCTCGCCTCCAGGAGAGGTTGGCAATATCAGTGCAGTCCATGTACGTAGTGACTATATAAGGTAAAAGCCAGAAAGTTGGAATATGATTATCCTAACCCTTCTATGGTAAATCATAGGGTATCCTACCATGAAACCATATTCCAACTTTCTGGAGTTCCCTGTAGTGTATAATATATATGATTACTTTATGGCACTCACGGGTGACCCAGCTGTCAGGACGTGCCTCCTGGTCATGATCGTCTTGGCCCTCAATGGTGTCTTCATCCTGGAACAGCCAGCGCTGAGCTGGTTCGAATGTTTCCCTCGGTTCAGGGATCTTTGCAAGAAGTGGAAGATTTGGAGGGTTTCCTGGTATATGTTGCACTATGGAGCTCCAACCCCGAAACGCCATTTCGCTTACTCGAACTCACCGTGCATTCGGCGCTTCAGTCGTGGCAAGCTACGAGGTTGGAAGAAGAAGGTCCGGCCAGGAGCTCCTAAGTCTGCTTATTGCTACAAGGATGACAAGGGGAAGAAACGATACGTGGGGACGAAATTCCTGAAGGGGACAGGGTCAGGGGCTTAGCATCATACGTGCACGTGAATCTAGCTTGGGATATCCATACTGCAGACTTACATCGGTTTTCAAATGAACTGCTGCCAATCAAGGACCTATCCTGCGGCATTTGGTGCTCAAGTGGCTTCTCTCATCGAGGAGATGCAGGAGTCCAAAGCTTCTTTCGACCCCGAAGTTCCAGCCGAGGCCTTTTAGTCACTTGGGGTTTTGTAACCCTAGAGCATCCTTAAGTTTCAACTGGAAGCCTGAAGGCCCACAAGCCCCATAGCACCTCTAACAGTGCCGAGTGAATAAAACACATAATCAGACATACCTCATCAGCTGTATATACTTAAGGTATTACAGGGCTTATGGGGATGGTGAGCAGTAGGGTCGACACACTGAGTGGCTTCTGTCAGGACTACGTGTGTTGTTGTTAATGCGATCAGACTACGTCACCCATGGAAGTGTGCTTAGCTTGACTGGCTTTTGTATATGGTTCTATATACCCTCTTCTAGCATTTTGATGTCTCAGGCTTCAGAAGGATCCTAAACCCACTGATCATAGTCAAACAAAACTGCATGACTCTTATAAGCCCTGTACAACCCCTGGTATTCCCGAATCCGCTTAAATAAACAAATATGTATGTGAATAAACCATGCAAATATATCAAAATATACATATAAATACATCTATATATTTATATATGGTATATATAATCTCATAAACCCACAAGCTGACACGACCCTAAACCGAGATCTATATTGGCTGCCTCATCATAGGACTCGGAAACGTACATAAAGACTTTAAAGTCAACTAAATCAAAAGTCGTGCACCCCAGGGCTCGGGTATCCTTTTAAGTTCAATTATCTCAATGGGGTCTGTGGGAGCAGAGGTTTTGCAACACCAGTGTTTGTAGCCAATTGAGGGTCTCAGGGTCTTTTCGTCGTAGCATGCAGCTCTCTTTAACCCTATACAACCCAATATTCCTGAATGCCCTGTCTAATGTATTAGGAACGTAGATTTATATACACTTATGCAATTATACGCCCTTAATTAAAGACTTTGTATAGGGTTGTCTCTTCTTCGATCATAGGGGACCTACAAAGGTTTCTGGTTTGTAGGTGTATAGTGCATTAAGTACCTAATTACCTATATAATGTACTCCTGCAGGTGCCTGACATCGCCACCATGTTCCAGCAGATGATCTTCTCAGACCTTTGGGAAGAAAGCCGAATGACGGATGTGATTAGATACTTGCGGGGCAACAAACATTTGAAGATTCCAGAGGGTTGGCGACCACTCCTACCACATTCCTTGCCTGAGTGATTTTGTGTGTCGATCAGGATTGTCACTGATGCTGCTGGCATATATAGGCTTAATTTGGGCTCTTGTATAGGGTGCTAGATCAAGCTAGAAGGTCACAAGGAGCGGGCCAAAAGATGTGCTTGCTCTGCATTAATAGTCTGCAACTCAGCGACCGTCCTTGTGTGCTTACGGCACTATACTTCGACTGTCAGCCATCTAGCTCTCGCCTGGATGCCTCGATCGCCTCCGTGATCACGAAGATGATGCTTCAGGAAGGTCGATGGTATACGGTTGCAGCCATGAAGAATGATCTGGGCTACGATTCGAAACTTGATGGTGTGAGTTGTCCCATGATAGACCCTGCAATTGCTTTACATATATGCCATGCCATTTCAAAGCCATGCCAACTTAGGAAGATGATCCAGAAGATCGTGGATAACTGCAACCTCAACCCACAAAAGCTGGTACAGACTCTTGGCAACTAAACTGTTTGTGTGCATGTGTTCTACACTTGCCTAGCAATAATGTTTCTAATCAGGGACCGGAGAACAGTCTCTTTTCTGAGGCCAGAGAAGTATGACCAGACCATTATGCGCTATTGGGTTCAGACTGGTGGGTCTGGAGTGATCACGCAAACGAGCGCCGATCGCACCACGAACGAGCAGATGCAAGAGGTGCTCCAATCACACTCATATACAGTCCATCGATCTTATATACTCATATAATTTAATATCATATATATATATATAGTTAATGCACAATTTTACAATTAAGGCCTTATCAACTTAAGTTTGCACCCCCAAACCTTGAGCCCGAGAACCCTTTGAACTCTAAATAATCGATCCTTGAGACCCATGCTGCTGAATAGCATATTACCATGTACCCTGCAGAAAGAACTGCCATTCAGCAAATCCCCAAATCCTAATCAAAATCCCAGAACACTGGCACAGAAACCCACTTGATCTAGTTTGATTGAGCCCTATAGAGGACCCTGCAAACTTGGTGGATCAGTTTTGGGGGCTGGCTGCTGGGCTCTGGGCGGGGTCCAGGCAGTTTTTGGGTTGGCTGGTGGGGGTTTGGCCACCTTTTGGGGCTGGTTGCGGGCTTTGGCTGGCTGCGGGGGCTTTTTTGGGGCGCGGCTGGGTTTACTTTTTCCGATCCGGCAGGTTTACTTTTTCAGGGTGCTGGGGCCCCCGATGGTGAAAAAAATGGTGAAAACGAACCCGTACTGAAAACCGTACCCGAACCCAAAGCGTACCAACGTGAAATAATGTCGAAAAAAAGCCGTACTCAGATTTCACCTTTTACCCGTACTCAACCCGAACCAACGCGTAATGGCGTACTTTCCCCGCTCGGCTTACTTTCTCCGCAGGCTGCTTGAGATGGGGCTTTGGCGGCTGGTTCTGGCCTACTGGAAGGACTCTGCTGCTCAGTTTCCACTTCTGATAGCCTAGTTCACTTTCCATGTACGAGTCTTCTTCAGGACAAATTTTGAGCTGATGCTGGTTTGATGATGCAGCCCACTCCAAAAGCCAATGTCTCAGACCTGTGACAGCCTTCTTGAAGTACTGAAACCCTGAATGGACCCTTATAAATTGAAAACCTTGCCACCCTACTGCTGCAGGTCTTGGCTCCCTGACGCATGCCACGGTGTGATTCGCTGCTTGGTCGCTGCCTGGGTGATACTTTATACTGGCTTAACTCGGTCGAGTCACCCATCAGGCTCAATGATGAGATGTTTCAATGGTTCCGTACATATGTGCCAAGGACTGGCTGTGCGACTTTTCAATCGGGGGGACCCTGTTCCGATCAAACCCTTTTCAGATTCGATCATGATAAGTTACTTAAGGTGTCAAGTTTTAGGAGGGTTGATCAATCTAATCTACATATGGTATTCATTGTCGTTGATGTGTAGTCTAGGTAACGGAACGCACCTTAAGTACTATATTGTATAATTAATGTAGCTGATGTACCTAAATCGATACTTGCTGTAGTTGTCTTCTGGCAGGACTGATGATCTGACTTGTATATGACCCGGCAAACGGAGCCTGAGACGGGTTGCTGTGGTCAAAATGTTAAGTGCCGCATCAGCCTGGATGGCAAGAGCAGCTGTGCACAGATGCACTAGCCCGGAACCTCGCCCCTGTACAAAGTCGATGTATATACAAAGTACATTACTTACATATATACTCAACAGCCATCTATCGCCCCCCCTAGTCCTATATGTATATGTATATATGTATATATATATATATATATACAATGCACCCAAAAACCCGTATATCCCTTGTGACCTCTATATAGATCCTTTTATGTATATATATATAGGGTAAAAGCCAGAAAGTTGGAATATGGATTAATGGTAGGATCCCCTATAATTTACCTTAACGGGGTTACGACAATGATATTCCAACTTTCTGGCTTCTACTGTATAGGGTTAAAGGTTTCCAAGGTGGGTGTCGTTGGGGCGTTTCATTAAATATCGGAGTTATACAGGGTTTATAAGGCTAATATGGATCGAGCACCGTAACCTGTTGTGGCCTCAGTCTTTACCTAGCCCTTTAAACCTATAACCCTGTAAGCAACCTAAGTTTATCGTGCACATAGAGCCATGTTGGGCTCCAAGCTTTGGTCGTGCTCTGACCTGCAGCAGGGATACGAAGGACTGATGCAGGAAGACGCACAAATGGAGGAGGTGATGCGAAAACGTGTTCAGGTGGGATTGCACTGTCACAGGGGAATTAGTTATGTCAGTCTTTTCACATATTCTCCAGAGGAAACCAAACATCAATTGCAGGAGTTGCGAGCCAAAATCGCAGATGTCGATGCACAGAAGAATGCATCCCCGGGTGTTTCTCCACCTACGAAGAGGGTGAAAGGTGAACCAGCCTCCCGCCCAGAGTGTTAATTATGTGCCCTGTGAAGACTTGCATGATCTCTTGAATTAACTACAGCTCTATAGGGCCTGATTTTCTACAATAGTTTAAAGCTATCTAAGGTGCCTGGAATGGATGGTGTGGCCAAGAACCTGGCTGATGCATTTGAGGGCCAAACGCAGCCTACCCTGGTAATGGCATCCCCAGTGCCCCTGACGCCCACTTCTGAGCGTTCTCGAAGTCTTCCTCCAACCCCGGCTACAATCCCGGCTGGCCAGCAGGCTCCCCAGACCCCTTCCGAATCCATGGTGCCTTCAAATCTGAAAAGGGAGAAGAAGGCTCGAAATCACAGCAGGCCTCCGAGTTTTGCACGCTCAGAGCCTGCAACCAGGTCGCATGAGTTTGTTTCTTCATGGATTCTCAATACATTTTCAATCTGGCTCCATGATCGATCTAGAGCAACTCAGGCAGATGAAGCAGTGCTGCTTCAGAAAGAAGCCGACTTGCTGGCAGCCAAGCAAGCTGAGATTCACAGGAAGTTGCAGCTCTTGAGTTCCCCAGCAACCCCGAAGCCAGCCGAGCCAGGTGTTCGATTAGGTTCCGAGGGCCCTTCAGCCCCACCTTCCCGATCCGGGTCTGCAAGCCTTCGCCCAGCCCCAGCATCCCGAGCATCCGATGCTCGCAGCAATCAGGGAACGCAGGCGGAGGGTGACTCAGACTCGGAGAATGGGGGTGATGGAGAGATGGACGAGGAAGGCCTTGGTCTTGGGGTGGTTCTTTGCCCGAAGACTGGAAAGGCTCCCTAGCCGCCCTAGCTGTTTAATGCATAGATAGGACAAATCATTCATACTTTCACTGTGTGGTCTGTGTTTCTAGCTGCTTTTGCAATTAAATGAGGTATTGACAGATGCTGCTGTTCTTCAACGGCTCCGTCGCATGTGCAAACGACGCAAATCTGGCAAAGTGCCAGGGGGAGAAGATGCTTTCAAAAAGTACCAGGATGTGAACAATCGCAAGGAGTTGGCACATGCGCTAGTGAACTCTGGCTTCGAGCAGGACCCTTACAGTACTGTCTTTCAATACCCGTGAAGTGAATTACTTAAGTCTTCTGCCCACCCTAACAGAAAGCCTTCGCCTCCATGGTCACGAAGATGACCATCGTCGAGAATGAGAAGAGCCTCAAGGTTCAGGCTGGATGGTATACGGCTGCAGCCATGAAGGATGAGCTGGGCTACGATGCGAAACTTGATGGTGCATGTGAGTTCTCGCACAATAAACCCTGCAATTGCTATATGTGCCATGCCACTTCAATGCCAACTGAGGAAGATGATCAAGAAGATCGTGGACTACTGTGGCCTCAACCCAACGAAGCTGGTACGGACTCTTGGCACCTACGGTTTCTGTGTGCTCTACACTTGCCTTGCAATGATGCATGTTTCTAATCAAAGACCTGAGAACATTTTTCTTTCTGAGGCCATGGAAGTATGACACGAGTTTGAATCAGTATTGGGTTGAGACGCATTGGTCTGGAGAGATCACGAAGAAGAATATCGATCGCACCACGAATGAGCGTACCGAGGAGGTGCTTCAACTACAATCATGCATGGGTCTTAGGCACAAAGCCTCATCGATTGGACCCCCCGAAACCTTTTCCTAGAAACCCGTGGTTACAACCAAGGAGCCTGAGAATTCCTAATACAATCCTTTAGACCCGTGCTAGTATATATATATATATATATATATATATATATTGCCTACATCCCCAAAAAAATCCTAAACCCCTATAAACCCAAAACCTCCGAACCCATAAACCCCTATAAGCCTTGCAAGCCAGAACACCACACATCCACTCTAGTTTCCTCTTCAAGCCCTATGACCCTGCAAATTTGGCTGAACCCTGCAGGCTGATGGTACCCTCCCAGTGGTGGAGACAACCTTCGATGATCAGCCCCCGGGACCAGCTGCTGAGGAGGGTGGTTTGGCCGGGGCGGAAGTTACTTGGCTATAGGGTTTGGAGATAATCCCCTAGTGAAGCTGTGCCAATTATCATGCAAAACAGAAGGCCCTGTAAACCCCATTGCCAATCAACTCCGAATGCCCAGGATCCCCGTACGATGCTCGATCGGGGCTTGGCTGAAGTTTTATCGAAGGTGTTGAGACACCGTGATCTGGCCGACCAGCTGCTGAAGCCCAAAAATCCAACTCCCAATGATCTGCACGAGAGGCTATCAAGGGTGGGCTTGTGTAGGGTTTCGGGAGGGATATAGTATACAGGAGCTATATAAGTTATTGCTGGGGTTAGGGTTTGTAAAATATTTAGGCTCTCAGGCTCAGGCTCAGAGCAACCAATAAGCTGCATGCATGGCTCCACCCTGAGGCTGGCGGGTGAGCTGCAATCTCATGCTGCAGCATTGGAGCGCCACTATGACAATATGAGTATGATCAAAGCAACTGCCTCCCTACGCATGACCCCCAAGCTTCCTGGTGTGGCAATATGTAGATGCACTCTCTGTGTTTCCTGCATCTAACCACCTAGTCTTTTCAAAACGAATCGAGGCTGCATACCGAGATTGACATGTCTATCGAGACGGCTTCTGTCCTGTGACTGGGTTGCAAATCACTCCTGGGAATACAGTTCGATCACTAGAGGCCTTACTTATCATCATATTAAACTAATCATATTCATTATAGACGTGTAATCCCGACCAGGCCTTTATCAGGATTAAAAGATGTGGGCTTGAAGGTTACCGGGTTTGGGGCAATATTATATGGTTTATGATGATCGAGGGGCTTAGGGCCTTTGAGTTTTTGTTGGAGTAGGTTGTGTAAACTATACAGGGCTTCTTGATCTGGCCTGGAATTCTTCGTGGGCCCCCTAAAATCCTAAACCTGATTGTTATTTTTAAGTTTCATGCAGAACTCTATTCAGTGCCGAAACATAAACTTTAAAAAATGATAGACCGTTCGAGCCATGTTAAGTCTTTCGAAACCCAAGCCCTGATCGACTCCCTATGAACCCAGAACCCGATCTAAATTAATTAAATAAACCTGATACCGTTTAGATCCCTAAAATCCCTTGTAGTCCTACCTGGCCAACCCACCTCTTTCATCCCAGGGCCGTCCAGGCGGTCTCAATCGAGAACAAGGTGACGCCAGTTCTGACAGAGCTGCAGAAGGCGCTCAAGGACAAGGAGAAACCGGGAAATGAGGGACACTCCGGGGCCCCACCGGCTTCTGCTGTCAATAATAAGCCCAAAGCCAAAGCTAAAGGAAAGTCCAAAGCAAAGGCGAAGGCCAACTAGTTTTGAACCGTATGCATGGCTCTTTGCAGGCCAGAGCCAGTACGTTATGTGTACAACACTATCTACAGATACTGATGTTACGTTATTCACCAATGTGTTGCTCCACTGGTCTGCTGCTACACGGCTGGTGCTTGCATCTTTCGCACTGCAGCACAAAGCCCTGCTTTTGTGAGCCTGATATGCTTTGATCGGTGTAGTACTGACCACACTGAGAGCTTTGGGATGATGGTGACGTCGCGCGAGATGAAAACACAATGAATGCAGTCTTTCTGCCTGTATGTGAGTGCTGAGAAACCTCATACATATGTGTGCTGTGCTTTCCCTGATATATCCATGCCAGGTCAGGCTGGCACACTCGGCAAAGAAGCTGCCAAGCAGTTGGTTCGAGGGGCCTTTGCCTTGGAGCCATGCTGCTCTGTTTTGCTTGAGTTGCGAGCTCATGTTGGTTTTCGAGCAATATCTACCGATCTGTCTCAGGTTCGTGCAGTTGTTTAGTTAAGTGAGACAAGCATACCAGAATCGAAAGCCGCCAGAAGCAACAATCCCTGAACCTACGCAAACCACAACCCCGGGCTTTGGACCCAGTGAGGTATATCGCTTATGTAGAACAACCAACCTAGGTAAAGGTTACATATGTCTATATATATATATATGCATATACATGTATATATATATATATATATATATATATATATAGAAACCTCGAAGCCCTAGAAATCCCGAAGCCCCAATCAGCTCTGTAGACCTCGCAAACCAAGGCTTAGACATTCCTTTGGGTATAAATTAGTCCAATTCGTCTATATGTACATGTGTGTATAAATATATGTAGTATACAGGTTTAGAAAACCTAAGTATACTTGATATGGTTATTGTCACCCGAATTACTTTGAAAAACTATAGATTGATTCGGTCAATGTCGTAGCCGCCGCCATGGATGAGTGGTTCGATGAGCTCCTAGTGTTTCCAAAACGACAGACACCTGGCTTCGAATTTATGCCATCGAACAAATATAAATCATAACCCATTCCTGTGCGCACACTGCCCTGCCTCAAGGAAGAGAGCGATCGAGCCTGGGAGCAAGACCGTGATGAGCAACTGGACTCAATTATATAGACGCTTGGGGATGGCTGCATTGAGGAAGGGGCACCCTGATCAACATAAGGCACCAGTGATGACAAATCTTCAGTTCATTGGAGATATCACAAGTACATGTCTGCAGAGCTTCTCAGCCTACCAGACATTGCAGAGACTTGGGATGGAATCTTGCAAAAGAGAGATCTGCTGAAGATTACTTTGCCTGATGTTAAATCTGTTGGCAAGACACCTGGCAAGATCTTTGCCCATGCTGAAGCGATGGTCGAGATAGTGCCTCGGCTTTCGGCAGTTATGGTTAATACTGCTCCCGTGCCGACAATTGTGTCGAAAACGATTTGGACTTGATCTGCTGAGGTTCTGCAGTCTGTTGGTTGTGCAGTTTTCAAAGTGGGCTTTACCCATGATCCTGTTCGGCGGGTGGAAGGCTACTGCGACGAAGGATATCATCGGATGCATCTGTTGTACATGTCAGCAGACAGCACGATGTGCAAGTGTTTGGAGGCTCATTTAATTCGGTTGTACAGACGGCGACAAGGTTGCCATAATGATAACCCTGGTGGCGAGGGGCCAGACCACTTTCCTTCAGCCTACTTCGTGTACATTGCAATCAAACATGTGCTCTAGTCGAGATCTCCGAGTGTGAAAAAGATCGATTGCAGAATCGTTGATGTCAGTCGCAAGCATGCATGAGCAAAGCACTGCCATCGACTATAGGTTTGCTTAACAAATGCCAATCTCACATCCGCTGCTGAGGCCACTGGGACTACTATCTCTGGCTTCGTGCGGGCTGCAACTGCTGATCCCCGACGCTCCGGTGACTCCCTGCTTGATGGGCTAGCGAAAGCTTCAGAAAATCGGCTAGAAGATACAGGGCATGAGCTGCGACTAAGCTGCATCCACATCATCAGATCATCAGCTGGAGCTTGCTCTTGATGAAGTCCGCACCAGGATCCCACACAACCCCTTTTAACCCTGCTCAGATAATACTAACACAATTGAAGCACCCTATACAAACCCTATAGCCCTGTATCTATATAGTCTATAAATTTATATATAGATTCAATAGTCGATAAACATATGTATATATATATATATGTACACATAGGTCGAGATTATAGAAGTTCTAGGTCGGCTCTTCAGCCACGTTCCGGAGAGGCCAAAATAGACCATGTAAAACCCTTACCCAAATCCTAAACCCCAACCCGAAACCTATTAGACCCAAAACCACAACCCCAAAACCAAAACGTCAGGTCAAAAGGTTACGACCCTTAACATCCCTAGATCCCTTAAGCCCTGCAGTACCCTATAAACCTAAAACCGATGTAGACCCCTTAAAGGATCGAGCCCTTAAGGATCCCTTGTCGGAACCCCTCTAGAAACCCTTACAGCGGACTCCCTCTTAAGCACTCTACTGCTGCCCAGGGAAGTTAAGGGATGCCGGGTTCTCCTAACGTGTTTCGTTTCGAGTTGTCTTTATGGTTTTTCGGGTAAGTTACTAGTAAGTCGAGACTGGGGTTGTGTAAGGTGTATACATGCATGTGCGCTAGTCTAGATTCTATAGATACATGTGCATGTGTTTAAAGTGTGTATTATGGGTGTCACAAGCCGTATGAGATGAAGCCTCTTCCTGCCTTGTAAGAACACTTTAAACCTTTGTGGCAGCCTTTTCCGAGCACTCAGGTTTAAAGAGTTTGGCCTGGCACTGGATGTTCCGATCTCCTATGTCAACGTGGGGGACAGCAACTGTGACCTGCCAATGATTAGACCCAGCGATTTGTTTCAACACCTTGCGGACCTGGGCAAATTGGACCTCCTTTTCGGCCAACAGCCAGCAAGTGTTTTACCTGAATTCTGGAGTCGTTTTCAGGAGGTGGAGCCAAACAACACTGTTCATGCTGCCTTCGCTGCTGGTACAATGCACCCCGATCGAACAATACCAATGGTCATTCATGGGGATGAAGGCCGTGGAAGGAAACGACTTCCAGCCATGGTAGTCAACACCCATGGCCTGATCGGTGCAGGATGCAAGGCCTTCCATGAGTTTCACAAAGATGCACCCAGAATGCAGGAACAGGCTATGCCTGTAAACATCAAGGGCCACTCGATGGAGACACGCTTTCTATCATTTGTACTGTCAAAGAAATCATATGGCACCGACTGCTCATACTTGATGCGGATGTTCGAAGCACTGGTCGAGGATCTATGCAAGCTTAACAACCGGGATCCAGATCAAGTCGAAGTCTGGTGTCGAGACGTGGCATTGTGCATTTATTGGAAGTGTTGGAGATCTACAGTTTTTTGCGAAGGTCGCAAGCCTCACTCGGTCCTATACCCACGTGAGCAAGCGCAGTGGACAGCAAGCAAAAAATGGGCTCTGCCACCTTTGCCTTGCTGGCAAACCTGGCTGGGACTATGAAGACTTCAGTGACAATCCTGCTTGGTTGCGGTCTGTTGGGATTGAGCCCCCCTGGGAGAGCCCTCCGGATTTGATCTTTCGATTATTCCACGATCCTGGAAATGCTGGGGGGTTCCTGAAGCCAGACCTCTGGCACTGCCTGCACTTAGGGTGTGGAAAGGTGTTTCTCGCCTCTGCTCTGGTGGAATGGCTCCCTTTTCTGCCAGGCCTCCTGCCTTCAAAGCCATGGATTCTGGAATAGTTTTTAATTCTCTATGTGTTTATGCTGGTTTTATTCAGGTTCCCCAGAACATAAAATTAGTCTATTTGGGTGTTTTCTTTGTTCGATAAGACCCTTAAGAGTTTTCCAAGGGTAGTCGTTTGTTAGTACGTTTCCTGGAAAACAAGTTTGGGTCGTTTCAGTGCGATAGGGTACAACAAACAACACTCAGGAAACAACGTCCAGGAGAGGTTTGCATATCTGGATGAGCACGCGCAGGCTTACCTGCAGCGACATGGTCAGAAACTATACTGTCGGCATGTGAGCGAGCTGAGCGTTGGTTTCGACTCTTACCAGAAATGCCCTCAAGGAGCTTGGCAAAAAGCAAGCGATACAACATTGCTTCTGGAGATTTTCGAAGACTTCTGTGAGAAGCATGCTTCAATGGCCTCCGAGGATGCCATTTTGGGTTGGACGTATACTGCGGTAGCCAACCTGAATGCCTGTATCCGTTTGCTATACAAGAGTGGGCTGTGGATGACACAGCATCAGGCGCTGGATGCTTCATCTACAGGCATGAACTTTTTGAAGTGCTACGGCCACCTGGTTCATTTGACTTTCCAAGCGAACCGCGATCGGTTTCCAATCACTCCGAAGGTTCATTACATCCATCACTTGTTCATCGACCTGAAGTCCCAAGCTCGGGCTTCCGCCTGGACATTGAACTGTATCGCCTTCACGGTACAGATGGATGAAGACTTCGTGGGGGTGCATGCAAGAGCTTCAAGACGTGCAGGTGCCCAGTATGTCTCGCTGCGGTGTTTGCAGCGTTATTTGCTCTATGCAGGCGAGCGAATCACTCCCGAGTATCGCCGAACCTCTTGAAGTCTGGAGTGCATGTGCATGAAAATTCCGACCGGATCGTTCGAGGGATTTCTGCTTGCAAGGGCTCAACAACCTTTCCCAAACGTTTAAGGCAGGCTTTTTGTAGACCTTGTGAGGCAACGACTCAATAGCTTTTTCCCAGCTAGACTGACAAGACTCCGTAGATTCATCCCAGGCCTTTGAAGAAATACTCAACAGCTTTTCCCAGACTTGAAGCAACGGCTCAATAGCCCTTTCCCAACCAGACAGTGTAGCTTCTTCCCAGGCCTTTAAAGAACGACCCAACAGCCTTTTCCCAGACATTTAAGCAACGATTCAATAGCCTCTCCCAGATCTGTAAGCAACGACTCTACAGCCTTTGCCCAGGCCTTACGCAAGGATTCCATCAATCAATGTCTCAAATGGGGCAGACTCAGATCTCTAAGCAAACATCATGTTTGGATTGCATCATGTAACATCGGAGATTCCCAAGGGTCTATCTCGGCATACTTTTTCCGGCGCCATGGTTTATTCAAGGGTGTTCCGCTGTTTACTTTTTTTGCGACGCAAGGAAATTCTACGCCGAATCGGCGGAATAGAAAAAAGTATGCCGACGAACTTACTGGTAATTCCTAAACCCGAAAGCCTGAGTCTTGAACCCTGATAGGTCGAGCCACGTTTGCTGCTGCTGGGCTGTCTCGTGGTGGGTCGCGCTG
>CAJNDT010006041.1:0-57349 GCA_905221615.1 Symbiodinium sp. CCMP2592 | reverse complement strand
CAAGCTGCCCCATTCTTTTTTT
This sequence comes from Symbiodinium sp. CCMP2592, assembly GCA_905221615.1. Classification (NCBI taxonomy): domain Eukaryota; class Dinophyceae; order Suessiales; family Symbiodiniaceae; genus Symbiodinium; species Symbiodinium sp. CCMP2592. The sequence goes on along the minus strand of CAJNDT010006041.1, from coordinate 57,327 downwards.
TCCGAAGTGATACACAGAAACAAAGCAGAGCCGAGAACACAGTACGCGGCACTGCAGCGAGCCTCCGCGCAGAACATTCGCAGAAGCTGCAGCCGAGCCTGACAGGGACAAGGCAGATCGAGCCGGACATGCAAAGCGTGGCGGCGACATAGGACGACTGACATCAATGCAGCAACGCAACAGAACGCCTTGCTGTTTCTTTAATCGAAAGCACACTGTCATTGCACGCAACACGCACCCCTGACAGGCAAAAGATCGAGCAATTCCGCGTCTGCCTTTCGCAGAACGAAAGGATGCACGAGAAAGAAAACATGCGATCTGCGCGCAGTCAATCCACAGCGAATCGTCCTGCAACCAGACACTACCTTTCTTCGCGGAACAAGGCGAGCATGGTAAGGAGTCATGCAAGTCGTTTTGCCAGTCGAGTCACAGGGAATCGACCCGGCTCATGTCGATCTAGGTTTCCTGTACCGGCCACCGATGCCTCACGCACCTGTAGCCCGCTCAAAGTTTTTTGACACAACATCATGTTTCTTTGCAGTCAACTCACAACGAGTCGTCCTGCTCGGAGAGAATCACATCTCTTTGGACAACCTCGGGACAGTCGACCCACAGCGAGTCGTCCTGTCTACGAGAGGAGCTCCACCGTCATCAGCAGCTGATTGGCAGCACTCATTGTGTTGCCCACGGTCAGTGGACCAGACCAACGGCCCCACGTCACGCCGTGTCGGACCGGCAGAGCCAAGCTGCCATTTGCCAGAAAGCGCGTGCGGCCTTCGTGGGTCATGGTGATCTTCACCCCAACGGGCTCCGGCCTCGGTGCAGATGCATATCCCCCCGCTTGCCCTTATCGTTCCATCGCGCCCTCGCTCCACCACGCGATACATCCCTGACGAGTGACGTGGTCTCATCGCGCCACCAGTAATAACGATCGTGAGCCTGCTCCGGCGTGGGACGCAAAGACAAGTGCTCCGTGGCACCCGGCTGCCGACAGCGCGGAATGCTTGTCTCGTCACGAAAGTTCTGCACCACCTGAGTTCGAGATCCCGCCAACTTTTTGGAGTGCTCTCCATCAAAACCAGGTAATCCTTGAAAATGCCGCTTGCCTACGCCAACTAACCAGAACACGATACTCGAAAGCTGACGCATGGCCACAAGCTCACACCAAAAGAAAAAAAAGAAAAAGAGAACACAGCGCGCGCCTCCGGAACGAACATGATGTAGAAGGTAGTGGTGTCGTCCAAGACAGTCGTTGCGCCCGCCATGGCAAGAGCGACAATGCCTCACAAATGAAACTTGAGAATCAGCGCTGCGGAACACTGCAAGCTGCCGCGACCAAGCAGGACGGCGACACAGCGCGACTGACATCACTGCAGCAACGCGACAGAACAGGCCTTTTTTTTACGAAAGCAAATTGTCACTCCGTGCAACGTGCGTCCCCGACAGGCAAAAAGATCGAACAACTCCGCGTCTGCCTGTCGCAGAACGAAAGGATGCACGAGAAAGAAACATGTTGCCCGCACGCAGTCGATCCACAGCGAATCGTCCTGCAACCAGACACTAGCTTTCTTCTCGCGACAACGAACAATTCCGCGTCTGCCTGTCGCAGAACGAAAGGATGCACGAGAAGGAAACATGTTGCCCGCACGCAGTCGATCCACAGCGAATCGTCCTGCAGGCAGACACTAGCTTTCTTCTCGCGACAAGGCGAGCACGGCAAGGAGTAAAGCAGTCTTGTCACTGAACTCACAGATCGCCATTCCATGTGACGGTGCCGTCGGGTCGCTGTACCGGCCACTGATGCGTTTGACCAGGAAAGGCAGTGTCTGGCAGGAATCGCATAGTCTTCCAAGCCGTGCGGGCCGCCACCTTCCCGGCTTCCCACCAAGAGAGCTTTTTCATACCTTGCATCCTGAGGGGAAATCCTTCCAATTGATGAACCCAGATCAACTCCTGAATTCGCTCCGAGAGCACGGCCGGCTCCTGCACCACACGAAAATCTGGTGACATGCCAGGCAGCCACTGCCAGCCGTTCTGCCGCCCTTTCAAAAAGAGAGACTCGCGTACTGCTTGCCGAATTCCCTTGGATACCTGCTGGCATGCCTCCCGCCCCTGTCCACGTGAGGTTCGTAAGGCCAGCCGGTCTGCTCCTCGTGGAAGACACGCAGTTCCTCCCAAAGAAAGTGAAGAGTCCAGTGCGCAGCATGATATTCCTTTGGATCGACGTCAAATCCCAGCCTTTCCTCTCGCGGGAAAGCATTCTCATCGTTCTCGTACTCCGCACGAGGTCTGCTGTTCTCTCGAGGCGGAAACGCCACTTGCCCTCCGGCAGCGGTGAAGTGGCTGGTCCCGTAGTCGAAGCGGGTGACAGGCGGCTCCGGCAAATCATCGTGTTCGCCCAACCGCGCGGCATCTGCCAGCGCAACGCGTTTCATTGCCATATCCTGCAAGTAAAGCCTTTCCGTCGACTCTCGGTCGAGCACGTTCCTCTCGATATCCAATGAGCCGAGGCCGTAGCCATCCACTTGCCGGGCGCAGCTGGTACACTGGAGCCAATACTGGTCCTGGAACTTGTTCTGGAACACAGGTTGCACCTTATCCCGTATCGTCTTCATCTCCCACCAATTTCTGCTGTCTCCACCGCACACGGTGCACCATTCCAAGAGCTCGCACCGAATATAAGGCTTCCCGCAGGAGCACCAACGACGAGGTGACTCGTACGTCCGCCGCAGCATCAGCGGTCCGTTCTTCAGAGGGCCGCCGACCGCGAACAGGGAGTCATTTTGCTGCATCAGAGTCTGTCAGGGACAGGTTTGCAGGTTGAAGACCACCACCACCGCCCCCGATAAGCCCCTACGTAACAAGAGACACACAAAAAAAAACAAAAAAACAAGTAACGGAGAACAACATCCGCAAGAAACACGACAGCGCGCTCCTCACGCGCCTGCAGCTGGACCTGAAAGCAAGCAGGCGACTCGTTCTCCGCTTCGGAAGAGTCGCTCGGAGAAGTCTGGCTCTGCTCGCGAGCAATCTTTGGAGTATATGATGTTGGAGGGTCCCCCTCCTCTCTGGGACGCTTCTCGCGAGACTGGCCCCTGTCGTCGGAGGGAAGCGCCTGAAACACGGTTGCACGTTCGGACGCCCTCTCTCTTGTCTCCACACGAAGGAACGGGCTTCCGACAACCGACACCTTGTCTCCAACAGCATCAGGCGCCGAGGCAGACCACAGCTGGGTGACCTGTGAAAACAGTCGAATCAGATTCCAACTGTGCAGCGCACGACAATTTAAAAGCCAATGCCATGTGCAACATATGCAGCCAAGGATCCGCCTCGCCGCACACTGACAGTCGAGGGACCTACGAAGAGCTAGCGGACGCGGAAGCGGCATCTGACCCAGCCTCAAAGCAGTCGAAAGCACACTTTCAACTGTCACCGTCAAATGCACAGGGCACACTCGCCGGCCTGGCCTGCTGTCGTTTTTTGGGCCGTGCCTTGGACACATCGTTCAAACCCGAGAAGAAAACGCGAGCCCGAGCCCGAGGAGCGACACTGCAGCGAAGCAGAAAACACGCGTCAGGTCCGCCTTCGCCGGCGTTGCTCGTACTTCTCCAACAGGCACCGCATCGACCTGCGAGAGTTCGACACAGTAATCCGACCAGTCGCCACATATACGGTCGTCGACCCTACAAACAAGCCGCCGTCGCCGCCTGCTGTTGCGACGCAGAGTCAGCCTGCACTACTTCAGCGCAGTGGTCCTACCGATCTCGACGACTTTGATTCCGGCAAACCCAGCTGCCATGAAATCGACGACGCCTTTGGACCGGCCGCGGATTTTTCCGGAGGCGCAGAAAGCCACGTCTCGGGCGTCTGCACGAGAAAGAGAACGAATGTCAAACGTGCAGACCAAGCGCACTCGCTCGCCTGCCCATGCAACGTTTCTCCCGGACTCTGTGCGTCAGCCTGCCAGACTTCAGCAGAATCGTTCGAACATTCTAAACAACCCAGATTCCAACAAGCCGACCTGCGATAAACTCGGCGAGAAGGCTGCCGCAGCGATCGTGGATGTTCCCGGAGGCGCAGCGAGGCACTCCTCGGCCGCCTGAATCAAGGAGAGAACGAATGTCAACCGTGATAACCAAGCGTCTTCGCCTGCTGTCGAAAGGAGTCCGAAGCGACCACAGCGTCAGCCTGCGGAACATCAACGTAATCACCCAAAGACTTTCGACGCCCTTGGCTCGCGCAAGGCGACCTGCGATGATCCGAGCAGCGAGGCCACCGATTTTGTTGAGGACGCGGAGAACAGCTTCCGGACCACCCGCAGCAGCGAAAAAATCCAAGTCCACCCTGCGCAAACGTATCTGCCTTGGCCGGCGATGTCGTTCGGGGATCCCCAGGCGACGGCCGTGATCCGGCGGGCGCGGCTTTGATCGGCGGAGGCCGCGTCGCATCGACCTCCAGAGTCACAGCACCGTGCTCAAAGCAATTTCGGCATGAGCCCTTGCAAGAAGCCTACCTACGACAATGCTGGAAGAGGCACTCGGACTAACGCAAGCCCACCCAGGACAACCTCCAGAAGTATTGTCGCCGAGTTGATTTGCAGACGAGCAAGAACCCCACGACAAACATCCCACTTGCAGGGCGACGACCTGCAACGGCGTCGACGGCACCGACGGTTGCGACGGCAACGACGGCCAGTCGTCTTTCGCCTGCAGCAGGAATCGAAAAGTTGATACAAGCCAGACACGCAAGAATTCCACCCCGCACAAACGAATCTGCCTTCGCCGGCAGCGTCCTTCGGGGATCGGCAGGCAACGGCGGCGGTCCGCCGGGCGCGGCTTTGACCGGCGGAGGCAGCGTCGCGTCGACCTCCAGAGTCACAGCACCGTGCTCAAAGCAATTTCGGCATGCGCCCTTGAAAGAAGCCTACCTACGACAATGCTGGAAGCGGCGCTCGGACTAACGCAAGCCCTATAGCAGACAAGGAGGACGAATGCTGGACCCCGTGAAGCCGGGAGAAGACTAGACGCGGACCATCCACCCCGTGGCCAACCCAGGACAGCCTCCTGAAGTGTTGTCGCCGAGTTGATTTGCAGACGAGCAAGAAGAACCCCACGACAAACATCCCACTTGCAGGGCGACCACCTGCAACGGTGTCGACGGCACCGACGGTTGCGACGGCAACGACGGGCAGTCGTCTTTCGCCTGCAGCAGGAATCGAAAAGTTGCTCAAGCCAGACACGCAAGAAGTCCGCCCCGCACAAACGAATCTGCCTTCGCCGGCAGCGTCCTTCGGGGATCGCCAGCCAACGGCGGCGGTCGGCCAGGCGCGGCTTTGACCGGCGGAGGCCGCGTCGTCAGGACCTTCAGAGTGACAGCACCGTGCTCGAAGGAAATTCCGCATGCGCCCTTGCAAGAAGCCTACCTACCACCATGCCGGAAGGGGCGCTCGGACTAACACAAGCCCCGTATTGACGAGGCGGGCACCGGCCGTTGCGACGGCAACGACGGTTCGCCTGCAGCAGGAATCCAGAAGTTGATACAAGCCGGACACGCAAGTCGCGAAGAACCCGCAGCTTGCAAAGAGTCAGCCGACGATGCCTGCGTCGCCGGGACAGGGGTCGACAACCTCGAAGTACCATTCCAGACGACCTTCCAACCAAAACCCAGGCATTGCATCCGAGGGTAGACGCAAGCATACATGGTGGAAAGCAACAACTTCCCAGGCCGGGCCCAGCCTGCGACTGTCCCGGAGACGATTGCGCGGCGAAAGGAGGCTGCTTACTTTCCAGCGGCAGACGGTTTAGGTCCGCCGCCTCAACCGCGAGAGAGAAGCGCATCAACAATGCCGGACGACACCTCTGGACCACCCGAAACAACGAAGAAGTCGAAATCCAGCCTGCACGAACGAAGCCGCGATCGCCGGCCGCATCGAATGTGCTGGACCAGACGGCACTTTGGGCGGCGGAGACGGTGTCGCGTGCGCCTCCAGAGTCACAGCACCGTACTCGAAGGAATTTCAGCATGCCCCCTTTGTCACAAGCCTACCATCGACAACGATGCCTGGGTCGCCGAGACAGCGGTCGGCGGTCGCCAGATACCATTCGAGACGACCTTCCAACCCAAACCCAGACATTGCATCTGAAAGCACACAGCGAGACAGGAAGCACGCTTCCCAAGAAGCCGCAAGTACGCGCGCCCGGCCTGCCACTGTCCCGACGACGAACAATCACCGGAAGACGGCTGCTCGCCCCGCGGCGGCTGAACGTTCTTGGCCGCTGCGGGCCCTACGGGCCGTTGCCGTGGCGCAAAACCAACGGGGGGAGCCGCCTGGCAAAAACACGAGGGATCGTTGGGGCTCGCTGTCACAGGTCCCTCAGAAATCTATGCACTTCCGAAGAAACCGTGCCTGCGACTGTTCCACAACTTGCCCCGAAGGGGACACCGGATTTCCGGAAGGCGAAGAGGAGGAGGAGACGTAGGTCGCCTGGGCGTCATAACAGCAACTTTCGCTCCGCGACTCTCAGAACATCCGTCTGGAAAAACTTCCAGAGCACACGCCTGTGGTCTGCCGACCGCCTGGCATGACGCCGGGACCTGCGTCGCGGCCTCCGACATCGAGTCTGCTCGCTACAGTATGCGAAGGCACAAGCACGCCACCTCGGTGCCGAATCCAACCGACAGCACGCATCCCGGCCTTTTCGTTCCAAATGTCATCGTTCACAGACACGGGAGCGGGGAAGTTCGCAGGCGGCAAAGGTTTCGGTGCCTGCCATCAAATCACACACTCTCTCTCTCTCTCTCTCTCTCTCTCTCTCTCTCTCTCTCTCTTTGCAACGGAAGCCCCGTGTAGAGCAGACCTCGGAACACGCGCAATGCTGCCTAAAGCAAACCTCCCGAGACTCCCTGGCCTGCGACACGAGTACCGTCGTGTCAACGGGGGTCGGAAGGGACCTTGGCGCCCTCGGACGTGCGTTCAGCATCAGAGTTTCCATGTAGTCGACGAAAGCTCGAGCGTGAATTGAATTCGTGCTCTTCTCCCAATGTTTCTTCTTAATTTCCCAGGCATCGGTAAAAGTTTTCGACTGCCCCGGCTCACACGCGTCGATGTCCACCAAGTAGGTCCGCTTGGTGGCCGGACAAAAAGTGAAATTCCCAAAATGCATATCCTGCTGCCACTGCATGTCAGATTCGTGCGCAGCGAGAAACATCTCAGTCGCGCAAGCGGCGATTTCCTGCAAATATTTTTTCTCCCCCTCGGACAGAATGCTGCTCGACATCCTCGCAAAAATCTGCGCCAGACTGTCGCCGGCTTTCTGCAGCAGAAGCGCGTCAACGTCGATAAAAGCATAGCCGCCTCGACCTTTGATTCGCTGAATTGCAAAGCCATAACATGCAGGGACATACTTCCCCACTTTCGTGATAGCATACTTTGCAAAAACAGCGGCCTCCTTCCGATTGTTGTCCCATTTAGGCTCGGATTTGTAAAGCTTCACGCCGAGAGGGTAGCCGTGGACCTCGTACCAATTTCGTCCGGCACCCTTGGTGCGGTAGATCATGGGAGCGCGGACAATCTCTTCGTCGTCGAAGGTCACACTCAGCCAGTATGACTTTTCCGTCTCTTTGCCGACCGTGGGATTCTCCCGTTTGTTCGGAAACCATGAATGTATATCTTCAATCTGAAAGTTCTGGATAAGCTTCCTGGACGGATTTTCCGAAACCGTGTCGTGCCGCCCACAGCGAGCAGTCACGGACACCTCTTCGCGCGTCACCGAGTTGCTAAAAAGGCGTGCGAGCACTTAAGCCAAACACACACACACACACACACAACTGAGATGCGTCACACTAGCACCCCTCCCCTACGACGTGCACCTCGGCATGAAACTAGATGTCATGCTGCAAGCCAAATCGTCAGTCGTGACTTCCCAGTACTTTGTTTTGCATCAACGAGCAACAGAAATGCTTTCATCCGACATCAAACACTCTCACACAGGATGATGCCTCCACGCAGAAACCACCGTTCTCCACCAGTCGAGCAGAGGAACCTGCACAAGATGCGCTGAACGTTCAATATCACTGGAATACTCCAACTGCACCTCGTCGAAACTTCGAAACTTTTGAATCCGGTCTCGCTCCCTTTGCCCTGCAACGGCCCGTCGCGACCCACAGCGAGAAGTCGACGGACCGAGTGGGCTACAGAAACAAAGGCGTCCGCTGGAAGTTTTCCATCAGCCGCAACGTTGCATTGCTGAATACTGTATAGTACAACGGGACAACGCTCACTCTGACAATGCCTTGGCCGAGCAAGCAAGAACTCGGCAGTGGGACCAGCACAAATTGCAGGACGATCCACAAGAGCTCCCGACCCAGCCTTTCTGCTGTTCTCCTCGTCACCCCTCAAATTCCACATGTCCGTCTGCCTCGCGATGCCGAGAACGGCAAGTTTGTGTGCGCCTAGAACCCCCGAGACCCGTGCACACGAGTGAGGACAGAAGCCACGCCAGAACAAAAACATACCACACAAAATTACACAAAGAAATAAAATAGCAATGAACGCCGACACATCGACTCGTTGCCGAGGGGGTCGAGCCGCAGCTTCGCGCGGCACGCGCCTCTCCAACCGAACGGGAGGCAGCAGAATTTCCCGCTCGTCCCCGAGAATCGCCACGATGCGATCTTCGCCATCTCGCCGCACGGAATGCAATCTTGCGAACCAGACGACCGTCGAGCTCGTGGAAGACTCCTGCACCTGCAACGGCACGACCCACCCTACAATACAGAACGCGAACGGCACGGCTCCTGCCATCACACACGCATTGCTGCCTAAAACAAACCTCCCGAGACTCCCCGGCCTGCGACGCGAGTACCGTCGTGACAACGGGGGTCGGAAGGGACCTTGGCATCGTCAGACGTGCGGCCAGCATCAGAGGCTCCATGTACTCGAGGAAAGCTCGAGCGTGAATCGACATCGTCTTCTTCTCCCAGTGTTTCTTCTTGATCTCCTTCCAAGCCTCATAAAAACTTTTCGGCTGCCGCTGGTCACACGCGTCGATGTCCACCAGGTAGGTCTGCTTGGCGGCCCGACAATACGACAGATTCCCGAAATGCATATCCTGCTGCCACTGCATGTCAGATTCGTGCGCAGCAAGAAACATCTCCGTCGTGCAAGCGGCCACGTGCTTCAAGTGCGCTTTCTCCTCCTCGGACGGATTGCTGCTCGTCATCCTCAGAAAAATCTGCTCCAGAGTCTCGCCGGCTTTCTGCAGCAGAAGCACGTCCACGGCTATGCGAGAGTTGCCTCGACCTTGGATCTGCTGAACTGCAAAGCCATAACATACAGGAACATACTTCCCCACTTTCGTGCCAGCATATCTTTCCAAAACGGCAGCCTCCCTGCGATTGTTGTCCCATGTAGGCTCATATTTGTAAAGCTTCACGCCGAGAGGGTAGCCGCTGACCTCGTACCAATTTCGTCCGGCACCCTTGGTGCGCCAGATCATTGGAACTTGGACCGTCTCTCCGTTGCCGAAGGTCAAACTCAACCAGTATGCCTTTTCCGTCTCTCTGCAAACCGTGTTATTCTCCCGCTTGTTCTTATACCATTCTTGTACGTCTCCGATCTGAAAGTTGCGGATAACCATCCTAGAGGCCATGGCGACAAGAGGAACTTCGCCCAGACCGAACAAGAAATTTACCCGACCGTGTGGAGCCGCCCACAGCGAGCAGTCAACCACACTCGATTTCCGTTGCTTACACCCTCCACTGGCTATGAACACCGATCACAATTACAACTACACTCACGTGAAACGAAGGAATCTATTTCCGGGACGTCCTGCTGCAAGCCAAATCGTCAGTCGTGACTTCCCAGTACTTTGTTTTGCATCAACGAGCAACAGAAATGCTTTCATCCGACATCAAACACTCTCACACAGGATGATGCCTCACGCAGAAACCACCGTTCTCCACCAGTCGAGCAGAGGAACCTGCACAAGATGCGCTGAACGTTCAATATCACTGGAATACTCCAACTGCACCTCGTCGAAACTTCGAAACTTTTGAATCCGGTCTCGCTCCCTTTGCCCTGCAACGGCCCGTCGCGACCCACAGCGAGAAGTCGACGGACCGAGTGGGCTACAGAAACAAAGGCGTCCGCTGGAAGTTTTCCATCAGCCGCAACGTTGCATTGCTGAATACTGTATAGTACAACGGGACAACGCTCACTCTGACAATGCCTTGGCCGAGCAAGCAAGAACTCGGCAGTGGGACCAGCACAAATTGCAGGACGATACACAAGAGCTCCCGACCCAGCCTTTCTGCTGTTCTCCTCGTCACCCCTGACATTCCACATGTCCGTCTGCCTCGCGATGCCGAGAACGGCAATTTTGTGTGCGCACAGAACCCCCAAGACCCGTGCACACGAGTGAAGACAGAAGCCACGCCAGAACAAAAACATACCACACAAAATATACAGCAAGAAATAAAATGGCAATGAACGCCGACACATCGACTCGTTGCCGAGGAGGTCGAGCCGCAGCTTCGCGCGGCACGCGCCTCTCCAACCGAACGGGAGGCAGCAGAATTTCCCGCTCGTCCCCGAGAATCGCCACGATGCGATCTTCGCCATCTCGCCGCACGGAATGCAATCTTGCGAACCAGACCACCGTCGAGCTCGTGGAAGACTCCTGCACCTGCAAGGGCACGACCCACCCTACAATACAGAACCCTAACGGCACGGCTCCTGCCATCACACACGCATTGCTGCCTAAAGCAAACCTGTCGAGACTCGCCGGCCTGCGACGCACGTACCGTCGTGACAACGGGGGTCGGAAGAGATCTTGGCACCGTCGGATGCGCGCCCAGCATCAGAGGCTCCATGTAGTCGAGGAAAACTTGAGTGTGAATTGACATCCTCCTCTTCAACCACAGATTCGTCTTGATCTCCTCCCAAGCCTCAGAAAAACTTTTCGGTTGCAGCTGGTCACACGCCTCGATGTCCAACAAGTAGCTCTGGTTGGTGCGTAGACAATACGACAGATTCCCGAAATGCATATCCTGCTGCCAGCGCATGCCACATTCATGCGCAGCGACAAACATCTCCGTCGTGCAAGCGGCCACGTGCTTCAAGTACGCTCCTCCTCGGACGGATTGCTGCTCGTCATCCTGGCAAACATCTGCTCCAGACTCTCGCCGGCTTTCTGCAACAGAAGCACGTCCACGGATATAATAGCATACCCGCCTCGGCCTTTGATCTGCTGAACTGCAACACCATAACATGCAGGAATATATTTCCCCACCTGGGTGCCAGTATACCGTGCAAAAACGGCGGCCTCCTTGCGATTGATGTCCCAGGTAGGCTCATATTTGTAAAGCTTCACGCCGAGAGGATAGCCACTGACCTCGTACCAATTTCGTCCGGCACCCTTGGTGCGGTAGATCATGGGAGCCGTGACCGTCTGTCCGTCGCAGAAGGTCACACTCAGCCAGTATGACTTTTCCGTCTCTTTGCCGACCGTGGGATTCTCCCGTTTGTTCGGAAACCATGAATGTACATCTTCAATCTGAAAGTTCCGGATAAGCATCCTAGAGGTCATGGCGGTAAGAGGAAGCTCGCGCACACCGAACATGAAATCTACCCCACCGTGTGGAGCCGCCCACAGCGAGCAGTCAACCACGCATTATTTCCCTGGCTTACACCCTCCACTGGCCCATCACAATTACAACTACACTCGCGTGATACACAGGAATCTATTTGCGAAATTTCCGATAACGTGTCGTGCCGCCCGCGGCGAGCAGTCACGGACACCTCTTCCTGCGTCACCCAGTCGCTAAAAAGGCGTCCGAGCACTTAAGCAAAACACACTGACAAATCTGATGTTGCATGTCACACGAACGGCCCTTGCTTGGAACATACACCTGAACACGAAAACCATGCATCCGAGCCAAAGCTACGGACGATCAGATACTGACCGTCAGGCGCCGCTTGCCACGATGCATTGAGTCTAGCACAGGATGCACTGCACACAGAGATGCTCGAACAATCCAGCCTGTCCTTCGCGACGCGAAGACGCAGACTTGCGAGTCACCTGGCAGCGGCAGCGACCATCTTTTGTCGGCGCAACATGCACACACCCACACTGCAACTCCCACTCATCACATATACACACACACACACACACACAGAGACACACACACACACATACGGACGCTCACAGACACGCGCACACACAGACGCACACCGAAACATGCCCTTTCGTCTTTGTACGCGGCGATGCTGTCTCTTCGTCCGGCGACACAGCCAATTCCCTTCCATGACCAGAACCGAGCACCTCCGGCAGGAGCGCAAGCCACAACCCACCGCTGCTATCTCTCGAAGATCACGAACAGGTGGTCCTCGTGATGAAGAGCGAAGTCCATGTCGGGCAAACACTGACGAACTCCTTCCGGCTCTGGCAACGAGCTGAACAATCTCACGCAGTGATGCCTCACGCCCCGAAGAATGCAAAGCTGCCGCGCCACGGCATACAGAGTGTAGTCAACGCAAATAGGAATCGTGAGGACATCTCCACTCAACTGCCGCACGTTCAGCATTCGTCGCTCGGGAACGCTCCCACCCATGAGAGCCAGCCGATCCAGATCCTGGACCTGTTGCAGACAAGTCACACAATGTTCTTCTGGATGAGCATGCAGTGGACACCACAGCACCCGAGGATGGCGGGAAGGCAACAGTTCGCGACCGCTCTCCATCAGCTGCACCACCGCCTGCTCGCAGGCCTTGCAGACTTCGCAGCCCTGCACGATGAAGCCTTCGTGCTGCTCGCACCAAGGCACCACCGGGAGATCAGCTGCAAGCGCACCGCTCGTCATGCGTCCCTATGCGAAAAGAGTGCCGCGCCACCCACAGCGAGTGATCACGGACGCGCCCTCCCGACACACGCGCCGGATCAACCAACGTCTCGAGCCTAAACTCATCCCACCCCTCCAGCGGCAACCAACAGCGTGCCACATGTAATGAGCAATGCACGAAAACAAAGACGGGGTGCCAGAAATGCAACCGACAGGAACTTCCCCGGTTTCTTTTTCTTGTTCGGCATCGCACGTTGAGTCACGCGACCGGAGCAACCCACAGCGAGTCGTCGACGGCCAAACTCTCCTCTGCAACTATGCTTACTTTCCACACAAGGATCCACCCGAGCACACACGCATCCCAGCCGTAGCCGTCGCCCACAGCGAGCAATCGACATCCGGACGCTGCCGTTTCTTTTCACCGAATCAAGAAGAAGCCGGGAGAGCGAAACTCCGATGCCCAGCGAAGACGCGTCTCATTACATCCACCACGGCAGACATCGAAATACTTTCAGCACCTGTCTGGCACAGCTTCGTGCATACGCTTCCACAGCATCAAGATCCAGCCGCTCGCGCTCGCTCTCATTAAAAGTCACCTTCAAGAACCCTTTGTGTACCAGACGCTTGATGGACCCATTCGAGAGAATCGATGCAAGAACCAGGTCGTCCTCCGGCGTATGCCACGCGTTCCAGGAACAGCAGTACCAATGATCCGGCGACTCCTCGCTCAAGCCGAGGGTTCGCTGAATTCGAAGAGCGTCCCAGTAGCCCTCCCATTCCACCGCATCCAGATTGAGACGACGTCGTGTTTCTTGGTTCCTCACCCACGTGCCACCGCGGCGCACTGATTCGATGATTTCCGCATCCGACGCCGGGCGAAGTCTTTGCATAATTCCCCAATCAGTGTAGCCGCCTTCCGATGGAATGCGAGTTGATCCGCGGCCATCTTCCGCAATGCAGGATACGACGGTTCGCGACAACGACCTCGCATAAGCCGAAGAATGCGACGTCTTCTGCGTGCGGGACAACACCGTCGCCTCATGGCAACAGAAACTACCCTGCCGCATCATCTAGCAGCGTCTTTGATCCGAAACGGTCCGTGCCCGCGAATACTACCGTCGCGAAGGCACTGTTCGGAACGCGACAGAGAACCCTGAAGTATGTACAAAACAAATTGCCCGGCGCCTTCACCAACTCCCGCGGTCCACTGCACCTCGACGGACTGGCAGCCTGCTCGGGGAAAGCACGCCCTCCAGACTGTCCCTCTGTCGCAGCAACGACATTTTTCTGCGCCGACCTCGACTCTAACCTAGAACGCCTCGACTCACAGCGAGTCGACGACGCAATGAGTCGCCCTGCCACGATTCAGGACGTCACTGAAAAGAAGCGGCATGCTCCCGCTGCCGTGCCCTGTCGCACGGGCGCAGCTTGCATGTCAGCGGCTGCAAAGACGGGCCCAAGGCCAAAACCTTCTCACGAGACGAAGCAGCAGCTCCCGTCAAACGAACGGCCAGAAGATCCTGGTTTGCCATTCGCACGACATACTCCCCGGACTCCAGAGCGCACAACAGCTGAGCCGCCACCGACCATCCTCCGTCATCGACCGGGTGCGCCGAATGATCCACGCGAAAGTCCGGCAACTGATCCTTCTTTCCGATGCGAACCAGACGCAGATCATTTCCGCACACGTCCGAGAACACCTCCCAGAGTCTCAAGAAGGCCGCCAGCGTCTCCGAACCGAAACCGTACTTCCGCATCCACTCCGCGTCCTCGGGGTGCTGCCAGAAAACCGGAGCCGTGTCCAGTCTCGCGCAACCAGCTTTGACAGCCATCGGCGAGAAGGAGCCATCGAAGAAGCAAGTTCGATGGCACAAGTAAGCGAAAACCACCGCCATGACGGTAGCACGTCTGGCTCTACCGAGCCCCATTGCACGACAGCGGGAACGAGCATCGATGCAAAAACAAAAAAAACAAGATGAGCGTGCATCACGGGCAGCACTGCAGCCCAGCGCACTATTTGGCCCGATGCACGGAACGACGTCGCAACCTGACGTCACCACCGAACACCTCCACTCACAGCGAGTGGTCGATGCCGCAGCTCGAGAATTAAAGAATGCCACTTGCTGAACCATGCAAACGCCATCAATTCTGGCACTCATGCCCATGATGATTAATTACCAATTCGGAGCTTCTGTACAGCGTGGCTCCTCTGGCGAATTGCGAATTGTCTTGCGCTCTTGCACACACAGCCACACATCAGAATCGGGCCGCCATCGGTCTTCCCAATACGGGTCAATCCGATTGTGCCGGCCCGCTACATGAAGCAATGACAACTCCCTCAGCTGCTGGGTCAAAGAAAATACAGATAATCATAATTCAAATCCATCGCCGGGACTTCGTCTTCTTCGTCGCTCGAAAGAGATGGGCTGGTTTCGACCGCGATGCGGTCGGTGCCACAACCACGCCGAGCCATCGCGGACTTGTACTCTTGCACCGTGGACCCGAACACATCTCCGAAAGCTTCTCGAAGCTCCTTGCGATACTCTCTACACCGGATGTAGTAGTGTTCCAAAGACCAGATCACCTCCGCCCCGTGCATGAGTCGAATCCGATCTTCGAACTGCGCCAGCTCTTCCACGATGCAAATCTCCGGACGCCAGTAACGCTTGGCATGATGAAGATAGTCGAGATAAAAGGCTCGACCAAAACGACGAACTTGCCAATCCGACGGGTAGGGTCCTTCCAGCTTCACCAAGGAGCCATACGCGGGACAAAAGAACTCGTTCATCAGGACTACAAGCGCCCACTACCACTAAAAGCAAGCTCCGGGAAACTTCGTGCCGAAACCAACGGCGCCGACTTGATACCGAGCCCCATTGCACGACAGCGGGAACGAGCATCGATGCAAAAACAAAACAAACAAGATGAGCGTGCATCACGGGCAGCACTGCAGCCCAGCGCACTATTTGGCCCGATGCACGGAACAACGTCGCAACCTGACGTCACCATCGAACACCTCCACTCACAGCGAGTGGTCGATGCCGCAGCTCGAGAATTAAAGAATGCCACTTGCTGCAAAGTACGAGCTCACGGCCAGTGACACTGCGGGAGGCACTCCCCGGCTTTGTTTTCGAACCGACATCGTCGCTTCACAACGCCGCCGAGCACCTCAACCCACAGCGAGTCGACGGCGCCGCGGCAGGAAAACTAAACGAAGCCGGCTACTTCAGGATACAGTCTTGGCTAGTCGAGCGATGCAAGCCAGTTGGCAGCTTTGTTGTAGGACTTCCGGACGCGGCCGTCCTGGCAGCTGCACACGGCCAACGCCCGAATCTTCATTCTTCAAGACGGCAGCCAAACAGCGACTAGTGTCGCCCCTGCAGACCCTGGGCATCACCCGCCTGAACGTCCGCATCCTGCCCAGCAAAGTTCTCCTGCACGAACACACGCAGGAGCGGCAATCCTTTCTGCGAGAATCTCGTGTCACTCACGGAGACACATCTGACACGCCTATGAACGGATCCCGGCAGACTCCTGGACGCAATGGCACACAAGGCAGCACCAGCACCGTTCGCGACCAAACCCCAAACAACAGCTTCACTTTCGCGCCCCACGGCCTCGTCCTGCGCCTGCGACGAATCCCGCTCGGAACCCGGAGCCTGCGCTTCGGCGGAAGGACGCTGCTCACCCTCCTCCTGCGCCACCGCGAACATCCAGGCAGGCACGAACCGTTCTTCCAACAACCGGAACCGCCCCTCGCAGGAAGTGCCGTGGCCCTCCTCGTCCGCGTCGTCCGCCTTCGACGAGTCGGACTCCTCGAAAACGCATGCATAGCTAACTACCAGCGCAAGCCGCAAACAGCTGCCATCCCCCGGCAACAACCACGGGATGTCTTTCCTTCCCTACCCTTGCAACCCCACCCCGACATACCAGTCCTCGCAGGAACCGCCGTCCTCGTCCTCCTCTTCCGCGTCGTTTGGATTCGATGGGTCGAGATCCTCGAGAAGGGGTACATACATGACTGCCAATACAAAATGCATAGCCATGCGTGCACGCGCGCCTGCCATATGCCGGCGGCGGGAGCATTTGCCAAAGCAATCAGCGCCTGCGACGGTTCCGGCCCCGAGGAGTCCTGCTTCGCCACGGCAGTCCGGAGCACGGACAGACAGCGAAACCTGACAGTCGCAAGTTCGAGCAGAGAGCATGGCCAGCTAGCGTGGACCTCAGTTACTCTCGTACAAGAAAGTGGCAGTTGCGCTGCTCCTGAGACCACACCGCCCACGCTTCCGCAGTCCACTCTGGATTGTTGTACGAACCTTTAGTCGGGTCGACGCCTTTGTGCAGCCACGAAGACACGCACGGCACGCAGTCGTCGCACGCAGCATACAAGAACATGTAGTGTTGCTGCATGTCGTCTTCCATCGTTTGCAAATTTTCCTTGAAAGACTCCAGTTTTTTTCTTTTCTTCTTCATGGTCCTCACGTGCACGTAGGGATCCTGTGTCGCAGCAGGGCAAAGCGGCGGCGGAGGAGGATTCGAGAACGAAAAAGACCTCGCGGCCGCATCGTCGGAGGCCCACGTCTGCTGAGACTCTTCCGGCTCGGGCTCCTCTCCGAGCAACAAGGCTTCAGTCCTGCCAGTGCGTCTCTAAAACAGGAAAACGGAGACAACAACGACACGAGACTCAAAAACAACACACAGGAAAGACAACCAACCACCAACACTAGCCCTTGTCGTGCGAACCGCCTCATGGCGCGGCGGTGCTTGGCGAAGGCCAGGGCATTGTACTCCGGGTTATTGATCGTGCCCCGCAAGGGGTCCGCGCGATTCTGAAGCCAGTACCGCGTGCACTCGACACAGTCCGCAGCCGCCGCATGCAAAAAACGATAGTGATCCGCCCAATCGTCCGTGAAACTTTTGACTCTCCTGGTGTCGCCGTCCAGATGACAGTCTCTGTTGTGCCGGGCCGCAGCACACAGTGTCGCCATGGCCGAGGCACGAGTTTCGCCGCCCACAGCGAGCAGTCGAAACTCCAGCACCACCTTGAGGACGACATGAGCCTTAAAATAAGGTCGTGTGCGTTTAGAAATGTGCCTTATTTTAAGGCCCATTTCAAATGGACCTTAAAAACAAGCACGTCTGGAAGGTTGCACGCTGTAAATGGGTTTCGAACAGAATTGTGATCGTGTGTTGTTGGTCCTGCGCAAATGTCGAAAAACACAACAGATCCACTAAAACCGTAAACCCCAACCCCCTGCAGCATCACACAACAGCTTACTTTCTGCCCGGCGGAAACCCCGACCTATGCGTTTTCCTGAGCTCTATAGCTATATGTGTCGATTTTTGGTGAGTTGTGCATAGTACTGGTAACGCAAACAGGAGAACACTTGGCTTTTGGTCTCGCGCACATAGTAGTAGTCGTCGTCGTAGCAGTCGTCGTAGTAGCAGTATAGCACTAGTAGTAGTAGTAGCAGTAGTAGTAGTAGGAGGAGTAGGAGTGGGAGTAGGAGTAGGAGTAGCAGTGGGACTAGGACTAGGACTAGGACGACTCGGACTAGGACGAGGACTAGGACTAGCACTAGCATTAACACTAGTACTAGCAGTAGTAGTAGTAGTAGTAGTATAGTCGTCGTCGTAGTAATAGTATACTAGTCGCACTAGTAGCAGCAGCAGCGGCAGCAGCAGCAGCAGTAGTAGTAGTAGGAGGAGCAGCAGCAACAGCAGCAGCTGTACTAGCAGTTTCGTTCTCGATGCATTAATTCATCTTTCCGCAGCAGTTCTTGGAAGTACTCGTGTTCATCTTGTTGTTGCTCTTGATGAGCGATGTTGAGCTCGCAGTGCTTTATAGATGTGTTGAAGTGTGTGTATGCGCCAGACCTTGGAATGGAAGGCACAAGCGGAAACCTAGACTAGTTGCCCTGCAACCTATAAAACCCAGTCCACAGAATTTCACGAATCACCGTCTTTATGTTGAAAACTAGACAGTTCTGAGTTTCACATGTTGGCACGCTTGTTCACGGCGCATGCTGTGAATTTTCACGCCCTGCTTGTGTGCTTCAGTGCTGGCATCTCTATCATAAGGAACTCTTCTCAATCCTTTGCACCAGAAATCTTAACATTTTTCAATATTGGTGGTGAGCAGTAAAATTCACAAGTTTCACGCAGACCGGCCGCCCGGCCAAAACGTGCAGAGGACCTCAAAATCCCCAAATGGATCGTGCGCTTGTAGCTCTCCAACCGGCAACGCGTGAAATCACGTTTTTCACGGGGCAGTCTTGGCCGAGTTTCACGATTTGGCACTTTTTTCACGGTGGGTTCCGTGTATTTGCACGCCCTGCCTGTGGCTTCATAGCTGCTATAGCTGGCATCTCGAAGTAAATTTGTTCGATGCTGTTTGTTCAGAAAAACTTAGCATCTTGGGTGTGTGCCTGCAGTTCACAAGTTGCACGCGGACTGCCCACGTGAAAAACATGAAAACGGCCAGTAAAATCCTCAAGACAGTGCCACAAAATGATCGTTTTCCAACTTGCCATGTGTGAATTCACGGTTGTCATGTGTCATAGAATTTCACGGGGCTGCTTTTTTTATGTGTTGCCAGACAGTTCTGAATTTCACGATTTCACGGCGCGTGCCGTGAAATTTCACGCTCTGCGTGTGCCCTGCTACGCAAATTTGCTCAGCAATGTTTTTGGAGCAGAAAACTCAGCGCGTCTCGGCTCACGCGGACTGGCCGCGTGAAAAAGCGTGAAAAGGACCTTAAAACAACCCCAAATGGACCATAAACACCGTGAAAAGTGTGAATGCTGCATTCACAACATTTTTGCATCATGAAATACACGGAAACACGTTTTAAGGACGACTCCCAGTCTACTCACAGGATCGACGAATTTCAAGGCTCGAAAAGCAGGTGGATTATTTCAAGGGTCCTGTTTCACGATTGAAGGTCGCACGTGGTTTGGAGGCTTTTTTACACCTCATAGCACTGTCGACGCCATTTCCTGCGATGTGATTGATACAACCATCGAAGTCTGACATGGATCACTGCCTCAAGCCAGCAGCGCAGACAAAAATTGGTTCGAATTGGCCAATTAAAGCTTTGAATCGCCAAACCCTCCTATCACTTATCCAAAAATACCAACAGCTTTAAAAGCCGAAGCCCCCAAAAATACTTGTCCTAGCTTTGTCTTAGCGCATTTTCAGACAAAACTGCTTGAAATGAAGCTGATGAGGGCATGGGACCTTAGTTTCGGGTATTTAATGCTGTGAACGTTGAGAGGATCAATGTCTCAAAATTATTAGCATTGCACAAGCTGAAATGATTCAACATTCATTGGAAAATTCATTGGACATCTTGGCAAACAGAAATTTGTAAGCTTCAGAAGCAAAAGCTTTTCGGACTAAACATGGTTTCCGTGCTCCGAGATACTTGTTTCAGACAGTAAGCTACCTGCGGAACAACCTACCGGATATCCCGTTGATACCTGCAGAGTTGCAGAACCATAGCTTCAAAGGCCAAGGTGGGCCCCTATATATTTTCCTTGCAGAAGTCTTCACTCACCCCAAGTTCAAACAATACAGGCTGCATGCAGAGCATTATATCTTATAACGCCAAGAGAGCATTCCATAAATTGGTGTCTGTATCCCCACCTACCCTAAACCTCAGAAAATGAACAACCTGCTTGACCAAACATCTCCGTAACCCTAGCTAACTCATCCAGGATTATAACAGAGGGCAACCCCCGACCCCCAACCGCCTTTATCCCCCCATATTATGCGTTTGTCGACTTAACAGTTGCTTTTGTTGGCTCAGCTGGATCAAACTTATGTTGTTTTGTTGGCCCAATGGCTCAACGCGATGTTGCTGCATGATGTTTTTCTCTTGCAACATACATACGTACATACCTACCTACATAGGTAGGTGCGTGCATACGTGCATGCATACATACACACCACACACATATATGTAAATACAGGTATGTGTTGTAATAGTGATCAGAACAAGTGTGTGTAAACAGTGTATGTACTGCATGTGTAGATGATTAGTTATATGTGTATATATGTAGATGTGTGCATGTGTATCTTGGAAACAAAACCCGACCAGTACTGCAGTGTCGTCATACGACTTTCTAACGATCAGAAGAAGCAATCTGCATAAGTAATTCCTGATCAGGGGTTATACTTAGTGACTTAGTGTAAATAGGGCATTGCCGTAAACATCCCTAAACCCGCTCTCTGGGTCAAACGGATGTTTTTTGTTTGTTCTGTGCTACACGGGATGCTTCCGTATGAAAAACATGTGCATAAGTATGCTGCTATTTGTTGGTTTGTTCTTTGCTCGATGTATGGCTCATGCCGATGCTTCATGATACTTGGCCTATTTTCTTGGCTCGAATGCTCAAAACAATGCTCAATGATGCTCTTCATCCTGGTTTTGCCATGTTGCTGAACAACGCCCAAATGGACCTTAAAAAATCCAAATGTGCCTTAAAGCTTTGAAGACTCATGTTTAAGGTCTGTTTGGGAAGGGTGGGGGCGCTTTAAGGTCCAACACGTCCTCAAGGCACGAAACAAAACCACGACTTGCGCCGCCCACAGCGAGCAGTCGCAGCTCCGACACTGCGAGCCACACAGAGGCAGGTTCCATGGATCTCAACGATTCATGCACCGTCAGCATGACCTACCTACCACGCAACGACAGGACGAACGCATAAGAAACGCCAAGCTCCCCGCACTCCGACTTTTAAAGGCACAGCAAGGGCGAGAATCCCGACAAAGCCACCGGCTGCGCATGCCGCTCCAGCACCTCCAGCACCCTCGGTGCACCAAGCTAAACATCGCAGACATGCAAGACTGCACAGCGTCTACGACTAAAAAACCGAAATAACAATAACACAAAACATACGCTAATCCCTGGCAAGCTCGCTGACTAGCAGTGAACCAGCAACAAGCCAAGCAGCTCCCAAGCACCAGCTTCTCTCGCACATTGCAGCGGAGTCGCATGCGACCGAAGCTCGTCGCCGAGGCCATCCAAGAACCTGAACGACAAACACTAAAAGTCCCTTCCGAGTCGACAAAACCCGCATGAGTCCACTGCATTCCGTCCAGCGACTCCCAGGCTGCATCAATTTCATGGCGTTCCCTCTCGCTCAAGTCGTCGTTACACTCATAGTGTCTGCTGCGGAGAGGATCCGCGCCACGTGCCAGCCATGCTGTGGTGCACTTCACGCAATCGGCGCAGATTGCGCACAGAAACAGCCACCGATTCCTCACTCTCGCTGGCATCTGCTGCACATACACCTTCTCACAGTCAGGAACATGGCAACACACGTCGTCTGCAGTCCATTCGCAGAAGGGCGGAGGAGGCGGCAGCCGAGGAGAAGCGGGTCGAACTGAAAGGGCGACGGGCAATGTGAAAGCCCGACACATTTCACTCGCATCCCGCGAATCCGCCCGCAGAGAGGCCGCAGCCCCGGATCTCCACGCTGCCGTGTCGTCAACCCACAGCGAGTTGGCCGACGCAGCACTTCGGCGTGAAATGCCTTCGAATGCCAATCGAGCGTAAATGTTCACTTCATCCGGAGCAACGCACCAAGAAACCTGCTCATCCGCTTCCTCGCCATGCCCACCCAGACCGCCGTCCATCGCGACATCACGACAACGGTCGCGCGGAGCAGGCAACTCCACCCGCAGCGGCAAACTGCGTTCGGGCAACTGCACCCTCATCGGCACGCCACCCTGTGTCTGCTGCTCACGGAGAAACGCTGCAGTCCTGTACGCGAACCCAGCGGCTGTGACTGCCTACGAATCCTTTGTAAGGTTCCTACTCTAGACAATCCGTGCAACAACACAAATCACAGCTAGTCGTCTTCGCCAAGACGCCTCTTCGCACGACCGTACTGAGCAAAAGCCAGGGCATTCCACGTCGGATGATTGCAAGTTCCTCGATTCAAGTCGGCGCCGCGCGCCAGCCACGATCGTGCGCACGCAAGACAATCCGCACCAGCGGCGTGCAGAAATCGATAGTGATTCGCCGTCACCTTGGACCACTGTCGCATGCGCGCTCGATTGCCTCGAGGAACATGGTAATCCTCGTCCAGACACTGCACATGAACACAGAAATCGGGCATCATACGAATATTTCTAGTCGCCTGTGAGCCCAGTCTCGCTAGAGGAGGCACGCATACAGTCAGCACGCACCACGGCCGGGCTCCCTGACTCATGCACATGCGGACACAAGACTTTTCTTCGCAAGAACACAGTGCAACAGCGCCACCCACAGCGAGTAGTCGACTGCCCATGCGCCCTCGACAATAAGACAAAGCGACGGCAGCACTTCTCGATCCCGGCGCGGCCATGCCTGGCAATCACCCGCTGCCGCGATCCGAAGCCACCTGTCCACAAGCGGTCCCCAGCTCGGGCACCGACACGCGCAGGGCTCGTCTCAATCGAAAGCGATCCAAGAAGCAAGAGTTGCGAAGCACAACGTCCACGGGACGGCGCCCACGACGATCCCGAGCTTCGGGGTCTGCTCTCGCCCGAAGCAAACATCTGATCCATCTCAATCTGCCTCTGTTTGCAGCGTCATGAACCAGACGTCCCTCATTCGCGTAGGAACGCACCTGCACTCAGGCGCGCGCCAAGCAAACACAGGTGTCGATGCAGGCATCCTCAGAAGCTCTTTCGATGGGACCCCGACCTCTGGAGTCCTCCTGGGACGCATCCGCAGCACAACACAGCAACAGCTTCACCAGCGGCGAGAAACCCATCGAAACGGCGATGAGCAACGGGGTGTCCATTCCACTGTCCCTTCGATTGACGTCGGCCCGGGCAGCGATGAGAAACCTCGCCGCCTCCACGTTGCTGACGCTGCAAGCGCAACAAAGTGGAGAATTACCCTCACACTCCAGCTCTGCACGAGCGCACACCAGGCTGCGGAGTATCTCCACGTCGCGAGTCTGAGTGACAGCAGCCAGAGCCAGAGGAAGGTAAGGTTGCCGTGGCAGAACCATATTCGGATCGACGCGACTGTAGAGCAGGTCCTTCACGTGCCGCGTGCTTTCCTGCAAGATGGCAGAGACAAGCTCCTCGCCGCCGTCCGATCGAAACGGCTTCAGCACCACGAGCACTTCCAGATCCTCCTTTTCCACCAAAGAAACGCCCGATTGCCACGTCGCGGCTGGACCGATGGACCGAGCCGAGTCCGTGCAGCAAATCTTGATCCGGCTCGGATGCGCGCCTGAACGCACAGCCGCCACGGCAAGGAGGTCCTCCAAAATGTTCCCAGCACACTCCTGCTGTCCTGGCTTTATCTCCTCCAACAGTTCGCCGCTCAATGCACGAAGGCGAAACATTCCGAAAGACAGAGGCAGAAAGACGACTATGCGGAAACCGCAGCTCAACGGCTTCTGTCGCAAGTAGACAAATCCCGTCCGAAGCAAGACTTCTGCGACAACGTCGACAAAGCTACGTCTTCAGACCCCACAAAATCCCACAACGGACAGCCCGTTTTCGTGCGCTCTCGATGCAGCCTCCATCCTTCTCTGATTCAAACTAGGAGTCGCCCCCCGGAAGCAGGTGCCACATCCGAAGCTCTTGTCCGGAACGCAAGCAACGAAAGTGTGAAACCAATGAAATCTCCCGAAATTGTCAGAGTCGGACCCCGCGGATGACCTCGTGGACTAATACTAGCCTAATTCCTCGGCTGATCTCTCTCTCCCTCTCCCCGGTCTGCAACCGCGGCAACCCGAAACCCCAGCCCACAGCGGACCGTTGGCTCGAGTCGACCGCCGCCAGCAGACGCCGACATGCTTACGTTTTCACATACAGGCCACCCGCTGCCGATCTGCGTCTCAACGGTCCGCGACGACGACGACGACCAGCCGACACCCCAGCCCACAGCGAGCCGTTGGTTCGGCTCGATCACCGCGTCGGAAAACGAACGATCCCACGCCTCTGTTTCGGACGCTCGAGCTGCTCCGTGCCACCCGATGAAGAGCGCCTTCTCGACATCTTGCAGCTTTCTCCTCGAAGCTACGCAGCACCTCCCGGATCGCCTTCGGCGGTCCGCGTTCAAACTGCTCGCGAGACGGAGGACGCAGCAAAAGCAAGTGTTCCAGACAGGTCACCCTGGACAACATCACGTAGAGGTGCAGCCACCAGTGATCCTCATCCAACTCCGGAAGACGAGCGCAATCCACGATCGTGGGGCGCCGCAGAGTCAAGCCCTGGGACGCCGTGCTCGTCAGAAACAGGCCGTGACTCACCTGAAAACCGCACCTGCGCACCTCGAAGCTCTCCGTGCTGGAAAATGCCACGGACGTCTGCACGGCAGGCAAAAAGTACATGCTCCTCGCGAGTTCCTCCGCTTCCTCCGCGTCCTTCGCAATGTTGCCCTTCTGGCACACATCCCGGACACTCTCCCAGTTCGAGCACCCAGCGAACTTCTCCAGCGCCAGCCACAGTCCCGAAGGCAGATACTGCGGCACGAAGAAATCGCCTGCGGCAGTCTTAGCGTACCCGTCGCGATCCTTCGGATGAAACTCGAAGTCAACGAGAGTGCCAACCGTATCTTGAACCAGACCCTTGTCGCCGTCCACCTTTTGCAGAAACCGAAGCTTCATTCCAATGTGACAGGGCAGCACCCCGTGGGCGTAACCGGTCTTGTAGGGATTCGGCTGACTCAGAAAGCTCCGCATCTTCTGGCCCTTCAAGCCCTGACACTCGTCCGCGCACTGCAGCACCACCAACGGCACACCGTGGCGATGCGCATCGACCAGTACGCGTCGATTCATCATTCGCGTCAAGCTGCTCCAATACAGGGACACGCAGTAGCCATCCAGAAAGCCCTCCTCATCCAGACGAGGATCGCACTGCCCGGGACACGCATCCTTGACAAAGCGATCCCGCAGCTGCTCCCAAAGCTCGTCGGAGAATGGCTGACCCGTCCGCATGCGCTGCAAAATTTCAATGAGAGGATCCCCAGGTCGAAACCGTTTCGTGCCCCTGAGCTCGAAGACGTCCGGCACGGCTTGGAAAACGGCCTGGGCGTTCTGAATCTCCACGCTCACGTCCCGGTGGACATACTGCCCGTGCTCGTCTTGGCGCTCCAGATCATCGATCAAAGAGATCTGACCGGTGGGCTTCAGTTGCAAAAAGTCTCCCAAGTGCAGCGCGATGGGCACTCGCCCAAAAGCACAGCCGACCCGAGTGTAATTATGCGGAGTCACTGCGAAAACGTGAGTGCGACCAAGCATGGCCCGATAATCCAACATGTTGTACATCGCAGCCGAAACCATGCTGATCTCCTCCAGAATCAGAACCCGACATTCCTCCCAGAGGTCCCGCAGACGTTGTTGTTTCTGCCCGGCGCTCATCAAGCCGTTCACCAACTTCTGCACCCGCATGGCACTCGCCGTATGCAAAGTCTTGGCCCGGATTTCCGAAGTCGAGATGTTCTTGGCCTGCGAATTTTTCGCAGCCACCACTTGAATGGTCTCGCGGTTCTTGCTGGGAGGCCAAATAAACAGCACGATGGGAAAAATCAGCTTCTGCACGACGTGGGTCTTCCCTGATCCGCCTTGGCCCAATAACAGCATATGATAGGTCTTGCGCTGCCACGGAAAGATTTCCGAGTTCTCCTGGCCGAGACATCAACAGCTGGAAAGAAGAACACGTTAGAAACAAACAAACAAGCGCTGCACCACTGCCACTCCTAGCCGCGGTCCTCCTGCGCCAAAACGGTGTCCAGCACATTCGCAAACCTGGAAATGAACAGCGCCTGATCCTCGTTCAATCGTTCCTGCTCGGGCAAGCCGTCCACCATCGCCTGCATTCGTATGCCCGACACATCGCAAAACACACTGCAACTACTCGACCAGCTACCAGCATCCCCCGGCCTTCATCAAGAGCGAAGGCTTCGAATACACCCTCCGGACACTCTCGTCGAAGCCCACGCAATTCGCCGGCAGCTTGTCGCCGACAAGCTCGCGAATGTACGTGACAACAGAGGCATTTGCAGCAGCATCGGAACCGGCCGCCGCCTCCGACCCGTCTCTGATGCCACTCAACAGTGTCTCCCGCGCCTCTTCGTCCAACGCGGCCAGCTCGCGACCCAGCTTCTGAGCCGAACTGTGCAACGCTGGCGGCGCTTTGTCGCGAACAGCGAACAGATCCCGCTTCATCCACGGCAGGCCCAAGAATTCCTTAGTGTGTCGTGTCTTCCGACTCTGCCCATCGAGCGAAAGCAGCCTTTTCACCTCCTCATCGCTGTGGGGTCGTTGCAACACCAGCTGGAATTGCTCCCTGGGAATCGGAGTCGCAACCATGTCGGGACACCCGTCCTCCGCATCCACCTCCCCCTCGTCGTCAGCGTTCTCCCCCTCCATCCTCACTCGCACGAAATCTTCCTGCAGGTGCATGTCCAGCTCCCGACGACGCTTCGGCCTCTGCTGACGCGCTCTTGCCAGGCCTTCCAAGTTAGCAACTCGCTCCATTGCCAGCATGCTCGAATACTGTCCCACGCTGACACGCTCTTTGTCCTTGTCCGGGTCGCTCGCAAGGGACGGCGACACATCCATCTTCATGGCCTCCATCTTTTCCTCGAGGACGTCTCGCATTTCCCGCGTCTCCCAAAGAGACGGGAATTCGAACCTCACGCACAACCCAACATCCACACTAACAAAAGAACTACGCTCGAGGCCACAACTAAACTCCAGCCAAAGGACCTGGCAGCAAATCCCCTACGAGCGATCGCGGCTTCTTCCTTGGCTTTCTGATGCCAAGCCAGAAACGCCGAGGTGAAAGCCGTGCTCGCAGCAATGGAAGGCTCCGCAGGAGTCACACCCACCGGTGCAGACAAAAGGTCGAACGCTTTGAGCACGGCCGCCTCCGTGTCATCTCCCTCATAGTGCAAGACTCGAAACGGTCTGCACTGCAACTGCTTGTGCATGGCATTCCGCTCGCTGTCCATGGTGAGAGTCGGCATCGTGAATCCTTCGAACATGGGCACTCGCGGTTCCGAAGAAATCCGCTGGCAATGCGAAGCACTGAGCTTGTATTTCTCCGCGAAAAACACGTCCACGTGCCGCGGCAATGCGGCCCGCACCGACTTACCAGCTAACGTCGGAGGCAGCTCCACGCGATAGACCCACATGCCGTAAGGCGACCAGCTCATGTCTCTCACCAGAGGATGATCCCCACGGAACAAGTAATCTTCCAGGCTGCTGGTCGTCACCACCAAGCCGTTCTTCCCGTACGAGCGACATGCCGACACGGCTGCATCCTCCCCCGTTGCCTGCAATGACTGCAGATTCGATTCACGATCCTCGGCCTTTGGGTCCTCCGACACTCGCTCCTTCACCGCGTGCTGCTCAAGCAGCGCCTGCATAAAGGTGAGTTTGTGCTGTGCATCCTTGCAGCAGCTCGCAGCGGCCTGATCCTCGTCGAACGCTTCCTCGACGCTGCGACACACTTGTCCAACCGGTCCAATGTACAGGTGAATCTCTTCCCCGGTGAGCTTTTCCTCCCGAACGACCTTCCGCCAGCCTTGCAGCACAACCTCGTCCACACCTTCTCGATGATAAACAACCGGCTCCGAGTCAGGCCGAGGCTCACAGCGAAGCACGCTGGGACCGTAGCGTCGCTTCCAGGCCTCGACGCAGAAATAGACGGCCTTCTTCGTGTACAGCTTCCATGTGCGATGACTGGCGAACGTCAGATGCTCGAAAAGAAGAGGGAAAATCACCTCCGCCGCACTCTTCCAGTGACAACGACGATAGGAGGAGCTCAGCCGCGACAACGTTTTCATGGTTTCGCGAAACAGCTTGCCACGACCGTTTCTCAAGACGGCGCCATCCTCCGCAGCCAGGCGACGAGCTTCCGCCGCCTCCTGCTCGCGCACTGCTCGTTCGGACTCCAAGCGTTCGATACCTGACCGTTCCCCCCCTCTCTCTCTCTCTCCCTCTCTCTCTCTCTCTCTCTCTCTCTCTCTCTCTCTCTCTCTCTCTCTCTCTCTCTCTCTCTCTCTCTCTCTCTCGCTCTCCCTCTGTGTCTACGAACCGCCGCCAGCCTCGACGAAGCTCTTCCAACATGCCAGCCAGGCTGGGATTCGCTTTCGTCGTGTAGGTGTTGATGTAAAACCCGCTGTTGACGCCATCGGAAAAAGCTTCGCTCACGCCACAGCGTATAGCCTTCACCAAGTCTTCCGTTTTCGTGCTGTTGCTAAAGACCGTGTCGTCCGACGCTTGCCATGGTGCGTTGTCAAGACCACCGGCAGGTTTCTCCCCGTCCTCGATCGCCCCCGCCCACAGCGAGCGGTCAGCGACCGCCCGGCCGGCGGAAGCAACCCACAGCGAGTCGTCATCCGCCGACCGGGCCTCGGAGAAATCCGCCGGCGGCTCCGCCTCATCGAACACACCGTGAGCTCGACGCCACTGCCATTTGAAACGCTTCGCGGACTCCCGCCAGTCGAGCCAGGATACCGGCTCGGCGCCGAGAGCAACCCCCTAAGACTATCCTAGACTGTTTTTTGCCGCGAGCCGAAAACTAACTATATAGTTAAATTTTTTTGTCTACACTATATCTTATTCTTTTTGTCGATAGTTAGTTTTCGTAGGTTGTGAACGAGAGACATAAACTAACTATTATAGACAAAAATCTGTCTATAGTTACTTTTTGTCGGCGCCACCATAAACTAATTATTATAGTTAATTTTTTCCCCCCGGCAACTAACTATAGTTAGTTTCTGGCCGGCGGAAAGTTCGACCAAACTTCGGGTTCCCGGCACAAACACCCCACAGCAAACTTCGACCAAACTTCGGGTTGCCCAAGAGCAAACTTCGACCAAACTTCGGGCAAACTTCGGGTTGCATTTTCCAGGATTTGTCTGATCTTATTATTAACTTGACAGGCAATTCTTCAGATGTTTCTGGTGAGCTGCGATCATTCTCAAGGTTTTCTTTTTGTCTGATCTTAGACCCTAAACCCCTCAGCCCTAAACCCTAAACGAAAGGTAATTCTTCAGATGTTTCTGGTGTGCTGCGATCATTCGGTTTCTTTTTGTCTGATCTTAGCAGGAAAGGTAATTCTTCAGATCTTTCTGGTGTGCTGCGATCATTCTCAAGGTTTTTTGTCTCATCTTAGCAGGAAAGGTAATTCTTCAGATCTTTCTGGTGTTGTGCTGCGATCATTCTCAAGGTTTTTTGTTTGATCTTAGCAGGAAAAGTAATTCTTCAGATCTTTCTGGTGTGCTGCGATCCTTCTCAAGGTCTCTTTTTGTCTGATCTTAGCAGCTGGAAGAAAGGTAATTCTTCAGATCTTTCTGGTGTGCTGCGATCATTCTCAAGGTTTCTTTTTTTGTCTGCTGATTTTAGCAGGGAAGATAACTCTTCAGATCTTTCTGGTGTGCTGCGATCCTTCTCAAGGTTTCTTTTTGTCTGATCTTACTACCAGGAAGAAAGGGAATTCTTCAGATTTTTCTGGGGTGTGTTGCGATCACTTTTGTTACCATTTTTTCAACAGGAAAGCCAGTCCACAGCAACACAACGATTCTTCCTCAAGAAACGAGAGTCCGAGTAGCTGTGCTTCGGTCGGCCATGCAAAGTTTTCACTCCAAGTATCCCTCAGCGAAGTAGTAGTACCGTCATATTACAGCTTCTTCTTCACGAAGGGCTAGAAGAGGGCTGCTTCGAGTGAGGAGGGCTACAAGAGGGCTACTTCGAGTGAGGAGGGTTGCAAGAGGGTTGCTGAGAGGGCTGCTTCGAGTGAGGAGGGCTACAAGAGGGCTACTTCGAGTGAGGAGGGTTGCAAGAGGGTTGCTGAGAGGGCAGCAAAAAAAAGTACTGTTGAAGAAAGCAACCAGGAGAGGATGTGCTGGTGTTGTTGTCGTTGGAGTTGTTGTTGGCTGTTCCAACCCCAACAATCGCTAGCACTCGACTTCACAAACCCTGGCGAAAGCCACAACCTTAGGATAAATCCCAAAGCCCCAACCCTACAATGCTTTCTACAGATCCTTCCAGTGTTCTTCTTTTTGCTCCGATCAAGCCTCGTGCTCACGAAAATGCCTTAGGCATTCGTCCTCTGATCTCGCCAGAAGAATGCCTTAGGCATTCGTCCTTTGATCTCGCCAGATCATGCTCAGGGCCAACCGGTAACGTCTGAGCATCTTGTTGACAGCATAAGGCCCAACATTCCCCTTCAGGGACATGGAAGCGAGTCGCTGCACCTTCTGTTGGAGGTCCTCGCCGACAAATGCCCATACCTCAAGGTTTCACTTCCACGTGTTTTAGCACACGTTCTTATTGTAATTATGCTTGAAAAAGGTGACAATGCTTGTTATTATGATGCTCGTCTGCCGACAAGGGACGGTTCTGGGATTTAAGACAGATGCGAGCAGACAGGCATGCTGTAGCTGGTGTGCTTTCGAAGTTAGAGTGAAGTACAGTTTGCCGTGCTCTGCAAAGTGCCTTGCAAGATCACTCTGAAGTACCAGCATATCGGAGCATGCTTGATTAAACTCATCAGCATCCTCGTCCTCCATCGAAGTCTGGCCCTTCGTCTCCGTCAGCTTCCTTTCCATGAAAACGTTGCTTTTCAAGAGAAGTGTGATCTTCTTGTGAAGCTCAAGCTCATTACTGCAATATGTTGTCCATAGTGCCAACAGCACCTCCCCAAAATATCGCAATTCGCCTGCTTTTCCTCGGAGCTTTGGCCCACCGGTTTTTCGTACGAACATGGTTAAACGGCTCATCGATCTGAACCTCACAGCTGTTTGATGCATCCGATAATACTCGCGAATGAATCGCCAACAGGCTGCTAAGTTGTCTTCTGGACTTCCTTCATTCATGACCTCGAAGACAAGCAAAGACATCACAGACCCGAATTGGACGGCATCCGTCCCCAGGAACTTACAGTGCATGTAGTCTGCACAAATGTTGCATGCAGACACACCAGGAATCGAAAATATAGGATTGCGGCTTCGTCCAGCCCAAGCATGCCAGGCATCTGGTCGCCACATCGTTCCTCGCCATGCAGCCCCAACCTGAAAGTTGCTCCAAGTCGTAAGTCCACTCAATGTCGTCCGGCACATGCTGCACGGCATGCTCTTGTTGTTGTAGTTTGGTAGCTGCAGAAACTGTGTAAAATAATCTAAATCGCCAATCAGCGACCAAACCACTCCAAAAAACCCACCAGCTAGTGGTGTTCCAGCTCGCTCGAGTTGGATCGAGCCTTCGGGAAACCTCATGTCGCGACTGGATTGAACTTCAAAATGAAGGCAGAGCGAGAGAGCGAGAGAGAGAGAGAGAGAGAGTGGTTGAGAATATTATAAATATTCACATGACGAAAACCTCTAGTTGGGATCAGGCAAGGTGGCAGGGCGATTATCAATAAGACTGAAGGAACAAATCAAACATACGAATTTTGTCTTCTGCCTGTTGCCCTCGTGGTCGGTCAACGGCCATAGCCCAGACCAGAGAGCAGTAAATGACCATGCCAAAATCTTCCAGAGGTTTCGCATAGTGGCATACGGGCCATTCTTAACATCGGTTTTCTCTACCAGTCCCATCGACCAGAACTGTGTCGACTTCGTTTCAGTCTTGCCCAGCAAGCTTGCCCATGACACGTTGACGAGCTTCTTGGACCACTGCTTTCCAATCCCAGCGATGGGAACCTCGTCGCCGTGAACCGAAATAGGAATCGCCTTTTTGATGTTGCGATGCAGCAGCGGGTGATTTTCCCAAGCCGGGTGGGAGTGAGATCGCATGCGATCCCAGAACTTTGTACGTGTACCCTCGTCGCTGGCTACAGTGCGAAAGAAAGCCTCATTCTCATGCTCGAACATTGAAGCGAACAGCTCATGAGGTAACAATACCTCTTGTGTATGTTCACCTGCGGGGTTTGCAAAGTGGAGCTTGGTTTTGTATGTTTCGGCGACGGCAATATTCGGCTCCACCCGCCTCATAAGGTCGCTGTAGCACTTGTTGCTGAACTTCCCATAGGAGCCTATGCTAGCCAGTTGTGTAATATCTCGAAGGCACTGGGAAGTGGATGAGGTCGGCTCCTCACCGTGCTCCTGCAAAGTTGAGTGGATATCTTGCCTTGCGGCCTCAGCAAGGCTCTGTAAAAGCTGTGGGCTCATATCGCCCCAGCAGAACAACTCCAAAAGCTTCCGGCCCAAACGAGAGTTGGGGCTCACAGCTTTGGTCCTCGTATCTGCATCCGAGGGCGGCAGCTCCCCACCGCGAGGAACAAAATC
The DNA here is from genome assembly GCA_905221615.1 of Symbiodinium sp. CCMP2592. Classification (NCBI taxonomy): domain Eukaryota; class Dinophyceae; order Suessiales; family Symbiodiniaceae; genus Symbiodinium; species Symbiodinium sp. CCMP2592. The sequence goes on along the minus strand of CAJNDT010006041.1, from coordinate 24,236 downwards.
ATCATCATCATCATCATCGGTGGTTGCGATGCCCTCCTCATATGAAGCAGGCACATAAGCTCCAGCTGCTCGTAGTCTTTGCCGAGTACCACCTCGGAGTCTTTTCGCTCCTCCTGACGATGCTGCTGCCGGGGATGAATGCCTCTTCTTCTGGTGACCAGAAAAACCCCTGCCAGCCATCACTCCTACACACCACCTGCCGGTCCTAGGACATTTTCGTGGCACGTAGTAATCTCATTTGTGCTGTATATAGTCGTAGCAGATAGTAGTCGCATGTTTTATCGAACAATAGGACCAATAACTGCTGCAATAAATAACAGTATCACTCGACATCAAGGTCGCTGGGGATGGGGTCTCGTCGGGGATCTTTGTTGATGCCTGTTCATTTCGGGATAGGGTTTTGTCGGTGAGCTTTTTTTTATGGCTACTTTATTCAGTGTCGTCAACAAAGCCTGAGCATCGGCAAAGGGCATCTTCGGAATTGCACTGAGAAGGATCATCCTCGCATATTTATGATACTACCTCTGATTCTCGTTCTGATTATTGTGTTTATACACTCCAGGAATCCCTCTTTGTTTGCATTCTTCTTCTGGATAGTGTAATTTTATGCTTGACACGATTATTATGATAGCTATTCCAATCATAATACTAATCCTGCACTCAAGAACCCCTCTCTGAATATGAATATATAGAAAGCTTCTTGTATAGTAGTTGTTGCTGAAGTTTTCGCCATAATCAGCTTCGGCACTGTCTCTGTTCGCGCTTTTTTTTGTCCAACTCACGAAAGCACGAGTGCGAGATCAGAGAAAGCCCAAAATCGTCATGGACGACCCCCCCCCTTGTGCAGCTAGCTGTCAAATAATAATTGGTTGCCCCAGGAGCCCCGACCCAATAAATCTAAACCCATAATAAGTCCTGTGTAAGGCTTTGAAAACAAGCCGGAAGTAGCCAGCACTCCAGAGAATCATCCACGACACGGCTCGACATACGAAGATCGCGATCTCACTTTGTGGCCTTGACAACGGCTTTGCCGTTTGCGAGAAACTCGTGGTGGGCCAACGTCTGCTTGGCGACAAATGTCATGAACTTGTCGAAATTGTCTTTTGAAATAGGTTGCGAATCAGGCATCTCCTTCCAGGCCAGGATATGGCGGCATTCGCCGAGCATCTTCTGGCTCTCAACGTAGGCCTTCTTGAGCTTGTCATAGTCGTCCGACGACTCCTGGGGAAGCCTCAGTCAAGCATAATTTGGAAGATTGTCGCGAGCTTTATTAGTAATAGGGCTAAACCCACAAACCTCAAAACACAGAAACCTAAAACCTCCAATACACCCCAAACAAAACCCTAAAACCCTTTTCTTGGAGGGATGCCTGGAGGGATACTTGGAGTGATGATGGATGATGGGTTGTGACGGCAGCGAAACGGCGGGATGATATGTGGAGTAGTTTCCTGGAGGGCTACTTTGAACGAGACCTGGGTAACTTCGATGAAGTGTTTCGAGAACTCAGCGACACTTGGAGGGCTACTTTGAGAGATACTTTTGAGTGAGGGGTTGTGATGTAGTTCTGACCAAGAAGATAATAACATGCCTGGATTGTGCATGGCAATCAGCAAACAAGACCCCCTTTTGTCTATCCTACGACACGGGACAGTTCAGGATTCTTCGCTGCGGTGTTGTAAACATCAAACATCATGTTATACAAAAGATGTCGGGTAGCTTCTTCAAGAGCCTCATGGTCTCGCCAGCCAAGCGGATCTGTGTGGCCACCGCCTTCTCCAAGAAGGCCGCCATGGGCTTCGGCAGCTTCTTGCCAGGCTCAACCACCAGGGCATCGGTACCCTTGTAGGGCATGCTCCAATCGAGCTTGTCGAACATTGCCTCCAGCATGTCCGCTTGCTGCTGAGTGCCCTTGGCCTGCTTCGTGTAGCCCAGGCTGCTCTCTTGTCCGGTTTCAACACCAGCTGTCATTTTGCGGAATGAGTAGAAACACGTTCCGTCCTTGGACTTGAACTCGGTGACCTCTCCAGCCTCAATTGCTGCATTCATAGCCTCAGCTGCAGCAACAAACAACAGCAGCAACAGCGATCACAACAACAACCACAGTAGCAACGACCAGCACCAGCAGCACAGGGATAGTTGTTTTCAGGTGTTGCAGTTTTCAGGGCTGTTGTTGGTTTGGGGATAAAGAAAGGGTGGAATAACAAGGTTTAAGGGTTGTTTTCGTTTATTATTAAGGCTAGCATCATCGTTGCGGTGTTGTTATTATTGTTATGACGACAAATGGAGCAGAAGCAGAATGCTTTCGGCTCGAGGTTGTTTAAGGATGTAAGGTTTAGGGCTCATCAGGTTTCTTTTCGCGAATAACACAGTTCTAAAACCTTAGTGGGTGTATTAGGAATGTAGCAGAAGCAGAGCGGTTTCGGCTCGAGGTTGTTAAAGGATGTAAGGTTTAGGGCTCAGGTTTCTTTTGGGGAATAATACAGCTTTAGTACCTTTGTGGGTGTATTAGTAATGTAGCAGAAGCAGAATGCTTTCGGCTCGAGGTTGTTTAAGGATGTAAGGTTTAGGGCTCAGGTTTCTTTTCGCGAATAATACAGTTCTAAAAACTTAGTGGGTGTATTAGGAATGTAGCAGAAGCAGAGCGGTTTCGGCTCGAGGTTGTTAAAGGATGTAAGGTTTAGGGCTTAGGTTTCTTTTCGCGAATAATACAGCTTTAGTACCTTTGTGGGTGTATTAGTAATGTAGCAGAAGCAGAGTGCTTTCGGCTCGAGGTTGTTTAAGGATATAAGATTTAGGGCTCAGGTTTCTTTTCGCGAATAATACAGTTCTGAAACCTTAGTGGATGTATTAGGAATGTAGCAGAAGCAGAGCGGTTTCGGCTCGAGGTTGTTTAAGGATGTAAGGTTTAGGGCTCAGGTTTCTTTTCGCGAATAATACAGTTCTAAAACCTTAGTGGGTGTAGTCCCCGAGTGTATTTTAACAAAAGAAAAAACATTGCTTTGTTGAGACATGGCGCTGACTCCGAGTTTCCGAAGAAAAGTCCTCGCATGACGAGCTTGGTGTAGCTCTCCTTGCCATCGGTGCCGAACTTTTTCTCCCAAACCCGCTTCGCTTCCGTGAATAACGGCTGGTTGTCAATCAAGCTGTACCGCCCGGTCTTGGGGTTCCTCTTGAACAAGGAGTTGATAATCTCCGTGCAGAATTGGCGAGGGGACTCTTTCTGGTTGGCAGCATTGTCGTACAAGTCAACCACATACGGTGGCAAACTCCCTGCCAACTTCATCTTCGTGAATTTCTCGGCTTTCCCTTTGTCTCTCTTGGAGTCCGTGGATGAGCCCGCACCGTTGTCCTCTGAGGCCGACTGGTCGTCCCACATGTTGTCCTTGTCCATGGACGACTTCTTGATGCCATTGACGGCATCCTTCAATGTCGTGGGCCCGGCACCGGGCTTCTTCTTGATGACTGGGCCACCACTCTTGCCGGGCTTGCTGTTCTTCTTGATGATAATCTTCTTGCTCTTCTTCATAACAACAGCAGCCGAGGGTCGCTTCATCATTGTTGTGCAGCAGGAGAGGAGGAGCCGAACAAGGATGGGAGTCAATAAGAAGCCTGTCGCAACTCTCAAAAAGCTTCGATGGCAGGAGAAGGCGGCAAGTCATCCATTATTGTCATCCATATACAATCATCACTGCACAAACATCGCTGAAACTCCGATTTGGCACACCGAACTTTACTCGAGACTTCTTCGAAACTTCGACCCCGTACGACCCCCGTATATCGAAGTTTGGTCGAAGTTTCGTCGAAACTTCGACTTACTAAGTCGAAGCTTTAGTCGAAGTTTTAGATAGGCTAAGTCGAAGTTTTGATATATCAATAGTGTTACCTCTCGAGTAAGTGTGCAAAGATAAGTCGAAACTTCGACTTACACAACTTAAACTGCGACCAAACAGCGGCCAAACTTCGACCAAACTGCGGCTTGTGCTAAGTCGAAGTTTCGACGAAACTTCGACCAAACTTCGATGTTTGGCTGGCTGTTCATGATCGAAAACCAAAGCTCTCGAGCTGCGACATGTATGTTTCCGACCTCCTAAATGTCTGATCACTCAAGCAGACCCTCAATCGCACGTAGCTATTTTGGGCTTCTGGTGGTTGTCGTCAGCCATCAAAACTCGGATGTGGTGCGACGACCGGCCACTGTTGAATCGTGATAAGCCGCCACCAAAATCATCCGATATCGTCCACAGCAGGAGGTTGCTGCCACCCCGGTTCATCCCCAGGTGCTCGTCTCACTTCCTCGGGTACTTTGCATCGAAGCATTTCCCTGCCTCGTGATGGGCTTCTTTGGCTTTCCCACGAGCTGCCGCCAGCAATGTGGGATCATTCTTTTGGTCGCCTTTCGGCTTGTGCAAATCGAAGGCCTTTCTGTATGCACTTGTCACGGCCCGGTGTCGCAGCACAGATCGTGATGGCTGCTCCACCCCATCATTCCTCTCGCCCTTGCCGTCCTTCTTCTCCTCGTCCTCGTATTCATCGTTGGCACGACCATCCTCCTCCTCCAGGATGGGGTCATCCTCGAAGCCATCGGCCTCCTCCTCGGGAGACTCCTCGCACCAGGACTCGTCCCACCACGGGCCGGACCACCACTCGTGGCTGCCATGGGAAGCCTGCTCATCGTTTGCCTGCTGATCATCCACAGCCTTGTGCGAATTTTCTATGTTAAACAAGAATGGGGCTTCAGTCTATAATAATGTGGATGATGATGTAGGAAAAGACTAAGGGTTTAGGGGTTTAGGGGGTTATCTTTTTGGAGGTATGTCGTTGTTGTTGTTGTTGTTGTTGCCGAACATGCAAGAAAGTGCAAAACCCAATCAGGAATGCTGTTGCGGGTCCTAGAAATACGGATACAAGCTTCTGGGTTTTAGATATGAAGATAGTCGAGGTTGTGGCTTTTCATATTGTTTCTCAAATACTCAACTTGAGTAGTGGATTCCGCAGCAAAACAAACATGACTCTGAAACTCAGCTCAAAGAACCCCGCTGCTGTCCTCCGCGATCTGTCGCTGCTTCTTCATCGGCTGTTTTGGCTTGTTGCCCGCCAATGTCCCATCATCGAAAATAGTGCTCTTGCCCCTCTTCAGGATGCCAGCCGGCCTTTTTTTCGGTGCCTCCTTCGGCTCGTCGGGATGCTTGCCTTTCTTGGCCTTCGTCGGCTTCTCGCTTGAACCCTTGGTTTCTTTTGCACTCGGCTTCTTCTTCACGGCTTGGTTGTAGGTCTTCCTCAAAGTAGCCTTGTCATCCTCATTGGCGGGCCTCGTCTTGCTTCGAATCCGTCGAAGCAAATCCTCCTCAGAGGCATCCATGAGCCCAGGCTTCTTGTTCTTGGCCGCCGAAGCCGACGATGGAGTCGACTTCTTGGTCCCTGTTCGCTCGTTGGCCCCAGCCTTCTCCAAATAATATTTGCAAAAGAAGTAAGGCTTGTTGTATTTGGCTCCGATGGACCATCGGGTTCTATTCTGTTACACTCGAGGCACGAAAGCAAGAAAGGAGACACCATCGTAGCATCCCTCGTGGTACTACCATGCAACAACTCGCGACTTTGTATTCGCTCTTGGCATCTGTGCACTCTAGGAATTGCTTTTTTTTGCAGGGATGACTCGAAGCTTTACCACGACGAAAAGGAGCACGAACAACCACAATAAAAATCATCGTCATCATCATCGTCATCATCCTCTAGGGTCTTGTTCGGGTATTATTGTTATTTCCAGCCCGAAACCCACACCTGCTTGTCCACGGTGTTCTTCTTCATCTTCGCCTTCTTCTTCTCGGTCTTCTCGACTGCCGGCTCCTCCTCAAAAATCTCCTGGATAGTTGGGCCTGCAGCAGTTGATGAGGCAGCTTCCGCCGAAGACGCCTCTCTCAGCACCCTGTGCTCGCTACCCCGCCCCTTAGTAGCACCACCAAAAATCTTGAGCCCTGGCACCACGAAGCCATCGGAGCTCGCATCATCGTCTGCATTCTTCTTCTCGTCCTCGTCGTGCTCCTCAGAAGACGACCGAATCGGATGGGCACCCAAAATCTGGTCCAGCACCTGCATCGGATTATCCGTCTCTGGCACGGTGGGGGGCGACTCGTCGGCCTGAGCAGCAACAGTAGTAGTAGTAGTAGTACCACCAGCAGCCGCACTCGTTGTTTCGCCGCCGCTGCTGCCAAACGAAGTCTGGGTGCTCATAGCCGGCTCCACATCTTTCATCATAGCCAAGAGCTTGCCTCGTTTTTCGGGGATGGCTTATTCTTCAGTATACCAAACAAAAGTAAACGGTTGCAATAGGAATCCCGAAACGGAAAAGCGCCGATTAAAAGCCAAATCGCTGATGACTCTCATCTCGCTGTCGCTGAACCTGCGGTGGGCACGATCAAGAAGTCCACGGTCACATTTCAATGACCTCAAATGGGATAGGCCCATACGGATGTTCTCGGACACGGAATCGATGAGGGCGGAGTCCTCCAGCTTCGTAGCATTAATCGAACTTTTCGCATGGCAGGCCTCCAAAGCAAGCTTGACTTTCGATTTGTGCAAAATACCGTTGGTTGCTTTGGCAAGAATCCCACTGTACAATCGCTCCAATCGTACAATCCATGAAACTGGTACTGCCGACTTCCAGCTCACATTCACTGGTGGTGCCACCAACTTGTGTAGGTGACGGGACTGCATCGATTCCATGTATTCCTCGATCGGCTGCTGTATATCCTGAACTGTCAAGTCCGGGTTCGCACGAGCCCGCTTCGCAGCACTGCCACTCGCCATAACGATGCTATTATTATGTATTCAAAACCCTTGTTTGATTGCAAAACCCCCCGTACTAATGATAGGCACTGAAAGAATAAGCTCTGGATGTAGTGAGTTCATGCACTACTCGAATAATAAACCATAGAGGTTGCTCTATCACGGTGCCACATACATGCTCGCATCCTTCGCTGCGAAGAAAACCTGGGCCCAATGAACATCACGAAGTGGCTTCTGTCTGTCTGTCGAAGCTCCCCAGGAATCTCCCAAAGTAGCAGCCACAATACGATTATCTTTTGAGGTAGCACTAGCCTTTCAAATATTTCTTTTTACTATCTCTGGAAGTACCACTCTCGATCTTTCTGAATGAACAGTGCTATTTCCATATGTTTTGTCTTTGTGTCTATGACATTTGGCTTTATCCTGATATCTCCAAAGGTAACACTTCTAACTCTCTTCTTTCTTCGTCACAACTCACGGTAACAATACTTTGCAGCTCTGATCATGCACGACACTCACTCCGGACGGGACCTTGTTTTCTTGGCTTCTCGCGAGGCTGCTTGAATCATCGTGTCGAGTTCGGACATGTCCAGCTCATCAATACGGCCCTCCTCGGGCAATATCGTCTTGTTGTCGTCGTCCTCAGCAGCAGCAAAGGCGGTGTCCTCGTCCTGGCCAAAGCGAGTCCTGTTGTCGTCGTCGGATGATTCCTCCGTGTCGGCCTCCTCCTCCTCGGCCCGCTTTTGTTTTTTAATAGGAGGTCCTCCATGGTCACGACCACCATCCAGAAAAACATATTCACCTCCATGGCCACCAGCATGGGCAGCTCCTCCAAGCCTTGGTCGAGAAAGGACGGCACCCCGCACAAAAGCATGATGCATTTCTCAAAAGCTCACTGAAAAACTCCCTCAGGGTTTTATCCCTCCGATATCTTCCAGTTTATCTCTCCAAGAAGCATCCCTCCAAGTATCCCTCAGAAGCTGATTGTCTCCGATACCTTCTTATCTCTCCGAGCATCCCACACAGTATTGATACGAGTGTGTTTTATTGTTATCTCTCAAAGTATCCGTCGAAGTCCCAGGCAAGTACTTCCCGTCAGATTAGCTCTAGTACTATTAGTCTTGGGGATAATAATAATGAGGAAATCATATTGTCGTCCCTCCAAGTAGTATCCCTCCGAGCAGCTCTGATCTCTCAAAGTATCTCTCCAAGCACCCCTCGGAGTAGCTTTGAATATAAAAACGATCTCTCAAATCTCTCAAAGTAGCCCTCATGTCTTCTTAATAAAGAATCTCTAAAGGCACCCTCATCAATGTATATATGCACATGAATACATGTTTCCGTAACATATATATATATATGTTACACATTATTGTAATACTACTAGGAGGCCCAGGGTCTCCTCGCAGACTGGGTTACTCTGAGGGGTGCTTGGAGAGATACTTTGAGAGAGGCTTTGAGATACATAGGTATATACACAAACACATATTATACACATATAAATATATACATGTATATACACACACATGCACATTGGCTTTTAATATAACAAGCGATCTCTCAAAGTACCCCTCATGTCTTCTTAAAGCATCTCTCAAAGCACCCTCAAAGTATCCCTCACAGGCCCAGCATCCCTCCTCGGAGTAAGACCCCTCACAGTACCCCTCATGTCTTCTTAAAGCATCTCCACAGGCACCCTCAAAGTATCCCTCAAAGGCTCATTCAAAATGTCTCTCCAAGCATCCCTCGGAGTAGCTTTATTAAAAACGATCTCTCACAGTATCCCTGGAAAGATCTCTCAAAGTATTCTTATCTCTGCAACAAGTATAAAAATAAACAGCTTGCCGTCCAGATTCTTCGCCGCCGCGGGAGGTGGATAGGGTGGTGGCCTCGGGGGTTTTGTTGCCATGGTACTACCACTGCTACTGGTACTACTGCTATTATTGCTTCTGCTACTACTACTACTACTACTACTACAGCACTACTACTACTAACAGTAGTAGTACTATTTGTTTGCAGCCCGGATTCGAGGGCAGCAGCGGCTGCTTCTTCCCTTCGGGAAGAAGCTTCGGCTGCGACTTCGCCGTTTTTGGCCTTGGGTGGGGGACTAGAAGTAGTAGTAGGAGTAGTAGCAGTAGTAGTAGAAGTAGTAGTAATAGTAGTAGTAGTAGTAGTAGTAGTAGTAGTAGCAGTAGTAGTAGTAGTAGTACTAGTACTAGTAGTAATAGTTGCTAGTAGTAATGCTGCAACTACTACTACAACTACTACTAGTGCCATCCGGATTCAATTCCTCAGCCGCTTTCGCCGGCGGAGCCGCTTGCTGTTGTGTCCTGCTGCTGCTGGTACTATACCGCACCCACACTACTACTACTACTACTACTACTACTACTACTACGACGACGACTACTACTACTACTACCCAGCAAGCCGCCTCCACCATGGTGGCGGCGGTTGCTGTGGAGGCCGAGGGCGGCGAGGAGGAGGCACCACCACACCACGAGGCACTGCTGGCCTCCCACCACCAGGTAAAAAAACTTGGCTGCCAGAAGAAGTGCTGCCACCACCACCACCATATAAACATGGGCCAGCAGCAGCAGCGGCAGGAGGTGCTCGAGGAGGAGGTGCTGCTGCTGGTTGTTTTGCCCCGATGCCCGCCGACATAGAAGGATGCCCTTGCCGGGCATTGGCCTGCGACACTGCAAGCGGGTGTCGGGAGCACATACGTACCCCATTTAAGGCTTGTATAGCGGCGAGGAGTGCCTCCTGAGACTTGAAGGATAGGAATGCGGAACACATCTTATCCGGTCTGTATTGGCCGGTTCGCACCAGTTGCACTCGCACGCAGTCACGAAGCCCAAGCCGCTGCAGATTTTCAAAGATACTGGAGGACGTCGTCAAAAAGTCCAGGTTTCTTACATAGCATCGGAAACAGTCGAGGTTGGCCATGGAAGTGGCTACAAAGTCCTTTCTACTACTACTGTGCTGTTGGTGCTGCTTTTGCTGCTGCTGCTGTGTGCTGCTGTGTGGAACATTGTTTTTTCTGTGCTGTTGTTGTGCTGCCGCTCTGAAGCTGCTTGCTGCTGCAGTAGTGTGTTGTTGTGTGCCCCTACTTAAGCTGTCTGCTGTGGTGCTGCTTGCTGTGGACGGTGTTTGCTGCAGTGTGTTGTTGTTGTGTGTTGGCACTGTTGTTGCTGTTGTTGCTGGCTTCTTCTTCTTGCCCTAAGACAAAAGGCCTGAAGCCAGACCTGCCGGGACTGGCTGCTTCCTCCGAACTACCATCTTCCAGATCCATACCGTATCCCTCCAAGTAGCAACTTCCTTTATTTGTGCTTCTCTTTCAGACTACAAACTCTCAAAGCATCCCCCTGCTTCTTGTTCCATCGGACTATAATAAGAAGCTCTCAAAGCATCCCTCGGATTCTGTTTCTTTTTCTTCGGGCCTGAGACATCTCTCAAAGTATCCCTCATCAAAGTTTGTTTCCTTCCGGCTATAAGCTCTCAAGGCATCCCTCAGCTTCTGTCTCTTTCTTCGGGCCTGAAACAACTCTCAAAGTATCCCTCAAAGTCTGTCTGTTTCCTTCGGGCTAAAAGCTCTCAAGGTATTATCCCTCATTAACCCCTACTCTACAACTCCCGGCGCTTTGTTTTCTTCCTCCGGGCAGCAGCTGCTTTCGGATTTCCGGGGGGCCCTCACTTCTTACCCGGCTTCTTCATTTTGCCCTTCATCGCCTTCATCGCCTTCATCGCTTTCGTGGCCTTCATCGCCTTCATCGCTTTCATGGCCTTCGTCGCCTTCATCGCTTTCATGGCCTTCATCGTCTTCATCGCTTTCATGACCTCCTTCTTCGGCTCCTCCGAGCTTTTCTCCTCCTTCTTGTTGTTCTCCTCCTTCTCGTCGGTCACGGTGGTGGTCTTCGGCGCCAAAGCTGGATCCCACTCCCAAATCTCGGAGATGGCATCCGCTGTATCGACGATCTTTCTCAATCTGTATTGGCCCCACACCTTTGACCACTTTTTCACCCAAGTGGATGAAATCGTGTTGGACCTTTGCATGATGATGGCGGAAGAAAGTGGTGTCCTAGGAAGATGTCCTAGTGTGAGGCGATAACAGCAGCGGCAGTGTTGGCATTGTTTGTGGAGGGATACAAGAGGGCAGAGGGTTACTTAGAGGAGGGGACGTGCTGATGTTGTTGTCGTTATCTCTCCGAGCATCCCTCACAGTATTATTGATAAGCATCCCTCGCAGTATTGATAACGAGTTATCTCTCCGAGCATCCTTGGTAGTATTGATGATGCTACGGGTGTGTTTTGTTGTTATTATCTCTCAAAGTATCCCTCGTCGAAGTCCCAGCCAACAAAACTTCAACTCAAAAACATCGGAAACTAGGCACAGCAAACTTCCACCAAACTCCGGGTTCCCGGCACAACAAACTTCGACCAAACTTCGGGTTCCCGGCACAACAAACTTCGACCAAACTTCGGTTTCCCGGCACAAACAACCGACGGAAACTTCGATCAAACTTCTGTTTACACCCCAGATCACAACCCGAAACTTCGACGCAGTTTCGTCGAAAGTTCGGGTTGCTGGGCCCCCACAAAACTAACTATATAGTTTGATTTTTGCCTATAATAGTCAAAAATCAAACTATATAGTTAGTTTTTGCCGCAAGATATATATCTTCTTTTTTTGGACTATAGTTAGTTTTCGTAGGTTGCGAAAACAAGCCACAAAACTAACTATATAGTTACTTCTTATTTTTTCGTAGGTTGTGAAAATAATCTACGGCAAAAAATAGCCTAAGATAGTCTTAGGGGAACTCGCTCTTCGTACGACTCACCATTCCACTCGTATCGGGCCATGCATCCGAGATTGGCGGACGCACCCACATGCGGCAGCACCTCGTCTACCCCGAGCCAGAGTTCCGGATCCAGCACACGACGCAAGTCCTGCACGTCCAAATTCTGTCGACCGCTGACCAAGCCACCGTAGCTAGTCTGCACCTCGAAGGGCCCCAATTGTATCGGACGCAAACGTCCCTGCATCCCGTGCGCCGCTTCCACCGTGCTGGCCACGTGAAGCGCGGGCCGCAGGGCCTTGCCCTTCCGCCGACATCTGCACCCATCGCATATCGACACCACGTGATAGAAGCCGTGCCTGCAAATCTTCCAGCTCACAGAACCCTTGTCCGAATACTTGTAGCAGGAATCGCTGCATTGATGCTTGAGCAGAGCTGGAGCCAGACTGTGCAGGTCCTGGAGAAAATGCGCCTGCCACTCCCGAGCATCCTCCTCCGGCTTGGCGGCGTCACAAAGAAGTCCCCAGCAACGGTACTTGGGCGTTTGAGCCACGGCGAAACGGTTGATCGCGGTGCCGTAAACAGACTCCCGAGAAACCGCCACCTCCCGCTGCACGCAAGCCCTCTGCCAGTCTGCGTCCGAGGCAGTGTCCAGGAAAGCCTGCTGATCTTCAGTGCGATTGGGCAGCTCGCGCAACAGGTCCAGGTCAGAGCCTCCATCGTACTTGCTCAAACTGGAAGCCACCTCGCTGACGGGCAACGGCGAACCCAGGCGCGGGTCGCCCAGCATCCTCGGAGCAGCCTGGAATCATTCGTGAATACACAACGCCAGGACAGAATCAACCATCAGTGCATGAATCATGTCTACACTACCGCGTAAAAACGCAGCCACCGAAGCATGGCTGATGGACTCGAAACTGGCCACGGCCATGTGCATGAAAGTTCGGAGGCACTCCTGCAGATGAGCTCTGTGATTCCGAAGCCGTTCAGCCAAATCTTCCAATACCTCACCGCCAGGCATTCGATTCAACGCGCTCACCCACATACCCGAGCCCACGACCCCGCGCGACAGCCCTCCTCGCCACTCCGATCCCAGACCCTGCCTGAAGATGTCGACAGACCAGCCAAACCAGGATGTGTGGATGCAGAGAGCTTTGGCCTTGCGCCTCGATCTCACCCCGGAACCCCAGCACCGGACCAAGCATGCCCGCACCAGTCGATGCAGCGGCCGCCCCGTCCTGACACCATTCTCGCGCCGCTCCACGCGGACGCGACCTCCGACAATCCACCGTCTCCGGCCGCACGTTGAGCACGTGCTGGAAAAACAATCGCATCAGCAACTCGAACTGAAGAGTCTGACCCACCGGATCAGCAGCCAGGCGTCGCAGCATCTCACGATACGCAGGCAAATCCCGCTCCATCTCCGGAGTCACCTCTCCCAAATCCACCTCCTCGCCTTGAATCACCAACAGCAAGGGATGTTGCGTATCAGCAGGATTCGGCGTCACGAACATGAGAGGCGGCCCAAATGTCTCCATGTAAGCAACTCCTCCGCTCGATATAAAAAAAAACAAGCACAGAAAACACTCACCGCTCCCTCTCTCGTCACCTCTGCACATTCTCTCATGTCGTGCACGCGTGCCATCCGTACCCGGCCTTCGTGTCTGCACAGTCGCCTGTGACCGTCGGTGCCCACGACCGCGGCGGAAGCCAAGTGCATGGCTCGCAGCGCCTCCTTCACGTTTGCGGGCACGAGCGAATTCGACAGCAACTGCTCCACGCTGGCGCCGCCCACGGCCAAAGCAGCCCTGGCCAAATCGTCCGCCTTCAACTTGGAAAGACACTGGGCGTAGGCCATGCCGCCATTGTTCAAAAAATTGAAGGACGCGGCGTGCTGATCGCTCAGACGCGAAGCCGTTGCCATCATATGCAAAGCAGCCCAGTCCCCGCTGAAGCGATTCCTGACGGGGACGGTGTACTCGTCCTCGCCGACTACTCCAATTCTTCGCGAAGCAGCAGACAGGCAGCCCATTCCCGAGTGGATAAAGCGGTGGCCCGATCGAAAAGATTTCCAGCATCGCCATAACGCCACAATCGCGGTTTGGCCATCGTCCATATCTTCCAGTCCCACAGACTCAACGGCTTCTTTCCGCGACCAACCATCAGGTGCGCGGCGCTGTCGGGCGCCTCCCGCTCTCGCCGCTCCTCGGCCAACTGCCAGCGAGCTCTGCCCTGGGACGCGTGCGACAATTCCCTCTCCAGATGCCGCTGCATGTCGCTTCTGGACAGAGTCTTACAGTTTGCGTGAATTTCTTCGCAAAGCTTCAGAATGCGAGCGCGTCCCAAGTGATCCAATCCCGTCTCCTGCCAGTCTACCCAACCTTCCATCTCCAAAGCGATGGCCCTGTTACCGGCATGCTGCAACTCTTCCAGCTTCGTCAGCAACGTCGTCACCAGACGCGCAACATTGTTCTTGCCGCCGTTGAAGTCTTCCACCTCCGGCTCCATGGCCAAAACACCCTGCTCTTCGACGGCGCGCTGCAGCTCCTGATCCTCCCGCGCCTCCTGCTGCAGAACCGTGGCATCCGCAGGCCACCACACCAGCGGAACCTTCCACCGGCACAGTAACGACGCAATCCAGAACCGCCTCCGGCACGCGAGTCTCTAGCGACTCTCCGAGCCACTGCGTCAGCAACCCTCGATTGATTTCCTGCACCCCCTCTTTGTAAACGGGATTACTCTCCTGGAGCAGCTCCACTTGCTTGCGAAAAAGCGCGGCATCCAGTTCCACAGCTTTCACGCGCCGCACGGCTTCCACTCCTCGCTCTTGGGACACGTCCGCCGAAGTCGCATCCACGCAGAAAGTAACCGCCAGAGCGTCGTTGAGCCGAGCCGGGGGCAACGATTCCACTGCATACTTGACGTCGCCGTTGTGGAAGCACACCGTGGAGCCGATGAAGCTCGACTGGTGAAAGGCGTGCATCCAAGGCGAAAGGTCCGCTTTGTCCACTGCGCCGCCGGATCGAAGCACGACCTGCGTAACTTCAACCGCCGCCGCGTCAACCCACAGCGAGTCGTCCACGACGCGGCCCCCAACAAGATCTTGCACATTCCCCGCGCTGCGATCGCTCTCGACACGATACCTATCCTTAGAGATGCCCAGCCCCGTCCTTGGTAGCAACGGTTCTCGCCAGCGCCAAACACAGCTCGTGAGCCAGGTTGGCCCTCCACAGCTGCGGCTCCGGTCGGCCCAACCACAGGTCATTCGCCAACGCATACTTGCACAGCCAAGGCTTCTTTCCTTAACCCTTTGCGCCGAACCAGAACCACAGGGTTTAGATCAACAAGGCTTATATGAAAGGAACCCAAAATCTCATTTTTGTATGTGGTTGGCTTTATTTGTGTTTAAAAGTGTTTTTTTTTTGTATTTAAAAGTATTGTTTTGTATTTAAAAGTTTGTTAAATAGGTTTTTTTGTGTTTTACAGTTGTTAAAATTCTTTTATTTTATTTTTGGTGTAAAAAAATACATGTTTGTGAATTTTGTTTCTGAGTGAGTCAATTGGCTTCCTGTTGTTCTACCTGGTTTCCTGCTGCTGTATGTCTACAAAATTGTTGTTTATTTGTTGTTGAAGTTAATAATTTTTAATATTTAATCTTTTTAAATAGTTTTGGGTTGTGATTGAACAAAGAAGGGAGGCCGTAGTGACATGTTGACTTGCCTTGAGATCTTGCCCTTACCCACACGGATCGACTGCCCTTCTCGGTTCGTGGGCACCGTTGGCCGGGTGTCAGGTTATGAGGCGATTGTATCTAGACCGCCTTGGGGCCAACGTGCCAGGGCAGTGGCATATGACACCCGGACAAATGGGCTAAAGTGCCGGGTGGGGCGGTTGAGGGGTTGTTCGCAGCCGTGCTTACAGCCTTGAAGGGGAGGCCATCCATGCTTGTCGTCACGTTTTGTTAGGGAGCCTTGCGACTTGGATCGACAGAGGCAGAGTGCCACCTTACCCACACGGATCGACTGCCCATCTCGGTTCGTGGACACCGTTGGCCGGGTGTCAGGTGTTGTCGATGGTACCTGGACCGCCTTGGGGCCAACGTGCCAGGGCAGTGGCATATGACACCCGGGCACATGGGCTAAAGTGCCGGGTGGGGTGGTCCAGTGGTTGTGGCTTTTTTATTTTTCTCCCAACCAGGAGGGGAGGCCATCCATGCTTGTCACGTTAGTTAGGGAGCCTTGCGACTTGGATCGACAGAGGCAGAGTGCCAGTCGAGCCTCTCGAGGTTGCCTTACTTAAGTCCCTGCCCCATCGGGGTTGCTCCCCACACCGTTGGCCAGGTCTAAGTGTTCGGTTTGAATCCAAGCCTAGTGAACGCCTTCTCTTCCATTTCCTTCTCTCCCATCGGTCTTCATCGGCTTCCAGCCCATCGAGAAGTGGATGCCAACTGCTGGGATCTCAGCATCAGCTTGCTTCAGCTACTTCCATTATTATGGTACAGTCCTGGCACCGAGGCTCATGACGAGGATCCTGAGGACATGCTGCCATCGCAGAGGACAAGCTGCCTTGCATAGTCAGTGAGCGTGTCATGTATCGCAACTTGCCGCTGCAGCAGTTGTGCTCGCTGTTGCCCTGCGTAATCTACTATAGTCGTGTTACAGCTGCTCTGTCTCTAGTCTAAGTCGTAGTAGGCCCCCCTGCAAGCCGGCAGATGTCGTCGATGTCGTGGAGTGACAGTGAGTCTGTGGGCTCGGACTGGGTTCTGGTTGACGATGAGGGTGCAAGTACTGCGGGCTCGGTCGCGGACAGTGCTGACGACGATGATTATGTGATTCCGTTCGACGAGATGCTAGAGGAGTCCTTTTCGACATTGTGGATGTTTCTGGATTCTAAAGAGCGTGGGCAAGTCTTTCGAGCAGCCTTCCATATCAATGAACAGATCATGTTCGTACTGTTTCCGAGACTTTTGCGGGATTTTAGGCAAGGCAGAGTGCCAGGAATTTTATATTTCAATGTGACAGACGAATGGCTGTCGTCACTGAATCAATGATTTGTCGTGTTTGTACAGCCTCCGCGACAGTATCACGGATCTTGGGGAAGGCAGAGTGCCGGGTTTGCGTGTGTTTAGGGGATTTTGAATTCGACGATCTAGCCAGCAGAGCTAGACTGTCCGATTTGAGACCTCAGCGGTAGTGTGCGCAACTTGGATTCAAAACGGTTACCCAGCATGACATGCTGACTACACAGTGCCGGGTGGCAGTGATGTCCTCAGGACCCTGCTGTCTCCGAGGCTGGCTGCCTGCCTGCATAGTCTGTCAGTGAGTTGACTTGCACCATACATGATCGACATCTGCCGGCCAGAGAATCAAGCGATTCATGCATACTGATGTAACAGTAGTAACAAAATGTTACATATCATTGATTAATGTACTATATAGTGATGCATTAGTCACTGTTAATGTTTTAATCGTTGGACAATTGTGTGCTCGATGAAAGCAGTGATGCCGACGACCTGCTCTGTCTCTAGTCTAAGTCGTAGTAGGCCCCCCTGCAAGCCGGCAGATGTCGTCGATGTCGTGCAGTGACAGTGAGTCTCTGGACTCGGACTGGATTCTGGTTGCCGATGAGCGTGCAAGCACTGTGGCCTCGATCATGGACAGTGACTACGATGATTATGTGATTTATTTCGACGCGCTGCTAGAGGAGTCCTTTTCGACATTGTGGTTCTTTCTGAATTCTGAAGAGCGTGGGCATGTCTTGCAAGTAGACTGGCATATCAATGATATGATCCTGCACGTACTCTTTCCGAGATTTATGCAGGATTACAGTGAAGGCAGAGTGCCAGGAATTTTATATTACAATGACGTGCGAGACGAGGCTCTGTCGTCAATGATGAATCAGTGATTCATCGTGTTTGTACAGCCTCCGAGACCGCATTACGGATGTTGGGGAAGGCAGAGTGCCGGGTTTGCGTGTGCTTAGAGGATTTTGAATTCGACGATCTAGCCAGCAGAGCTAGACTGTCCGATTGGAGGCCTCAGCGGTAGTGTGCGCAACTTGGATTCCAAAAGGTTACCCAGCATGACATGCTGACTACACAGTGCCGGGTGGCAGTGACGTCCTCAGGACCCTGCTATCTCCGAGGCTGGCTGCCTGCCTGCCTGCCTGCATAGTCTGTCAGTGAGTTGCCTTGCACCATACATGATCGACATCTGCCGGCCAGGGAATCAAGTGATTCATTCATACTGATGTAACAGTAGTAACACAATGTCACATATCATTGATTATGTACTGTATAGTGATGCATTAGTCACTGTTAATGTTTTAATCGTTGGACAATTGTGTGCTCGATGAAAGCAGTGATGCCGACGACCGTTTCAAGGTGCTCAGGGAGTTCCGAGGCAGAGTGCCAGAGTTCTGCTGCTGACCATCAGAATCAGGCCAATCACATTGACCTTGGCAGTGATTACGGGAACGAAGCCGTGCAACAACTTCGGTGGAATTGTTTACACTGTGGCAGATCAGCTGCCGACTATACCACCGGGCTCCGAAAGATCCAAAGGGCTGCACAATTGGATCAACGAATCAAATTGGCAGTTGAGGCCATCTCAGATTTCGGAGATATGGATATGAAGTTGCACAAAGCATGGACCGGCCAGACAGATGTGCTGCCTGGGTCGATCCCGCCACCTCGGCCATGCCAGCATGATGTCGAGACGTGGCCCATGGATGATGTTTTGATTTAAGACCATCCCCAGTGGCAACTGTTTGTTGGCAGTATTGGTTGCCCGATCCGATATGACCAGCTCCGGGTCAAGCCTGACATTGTCATCTCTATGAATGCAGATGACAGACCTCGGAATTTTGAGCCATGGGACTGGTATCAGTATTTGGCGAATTGTGGACCGTTTGGCACTGCACATCGTCGGTATGGTGGCTGGGATCAAACACATGCCAATGACTTTGATGCTGAACAAAGAAGTCATGAGTTCAAGAGCATTTGGCGCCGCCTCATTTCAGATTTCAGAAAGATTATGATGTGCTGGCAGCGCTCAGCAGAGGAGTTCAGCCAGAGTCAAAGGCAGAGTGCCATCAAGGGCAAAATGATGGGCAAGGCCAATGGCGGCAGGGGCAAGGGCAGGACAATCAGCAAGGGCTACAGCGGCCCCTGTCAGGTTTCCAATCACATGCAAAGCCAGAAGGCATCGACGAAGGGCTCATTTGGCTATGGCTGCTCCTATGACAAGGGCGTCAGCAAGGGAAGTGACATGGGCAGCCTGTTCGGAAGAGCCGCTGAAGGAAGGCAGAGTGCCGATGGAAGGCAGAGTGCCTTGAAGGTGGCCGATGAGACATTCCCTGGTGAGCTCGGTAATGCTCTTGCTTTGTTGGAGGCGATGAAGCTTAAGGGAGGTGGTCGGAAGCGTGGAGGCAAGAAGAGGCCAATTCGTGTGCTTGTCCATTGCTACGGTGGCATTAACAGGACCTGTGCTGCTTATTGTGTCCTCTTCATGGCCTTTGCCTCGATGACCATGGAACAAGCCATTGTCAGGTGGATCAACCACCGAGCCTACTATGCTCCATTCCGGGATCGTGAGTACATGATTGCAGCACTGCTGGAAATGCAGGATGAGCTGCACACGTACAGTTGATCATCGACACTGAACCCGAAGTCCATGGTCAAACAGTTCTGCTCCAATGAATGATTCTGAGCCGTCGAAATTTGTGTCCCGACACTGGCCCAGCCAGAGAGTCCTGGACCCGACACTGGACTGCTGGCTGGAAGTGAAACACAGTCCTTACCTTGAAAAGGCTAATAGTTACATTCCCACTTTCAGCTGGCAGTCACAGCTTAATTCGTGCGTTTAAACCTGGCTGCCGGTGTTACTGACTGAGCTTAAAAAGAAAGTGAGATCATGCCCGTCTCGGTTGTGGAAACTGTCAGTTCCTTTGTCGGTTGTGCCGACATGGTGATCAGGGCCGCTGGGGCGATTGGATGAGTGAATCCAGCCGGCGACTCAGTGGGTGCAAATGTGACTTTAACAGTCAGTCTCCGGTGATTGTAATGAGTGCTCATTTTTGCCTACTTGTGCTGTTGCAGCAGTCTGGTTCAGGTAAGGCAGAGTGCCCTTGTCCCAATTGTGCAGTGGGCAAGTCATTATCCGCCATGGAAAACACAGGGGCAGGCCGCCACCGCACTCAGCTGCAAGAGTTTTCAAATTGGCAGCTGACCAACTCATTGAACAACGCTCAAGCCCAAAGAACAAGTCAGGTCGGGAAGGGAGCAGGAAAGCCAGGGCAGACTGCCACAGGGCAGAGTGCCACAGGGCAGAGTGCCAGCGCGAGCAAGGGCGATCTTGGCAAGGGCAAGGGAAAGAAGGGCAAGACCCCGATGCAAGACCCCAACCAGACCCTTCACACATACTTCATGTGCGTGGAGGACGTTTGGCAGGCAGTGGGCAGTGTGTTTGATGATAATCATAGCATGTGTTGATTGTGACTGTTTCTTACTGCTTGACTGGATGTATCCCTGCAGATTCGCTGGGACTTCTTGAAAGGGAACGGCATCAGCGCTTGGGCGCAACCCGGTTCCTCGGAGACCAAAAACCATCCGCACTGGTCCTTGCGCCCCACGGCCCAGTTGGCCCTTGAACGCTACCAATGGTGGCCAGACAGCATTAGATGGCCACTCAGATGCAAGCCATGCTTCGACGCTACATTTATTTATTATCTTATATCTACGGATCTTAATAATTAAAACTGACTAGAATCAAGTAGCAACTTCAACATGATCTCAGTTCAGGATCGATAAACAGGCACCGCCACTTTACCTGAAGCTGGAGCTCACCGGTGCAGGCATGCAAGTGATGACGGAGAGAAGATGGCTCTATGCCTGTCATCAGGGCTGGGCGCGGGGGGCTGAGAATTTGACGCTGTGGGAAGGGGAAGTCCGCGAAGGTGAGCAACTCTTGTGGACCACGACCATGGTGAGATTCGGTTACGACGAAGATGATCCGGAGGCCTGGAATGAAGAGCGTGTGGACGATGAGGAGGATTACAACGAGTTCGAGCCTGCTATTGTGCAAGAAAACATCCTGATGATGGACGGCGAATCGTGAGAAAAAAGAAGGGCAGAGTGCCTTAAAAGGCAGAGTGCCAAAGGCAGAGTGCCCAGAATTGGACCATTCAGTGAGTGGCAAATTCCAACATCAATTTAATTTACAGGCCAGGACAGTGACGAAGGCAGAGTGCCAGGTGGGTCAGGCTTCGTCGACTGACTCTTCTCAAGTTTTTCAGTGCCGATGTCTGCTCATGTGGACTTCTGCCTGCCTTTCGCACAGCAACAGGTTATTTGTTTGTGGTGCAGGCAAACCAACAAGTCATGATCAAAGTTGTGAGTGTTTTGGAGAAGGCCTCGTCGCTGTCAGAGTAGTGCCTCCAGAAGAGCATTGCTTGCTGCAGAAGCAAAACTGTGAGTGCTGAGACTTCTGAAGACCGAGCACTTCTGAGTTCTGTTGGATGTGTTGGGTTTGCGACTGTGCTGAGAGAGTCTGAGTATGAATGAAAGTGACCATGCAAGGTTTGGCCGTCAGCTGGCGTCTCCAGACCCCAGGATTGCTGGTCATCGGTGCTGTTCTTAGCTTCCGATCATGCTGCTTCTGCGTTGCCAAATTCAACTTAGCATTCTCGGGCTTCTGAAGTGTCATGTCATGATTGTTTTGCCTATGGCTTATGATGGTTGCTCAGGTTTCAAATGTTGCTGCAGTGGTCCTTGAATCATGGCATATGGCAGATTTGAATATCAACACAGCCCTTGAATTAGGTTTCATTCGTGTGCTAAGCTCCCGATCATGCTGAGTCTGTCTGGCCCCTCAATTAAGTTAAACTCCGTGTAGCTGCTGCTTCAATAAAAGTGTCATGTCATGATTATTCTGTCGATGGAGTTGCTCAAAGTGAAGTGAGTCGTGGTCCTTGAATGATGGCATATGCATGATATTTAATGTCAATGTGAGCATAATATCAAAATATAGTTGATATAATTTAAATTGTGTCAAATACTAGTAACTATAATCTAACAACACATTGACGTCAGAGGTAGTATATCATTTCGACATTATAAGGCAGAGTGCCGCCTCGCCATTCTTTGCAGAGTGCCTTGAGCTGGACTGAGAAGGCTGAGTGCCTGCATCTGGCTGGACAAGGCAGAGTGCCGCAATCTGGCTGGACAAGGCAGAGTGCCGCAGGATGACAGCGCCTGTGCATACGAGTCCGCTTGGTCAGACGTTGTGGGCCAATGTGCGAGCCGGCAACATCACCTGTGAGTTTTACGAACAACAGCTGGATGGATCCTTGCAGATGGGTCCGAATTATCCCTGGCCGATCAAAAAAACCTCTAGAATACTATGTCACAGCCTTCGGTGAGGTCCGCCTGCAATTCCGCGTGAGAGGCGGGAAAGGATTCAAACAGTGCAAGTGTGAATGGAAATACATCGGTCATGGAATGAATCGGGACTCAATGATTGCGAGGATCCCACAGCCGTGGGTCATCGACATTCTGAAGCGTCTGCGCGAGGTCAGGATTCCTCGGTCTGAAAGGCAGAGTGCCGAAGTCCTCAAAGCCTCGACAGTCGCAGCAGAGGCCCTGAGACTGGTGGATTCTATTCCTGAAGATGCTCTGGACTTCCATCATCCGACAGATCAGGTGCACCTCTGTCTCAAGCTGCACAGGCCACTCGCAAAGGATGAAAAAGAGTGTGGAAACCAATTTGACTGGCGTTTTCTGCAATCTCGAATGTTCACAACCCACTGGCAATCGTTTCCTGTCCCGCTCGCTTTCGACTTGAAAACCTTGGTCACCCATGCCTCGGGCGTAGTGGCACCGCGGATGAGAAAAGCGGTGATCGTCACAGAAGCCAAAGGCAACGGGACGACTGTGGGAGCCTTCCTCAACCAGAGGTTTTCCGACCCAAGCAAGTTCCCAGAGAAAGAGACCATGCTGATCCTCTTCAAGCTGTTCAAGTTTGTCTTGAAGCTACAAATGCATACCCTTAGGCAGGAAGGGTGTCTTCTGGGGGACCTCCATGAGAATAACATTACTGTCATGGGAGGCAGAGTGCCGGACCACAAACCACAAAGGCAGAGTGCCAGTGGGGGCGGAGAATTTGACGTTTGCCTTGGTGGACAGCTCCGGTTGCCTACCAATTATGGCTGTTCCCGCAAAAAAGATGAAGGGTCACCTCAACTGCTTTCTGAGCTTGTGGCAAATTCCCTCAAACCACAGCGCCACCGTCTCCGAGTACGCGTCAGAGGTCTGGAAGAAGATGCTTGCCGCTGGCGAAAAATTCAAAACGGACTATGGACCGAATAAGTGGAGAGTTGGTGAAATGGTGTACGATCTGTACAAGTTGTGCAAGAATATGGAAGCAAAGTTCCAGCAGGGTCTGGACTTGATGCAACAATGCCAGCAAATGAGGGTCGAGGCAACAAGGGCAGTAATGAGCAGAATGCAGCCGCAGGCACTTGCGCCGCCGAATCCTCCGCCAACACCTCAGTGTTGGGATTCGACACCTCCCTGGGATCCCCCGGGATCTGCGACTGCAAAAGCCAAAGGGATGAAAGGAGGAGTGCCAGTAGAAGGCAGAGTGCCAGGCAAAGGCAAAGCAATACATCATCCTGATGGGACTCCTCCCAGGGGGGCCCGCCCGCCTTTGCATCAACCGCCTCAGCAAAAGGCGAGGCCTCCTGCTCCGTGGCAGGTGCCAGTAAGACCGCTGCGAAATGCTGGGCCTCTGCCTGATCACCCTTCGCAGCAGGAGTGGGAACCACTTCCTCCTGGCAGGGTGCAACCAGATCATCCTCCTCCTGGCAGGGGGCCGGTGCAACCAGATCATCCTCCTCCTGGCAGGGGGCCGGTGCAACCAGATCATCCTCGGGCCGGTGCAACCAGCTCATCCTCCTCCTGGCCACCAGCAGCAGCAACATCGCTGGGGCAGAACGGCCAGAATGCCCGTCATCCAGGACGAATACGATGCCTGGCATGACGATGAGCCGAATCCCGAGCCGAATTCCCGGCCAAGAGTGCCGGAGCCGATGGGTCCCCCGCCGGCAAAGCAAGGCAGAGTGCCAGAGCCGATGGGTCCCCCGCCGGCAAAGCAAGGCAGAGTGCCAGATCCCGAGCCGAATCCCCCGCCAAGAGTGCCAGAGCCGATGGGTCCCCCGCCGGCAAAGCAAGGCAGAGGGCCAGAGCCGATGGGTCCCCCGCCGGCAAAGCAGCCTCCTGCCAAAAGGAAATTCGGCGACGGACAGCCTGTGCCTGTTGGTTCCAAGCCACAGTTTATGTCGGCAAGTGCTCCTGCTGAAATGACGGAAAAGCAAAGGATGGACGAGCAGGAGTTCGCCAAGGAACTTGCCGAGTATGCTGACGATACGGCAAGAGGCTCCAATTTCGTTCCGCAGGGCCGACGCGCTGAGCCGGCCTGGGTGGCAAAGGCCCAGGGCTTGAAAAGCAAGGGCGACGCCGTCCCGATCGGGAAAGCAGCTTACTTCGCCCAAAAGGGCAAGCCTGACGGAAAGGGCCACAAAGGCAGAGTGCCAGTGGAGGACAATATCCCTACTGACCTTGTTGGAAAGGGCCGTCCAGCCCTAGTGCCACTTGTTGGA
>CAJNDT010006040.1:186924-427584 GCA_905221615.1 Symbiodinium sp. CCMP2592 | reverse complement strand
GCCTTCCGCCAGCGGGCTGTGTGTCTAGCTCGCGGCCAAAGCTGCTGTCGCGCGAGACCCAATCACCTGGACCATTACTGTAGCACATGCATCATCCAGGGATCGCGTGGAGCGAATTGTCGTGACCGGAGTGTTCTCTCTGCTTGCTTGTATTGACAGCTTTGGCCCGAGAGACCTAGTTCCTTCGAGCCTGCTTGCTACTTTGCACATATGGATGCCATGGCCGCTTCTTCGTCTTCTGCTTCTTCTGCTTCGTCGGCGATGTCAGATGCGGAAGAAACATTTATTCGAACTTGGCCGCTCGAAATTGCAAACAAATACGAGCATGGACCTTGGTCGGACATGGACTACATTGTTTGGGGCGAGTCCTACAACTTCGGGGACATCTCGGAGTGGCCTCTCGACGCTGTGGTGGTGAGCTCCGAGCCCGGCGAGAAGTGTCTGCTCGGCAGCTTGCGCTCGGCTGCGGACCTCCACAATGTGGAGTTGCACACGAAAGTTCCTGTTACAGTTGTTGTCAGCATTTGTTGGAAAACAGAGATGCAAGTGAAAGGAACTCCGAGAGATTGGAACAAGCACTTCCTCGATTGCGGTGTGCTTCACTTGCAAGTCGAGCTGGACGACCACCAGGTCAGGTACAGCCAGCATCCGGACTGGTTCTTGGAATGCACGCAGAACTGCACCCAAACTTGGAAAGGCATGGCTGATGCTCTGTCGAGTGCACGCACAGCCTGCAGAAAGGAGGGCAAGGACTTCAACGTGCTCTTCCACTGCTTCGGCGGCATCAATCGCAGCCCTGCGGCCCTTTGCGCATGGTTGATGCAGGACACAAGGTGCAGCGCGGCGGAAGCTGTGGGGCGCATTTTAGCGGCTCGACCAGCTCTAAGAGCGTGGAGACGCCGCGACTACGTGCTCTTGGCTTTGCACCGCCTTCAGTAGTTTCCCTAGTTTCGCTAGTTGCTGCATGGCTTCGACGCTGTCTTGCGAAAGAGCCAGCGTGGACGACGCCGGCGGTTTGCACCGCCTTCAGTAGTTTCCCTAGTTTCACTCGTTGCTGCATGTCTTCGACGCTGTCTTGCGAAAGAGCCAGCGTGGACGACGCCGGCGGAGGACAACGTTTGATTGTCTACTTACAACCCTTGCAGGACAGGCGTGGCTGGGTAGATATGCAAGGTATAGCATGGCAGCGATAGAATCCTTTAAAGTCTTTCGTCCTTGATGCTGTACATGTCAGGCCTAAGAGGGACGTGAGGTCTCCACAGCTTGACGATTTGTAGACGAAGCTTTGGCTCCATCCTGTTCATATTTGCCAGTCGACGCTGTCTTGCGAAAGCTCGGTGCCTCCGGCAGTCGTGGGTTCCTTCAAGAACCGTTGGGGACTTCGTCCTACCCCAGATGCATTCCGGAGCCATGGCCATTCCCGTCGTGACGGAGGTGCGAGTCTACGTGGGTTTGACGCCCATTCAATCCGATCAGGTGTTGGCCGGACAGGCAGTCGTGGGTTCCTTCAAGAACCGCTGGGGACTTCGTCCTACCGCCGTTTTGGCATCTCGGCTGTGCTTGCTGTGGCATGCCCGTGCTAGCACATGCAAAGTCTGCTGTTGCTAGTAACGGTCGGTCGAGGCCATTCATCGGTGCCTGGACTCGGACATGACGACGTGGGATGGAGAAATTGCCACTGGACGTTCGGGTGATCCTCACACCGTCAGAGCTCACGCTATCACCTTTACGCCGATGGGGTACACGACGCTCATGGTGTCTTGCACTAAAAGTGCTGCATTGACATTTGCGTGTGGAATAACAACCTCGAAAGCCTGGGTGTCCTTGCCTTAACAATTCTCTTGTCGCTGCCACTGAGGAAATGGGCCTGTTGGAAAAGACCCCCAGAACCCCGGATGGTTTCGCCTTCACATGCCGCTTCGTCGTGAGTCGTTGGGCGCAGACGGCACACTGCTGTTCTCGATTGAAGCGCAGTGGCAGAGCGCTTAGTGCCGAGCGTAGATTTGCGCCTAACATTAACGAATCGACGCTGTCTTGCGAAAGTTCGGTGGCGCGGTAGAATAGGCTGTGTGATGAGAAGAGGCTGTGACACAAAAAGAAGGATTCCGAAAGGCGCGGGTTCTGCACGATGTGTAGCTCTACACAGCCCCCTTGCATCAGGTGATTTCTCGCGCTCTACGAGAACCTCCATCGCTGCTTTGCTGCACGAGCCTTACTCTAACACTTTAAGCACGCGGGCGTTGGAGACGGTTGATATTGAGTCGAGCTTGATCGAATCTTGTGACATGTCTGTGTTGTTGTGCACTTGAATCAACAGAGGCAGAGTGCCGGTCGATCTTCGAATGTTTGCCTTACGTCGGGAGCCGACCCCTGCCCCTTCCGGGTTGCTTCCACACCGTTGGCCAGGTGTGAGGCGTTCGGTTTTGCTTTGCGCATGGTGTTGAAGTCCAAGTTGTACTTGTCTCTCAACGATTGAAGTGAACGAATCTTTGACTTGCCAGCTCAGCTGTTATCATAATATTTCCCTGTGAGCATGGCGCCCCACCTTGGCCGAGTGGGGTGGGTTTCAGCAAATGGGGGAGGCCGCTAACCCATGATTAGGCTATATCTCTTTCTGCTGAGCACATGCTTTCTGTTCTCTTGGATCGACGACAGAGGCAGAGTGCCGAGGCAGAGTGCCAGTCGAACCTCTTCGGGGTTGCCTTACCTAAGGAGTAAACCCCTGCCCCATCGGGGTTGCTCCCCACACCATTGGCCAGGGGTGAGGCGTTCGGTTTTGCCTTGAGGCCAACCTACCCCAGGGCAGGGGGTAGATGACAGCCGGGCTTATGGGCTAATGCGCCGTGCTGGGGCAAAGGCTTGATTTTCTGCGACCTTGGATCCTGTTGTCCGGGCCAGACTTCCAGGTTCCGAACAAAGAAGGGGGGCCGTCCGTTCTTGGGACGTGGTTGTGTTATTGAGCAGCGCACCTTGCTTGGCTTGCTGTTCGGTTGTGTTTGTCACGAGTGCCAACATGTTCAGAATGGAGTTTGGTGTATGTTGCTCTACCAAGCGGCAGCTGCATGCCCGCCAATTTTTGGCAGCTACCGACACACTGTTGGCCGGGTGGGGAGCGAGGGCAAGGGCACTGGGGTCCTGTAGTCTAGGGGGGGGGTTGGGGCCAACGGCCAGCGGGCATCTGGCTATGACATCTGGACACATGCGCTAACGTGCCAGGTGGCCCCTCCCCAAAATGACGTAGCCTCGGTGACCCAAGCTCTTCCATGGGAGGCCGAAGAATGGTGTTGCTTGCGCATAGTCATGTTCAGAATGGGGTTTGATGTATCGTGTTCTAACAAACGGCAGCTCTTCGCTCGCTCGCCAGTTTTGGCAGCTACCATGTGATGCCACGTACCCGCGCCACAGTCGAACTAAATTCGACTACCGCTCTTGCCATGGCCGACCCGACGTTCGGCTCTTGCGCCAAGCTGTTGGCCAAGTCCCGCAGAAGGTACACAATGTCGGGGGCAGAAGTATCCGCTGCGAACTCTGGGATGGCACCACGACGACCACGACGTCCTGCTTCTTTGCGAGCAGAGGGCGACATAAGCATAGCGCGGGCAAATGCTTGCAGCTGCTAGTGGTCGTTGAGACCCTTCGCCTGATATCCCCATGGCAGAGCGGGGTGACCCCATATCTCGGCCGAATGGGGGTGGCCTAAGTCTCCGGTCCGCATGACTGTCAGAGCACGTTCGTCTTTGCAAAGACGCCGGGGAGGCCATTACAGAAAGGGATGCTTAAGTCAGGGTGTGGGGTTTTGTGGTTTGCTGTGCTTGCTATTGCTCAGAAAATCCTTGTCGATTCGCTTGCCGGCATGTGGAAGCATGTGTGTGGCCGCTTTGGGCTGTCATCGTAGCGCACCCGTGTGTGTTGTGGCAGGTACCGACGTCTTCGGGACGGTCCAAGTCGAGTATCGCTTTTCTTGGTAGGCCGGGGCGGTCGACCGAAGCACAAAGCTCTGTGAGTTGTAAAACACGCTTCTCTTGTCGAGACGTTAGACCTGTCGCTTTTGGAAGTAGGACGGGGGGAAGAAAAACGAGCCAGTTGGAATGATTTCAGATCGTGGGAATCATGCTCCTTGAGGAAGGTCGAGTTAAGAATTAAGAAAATTCCTGAATTCTGCTCCTTCGTCGGCTTTTGGAACTGGAGAGCGGCCAAACCACATGGAATGGGCGAACCTTAGCCGTCGCTCTCATCTCTCTGTCGATGACCACGAAGAAGGTGATGAAACACGTCCGAGCACCTACGCAGCCTTGACCAAGCACGGGGAGCCTGGTTCCAGGTTGGATTGGCAATGTGCTGTAACACGTGTCTCCCGATGCGTCCTGCAAGTTCTTGCAGCTGGACAACTCCCGAAGCAGATTGGGATGAGCTCGTGAGAGCTCCTAAACGTCGAGCCGCGAAGACACTCGGAGCGGGACGTGCCGGCAGAAGAGTTCTCTTCTGAGTTTCTGCTCGGGTCCGAGCGCAGTGGAGCTGACCCCAGCTTGGAAGCATTCGTCAAGCTACTGCCATGAAGCTGCTGACACTTCACCCGGAACGACGGTGGACCCAGTGGTCGCCTGCCACGGTGGTTTTGTTCTTCGGGTATCGCATCCTGTCCGATTTCAACTTTGGTCATAGTCTTCATGGATTGCTTCTGCTAAGCGCCGCAGTCATTGTTGGGTTCTTCAGCTGCTGCCTGGAGATCTTGTACGAAGCCGTATCCAGCTAGCAGAGAACCATCATGCGCTGGCTTTGCGAGGCTCCGCGTAGGCCCCTGATCGTGGATCACTCGCTGTGGGTGACCGCAACCAGAGCGGTCATATGAAGCGTACATCTTAAACACCTTAAACCTTGGCCTGGAGACCTCCTTGTGAGTGCTATGCAGCTAACAAACAGAATGGATGCACCAGGTTCGCGAGGCCCAGTAAATCATCGCTTGTGGTCGAACTGCTCCCGGCACTTGCGAAGGTGCCCGGAATGTGCAAAGTGATCCGTTCACAGGCCGGGACGGTCGACTGGGGCTGATGACGTGGAAACCTCTTGTCTGGTTTGCTTTGTAGGGCACTTTAACGGATTCAGGATTGCTCCTCGGTCGAGTTTCAGCTTGGACTTGTTGCATATCCTGACATTTGCCTCTATAGACTCTATGCAGCCGCCTTGCATCAGGTGATTGCTCGCGCTCTACAAAGACGTCCATGTATGCTTTGGTGCACGAGCCCTGTTCTCAGTTTGAAACTTGCCTCATGCGACATGGTGGTTGTTCAACGAAGCTTTTGGCTCCGTCGACGTTCATAGTTTCCCGGGGAATCGCTGAGTCGACGCTGTCTTGCGAAAGCTCAGTTGCTCGATGGCGGATTTCGGTGTTTTTTTGAACAAATTGCGGCTCGATCCTGACAGTGCTAAATGGATGGACGTGGACACTGTGAGGAACAAGTATCGCATGCTACGGAGAGACGGTCGTCCAAACAAAGCCGGAGACGCAGGGTTCCAGACGTGGCTCGCCACTGAGATGGAAAGGTTTGAGCGATGGTGTGAGATTCGGCAAAAACCGTTTTCAGCATGGCCAAGTGCCTCTCCGCGGCATGTTTGGCCTAAAGCCCTTCCGCGGCAACCCAACACCACGGGCGGAGGCTGTGCTGCTGCTGGCGCTGCCATTCCCTCTCAGACATTTCGAGTTCATTGGGCAAGAAATGTCCCTCCGCCACCTTCGTCGCCGCCTGACGTTGCGAGCGAAGACTGTGGTCCCAGTTCTGCTTCACAGACACCGGGCTGCGGTGTTGCATGGGCAAGTTTCCCTTCGCGGACACCCAGCGCTGCGGCCGGAGGTGCTGGCCCTTCCTCCGCTCCGAGGTCACCAAGCCCTACGGCCGCAGAGACAGGCGAAGTTCCGCGGGATACCTCGTCGTCAAGCAGCATGTCTAGTGAGAGCAGTGATACATCGGTGGATTACACACCTTGTGAAAACCAGCCTCATTACCGGAACTGGCGAAGGCATGCACATCTGGATGAAGATCGTCAACTGGAGTACAAATTTCTATATGCGGCCAGCGCTGGCTGTGTGCAGTGCATGCAGTACTACGCCAGCCTCCCTAACTTCGATGTGCACTGCTCCTCTTCCGGGAAGAACGCTCGCGGATGGGCGCAAGACCCCGATCAGCAGACGGAGGACTTCTTACGCCGTCTGGGGCTCTGAAGCTTGCTCTTAGAAGTAGGCGACGTTGCTCGCCGCGTGCAGCCGAATCGACGCTGTCTTGCGAAAGTTCGGTTGCATGGGTGCCGTGACATTTACGCGCGTCGTGCTACACACAAAGCCCCGGGGAAGCACGGGAAGTTGCTCACCGCGTGCAGCCGAATCGACGCTGTCTTGCGAAAGTTCGGTTGCATGGGTGCCGTGACATTTAATTACGCGCCTCGTGCTACACACACAGCCCCGGGGAAGTACGGGAAGTTGCTCACCGCGTGCAGCCGAATCGACGCTGTCTTGCGAAAGTTCGGTTGCATGGGTGCCGTGACATTTCCGCACCTCGTGCGACATGGAAAGCACCGGGAAGAAAAATGACGCGATTTAGTTTTCTCTCTCTCTCTCTCTCTCTCTCTCTCTCTCTCTCTCTCTCTCTCTCTCTCTCTCTCTCTCTCTCTCTCTCTCTCTCTCTCTCTCTCTCTCTCTCTCTCTCTCTCTCTCTCTCTCTCTTGTGCAGCCGAGTGGACGTGACAAGGTATGTTATTCGCTCGGACGTGTGCGCCTCATCAACATCGCCTTTCGCCTGCTTGTAGCAGCCATCCTGCAAGGACACGGCCAGACCCTAAGGAGCAGGGACTTCTGGGGATGTGTTTGGGATACTTCTGTTCTGGATTCGATCATTTTGGCGGTCTTCTATGTCTATAAGCGAATCTATTGGGCCCGTGCAGAGAATCCCTGCAGACGCAGCAAGCAAGGCTTTGCAAGAATCAACGCAGCTTATAGTGGCTGGTAAGACTGACCGGACTATAAGTTACCTAAATGAGGCCTTTAATTCGGACGGGTGTTCAGACTCATTTACCCTACCAGACAAAGCGAATGGGAAGTAAAACCCCCGCAACTATGAGTGACTAGACTTGGTTAAAAGGCCCCCGACCCAGTGCAGTCGTGACTACTTCGAAGACCCAAGACAAGACCTATCCTATCCACGACTTCGAGTCAGCTTGCAAAGGCCATGCGGCGGAGCATGCGCGACCTGATGTCAGCGAAGATGTGGAGATCTGGCCATGGGACGTTGACTTGACCTTGAAGGGCCGTCTTCAGCATTTCTTCCACGGCGCTTCTTCTACGACGATGCCGATCTTGACTGGTACGACGCGACATCCGCCGAGGCGCACGAGACGCAACGACCGGCGCACCACGCGGGCCAATCGAGGCGCAAGACGCAACGACCGGCGCCCCACGGGCCAATCCTTTCGACCTGAAGCTCAAGGCCTGTTCTTCCTCTTCCTCCCTTTGTTGCTTCATTGCATTGCTGCTGGAATCACTGCTCCCTACTAGTGCTGCGTCTTAATTGTAGAGGGTTTGCGCAAACACGTTTTTGGCGCTGGTCCTCGTGCGGCCCAGGTGCACAGATGCTGCCGCACCCTCATCGCAGTTGGGTTTAGGTCCCTAAGAACCTTAACCCGCAGTGGAATCGCATGTGAAAACAATTCACACGTGGTTTCCCTAGGCTGCCGTTTGCCTGCGTGCTCGTTCTTCCATCTGAGTCCCTTCTCGACTCTCGTGACCATGACGCCTCTGGAGGTTCCAAGCCAGGATTTGCAGCTACTGCTGGCTCCGTACTTTGACCTGATTCCAAAGCCTTCCCATGAATGTAAGTTGTCCTCGCCCTCCAAGCAACGAAGCCATGATGATCGTTGTCCGACGAGGAGAATGTAGGTCCTAGCCAAACCCTCGGTGTCGCGGTAAGGTGCACCCCAGTGAATAAACCCCGCATCATGCTCTGGTCTATACCTTCCGTACTTTGAGCTAATGCGAAAGCCCTCCGATGAATGCGAGTTGCCCTTGCCCTCGAAGTGTCGGAACCATGATGATCGGTGTTCGCCTGCTCGGTCTGTATGTATGTTCATAGACCATATAGTCGACGAGCAGAACATAGGTCCCGGGTAGGTTGCACCCCATCAAATACACCCAACATCATGCTCTTTTGTAGATGGTAAGCCTGTCAAGCTTCCACACACTAACCCGACCCTCGATTCGTGAGTCGGGCCTTCATGTTCGGATTTGGATTCTTCGGTGGTTTGGGCATTGGTCTGGCTGCCCAGGCCTTTGCCGAGTCGCGTCATTGCCATGGCGCCAGGTGCCCGGGAAAAGGGGTCTCTGTGTACTTGGTTACATCAATAGCGAAAACCCGTGCCGCTCTGCGACGAAGCTTTGGCTGCATTGCTGTTCATACCCTTTTGATTGCCGAGTCGACGCTGTCTTGCGAAAGCTCGGTGCCTCCCTAGAACTTCATTCATTACCGAGTCGACGCTGTCTTGCGAAAGCTCGGTGCCTCCCTAGAAGTTCAACGCTCACCGCGTGCAGCCGAATCGACGCTGTCTTGCGAAAGTTCGGTTGCATGGGTGCCGTGACATTTAATTACGCGCCTCGTGCTACACACAAAGCCCCGGGGAAGTACGGGAAGTTGCTCACCGCGTGCAGCCGAATCGACGCTGTCTTGCGAAAGTTCGGTTGCATGGGTGCCGTGACATTTCCGCACCTCGTGCGACATGGAAAGCACCGGGAAGAAAAATGACGCGATTTAGTTTTCTCTCTCTCTCTCTCTCTCTCTCTCTCTCTCTCTCTCTCTCTCTCTCTCTCTCTGTGCAGCCGAGTGGACGTGACAAGGTATGTTATTCGCTCGGACGTGTGCGCCTCATCAACATCGCCTTTCG
Organism: Symbiodinium sp. CCMP2592; assembly: GCA_905221615.1. NCBI lineage: Eukaryota > Dinophyceae > Suessiales > Symbiodiniaceae > Symbiodinium > Symbiodinium sp. CCMP2592. The sequence continues at coordinate 418,662 of CAJNDT010006040.1, read as the reverse complement.
CCTGCTTGTAGCAGCCATCCTGCAAGGACACGGCCAGACCCTAAGGAGCAGGGACTTCTGGGGATGTGTTTGGGATACTTCTGTTCTGGATTCGATCATTTTGGCGGTCTTCTATGTCTATAAGCGAATCTATTGGGCCCGTGCAGAGAATCCCTGCAGACGCAGCAAGCAAGGCTTTGCAAGAATCGAAGCAGCTTATAGTGGCTGGTAAGACTGATCGGACTATAACTTACCTAAATGAGGCCTTTAATTCGGACGGGTGTTCAGACTCATTTACCCTACCAGACAAAGCGATGGAGCGCGGAGTCGGCTTGCTCGGAGACGGAGTGCCGGAACAGGTTTGGCTGGTCTTGTGATCCGACAACTCAGACAGAGAGAAGGCCATTAAGCGGGGCATGCGCAACATTATGGCCGACAAGATATGGAAGATGTGGACGTCAAGTGACGATCATGGTTGAGAATATCGCGGAGATCTGGCCATGACGAAAGGACGTTGAATCTGAAGTGGCATCTTCGCGACTTCTTCTACCACGATGCCGATCTTGACTGGGAAGACGCAGCGACCTCCGCCGAGGCGCAAGACGCATCGACCGGAGTGCCAGGTGTCGCTCCAACCAGTCTAGTCGTTGCCCACGTACCCACGGGCCAATCCTTCCACGCCTCTCCTCCTACTCACGGAGAAAGACCATGAGCGCGTCGACCTGAAGCTCAAGACTCGTTCTTCCTCTTGTTGCTTCATTACATTGCTGCTGGAATCACTGCTCCCTACTAGTGCTGCGTCTTAATTATAGAGGTGTTTCGCAAACGCGTTTTGGGCGCTCGTCCTCGTGCGGCCAGTGTTCGCCCTAGCGCTGGCCGAGGTGCACAGATGCTGCCGCACCCTCATCGCAGTTGGGTTTAGGTCCCTAAGAACCTTAACCCGCAGTGGAATCGCATGTGAAAACAATTCACACGTGGTTTCCCTAGGCTGCCGTTTGCCTGCGTGCTCGTTCTTCCATCTGAGTCCCTTCTCGACTCTCGTCACCATGACGCCTCTGGAGGCCCCAAGCCAGGATTTGCAGCTACTGCTGGCTCCGTACTTTGACCTGATTCCAAAGCCTTCCCATGAATGTAAGTTGTCCTCGCCCTCCAAGCAACGAAGCCATGATGATCGTTGTCCGACGAGGAGAATGTAGGTCCTAGCCAAACCCTCGGTGTCGCGGTAAGTTGCACCCCAGTGAATAAACCCCGCATCATGCTCTGGTCTATACCTTTCGTACTTTGAGCTAATGCGAAAGCCCTCCGATGAATGCGAGTTGCCCTTGCCCTCGAAGTGTCGGAACCATGATGATCGGTGTTCGCCTGCTCGGTCTGTATGTATGTTCATAGACCATATAGTCGACGAGCAGAACATAGGTCCCGGGTAGGTTGCACCCCATCAAATACACCCAACATCATGCTCTTTTGTAGATGGTAAGCCTGTCAAGCTTCCACACACTAACCCGACCCTCGATTCGTGAGTCGGGCCTTCATGTTCGGATTTGGATTCTTCGGTGGTTTGGGCATTGGTCTGGCTGCCCAGGCCTTTGCCGAGTCGCGTCATTGCCATGGCGCCAGGTGCCCGGGAAAAGGGGTCTCTGTGTACTTGGTTACATCAATAGCGAAAACCCGTGCCGCTCTGCGACGAAGCTTTGGCTCCATTGCTGTTCATACCCTTTTGATTGCCGAGTCGACGCTGTCTTGCGAAAGCTCGGTACCTCCCTAGAAGTTCATTCATTGCCGAGTCGACGCTGTCTTGCGAAAGCTCGGTGCCTCCCTAGAAGTTCACCGGCGTTAGCCATGGAAACACGTGACGACGTCTCGTCTGGTGCAAGAAAAGCTGCTGATATGGCGGCAGTACCAGCGATGGCGAAGGCTTCTTGCTTGCCGGCGCCGTTGCTGGAAAGGCTGCTGTGCGATGCAATGTGGGTTCACGTGAGTGTGCAGGTTCATTGGAGGAACGGACACAACGTCGTGACCTGCCATCACGATGTCGAGGGCTACTTTCATTGTCGTCGAGATGGCGTCTGCCAGCAAACGGTTCTCCACCGCGCGGAACAGTGGCGGCGGTTCATTCCGAGTGTGACTGCCAGGGTCAGAGGGGACGTGGTCATGATCAGGCTGGAGCAGGTGGGAGTGCGACGACGACAGGCGATGACCGCCGTGTCCCGGAGCTGGGCTTCTGCGGTCGCCGCGACGCTCCGGCGCACTTGGCGGTTGGGAATGCCGGAGTTTTACCTCGATGTCTTCGATCGGACCTCTTCGATTTTCATGTGTGTGCACGCAGCGCACTTGGAGAAGGTGCAGTTGCGCAAAGGTCTTTCGGCGAGGATGGCTGCGTGTCTCAGCGAGAGGCAGGGAAGCAGCTATACCAGACTGGTTACAAACGCGCCTGTTCGCGACATCGTGCTTCGTGCTCGGGCCGCGGACTTCAAGGATGCAGCTGAGCGCAAGTTCTTGCGTCGTTTAATCAGCCGATGGTGGTACACGCGGATGCTGAGCAAATGAAGATGTCGACCGTTGCTGTCTCGTTTCCTTGCTTGCTCGGACGCCGTCTTGCGAATGAGCGCGCTTGGACGAATGAGATGTCGACCGTTTCTGTCTCGTTTCTTTGCTTGCTCGGACGCCGTCTTGCGAACGATCGAGCAAAACGATCGTCACCGCATAGGTCCCTAAGAACCTTAACCCGCAGTGGAATTGCATTGGAAAGCAGATTGCATGCGGTTTCCCTAGGCTGCCGGATTTGGATGCTTCACTTGTCTGGGCATTGGTTTGGCTGCCCAGGTCCGTCGTGGCAAGCAATCGTCTGGAGTACAAGTTTCTGTGCGCGGCGAACGCTGGCTGTGTGCGGTGCACGCAGTGCTACGCCGGCCTCCTAACTTCGATGTGCACTGCCGCTCTCCAAGAAAGAACGCCCGCGATTGAATGGGTGACAAACTCCGATCGGCAGATGAAAGACTTGTTGCAGCATTTGGCTTTTTCTCAAGCTTGCTCTTTGCGAGTGGGCGAAGTTGCTCACCCTGTGCTGAAGCCGAATCGACGCTGTCTTGCGAAAGTTCGGCTGAGCACAACAGAATGAACATGGCATGGTTTCTATGATGTTAGTGTTTCCTGAGAACGATGTCATGCCTGCTTAAATGGTTGGATGCCATCTTGCCAGGATTATGGAACTTGGTTTGCTTCCAACTATGGCTTTTGTCTACATACTGACTCAATGTTATGCTTGTTCTAAGCATCCATCTGATAGCTTGCTGTAGCTCGCGACCGGCATGAAACGTGTCACTGTACATCTCCTGAGTGGAGAACAGATTTAGGAGAGGATTGGCAAGAGGCGTTCGCCTTGATTCGGGCAATCTCTACCTCTTCCTCGAAGCGGCTTTGAGCTCGAGCGCGTTCTCTTGTGCGTTGCTCCGCCGCGATGGTTCGGTCGCGTCCTATGGGAATGCTATGACTGGTGGTGACAGCAAATCTGTTCAGGACCGTTTGAAAAACGTGCAGGCCGTTGCATCGTCTCAGGAAGGGGCCGCCTTTGCGGCGATTCTTGATGATGGATCCGTTGTTACATGGGGCGCGCAAGACTACGGAGGCGGCATCGAGCCCGCTATGCAAAATCAGCTGAAGAACGTGCGGCAGATTCAAGCGGGTCGATCTTCTTTTGCTGCTATCAAGGCCGATGGTTCTGTTGTTACCTGGGGCTCCCGAACTGGCGGTGGGGACAGCCTGAGAGTGCAGGAGTTTTTAATGAACGTGCAGGCCATCCAGACCACCGGCGATGCTTTTGCGGCAACATGCACAGATGGCTCTGTCGTGACGTGGGGAAGATGTGTACACGGAGGCGACTCCAGTGGAGTGCAGAAGCAACTCAAAGGCGTGCGGCAGATTCAAGCGTCACTAGAAGCCTTTGCGGCGCTGCTCGACGATGGATCTGTCGTTACTTGGGGCAAATGCAGTTCTGTGCCTGTGCAAAACGTCACCGCCATCCAATCCTCATCGAGGGCTTTTGCAGCCATTCTGACCGACGGATCCGTTTTTACATGGGGTGAAGACTTCAGCGGAGGCGACTCTAGCGCGGTGCAGGAACAGTTGTGCAATGTATCGGCCATCCAATCGACGACGCATGCGTTTGCAGCGATCCGCACAGATGGTTCCGTGGTTACATGGGGTGGGGCTCGATATTCTGGTGCGGACAGCAGTGAAGTGCAGAAACGGCTGAAGGACGTTAGAGAAATCCAAAGTAACCGCGGAGCCTTTGCAGCGCTTCTACGCGATGGCTCCGTCGTAACCTGGGGCTGTGGCCTTCATGGTGGCAACAGCAGCAAAGTGCAACATCAGTTGACAGATGTGGAGCAGATCGCAAGCAACTTCAATGCTTTCGCTGCCATTAAGGCCGACGGCACGGTTGTATCATGGGGCTTCCCAGAGCGCGGTGGCGACAGCAGTGCCGTGCGAGATCAGCTCAAGAATGTGCGGGGTATCGCAGCCTCCGCTCTTGGTTTTGCTGCCGTTCTTGACAACGACCAAGTCGTGAGCTGGGGCGACTGGGTGGCGCGGCCCTTGACTCCACGGTGAGCCGTGCGGGCTGTGAATTCTTTGCTCTGGCTAGCTTCCACCGTTGCTTGCTTGCTTCGACGCTGTCTTGCGAAAGAGCAAGCAAGCAACAACGACGCCGCCACGAGAAGAAAATCGCTTGTTTGTTGTTTCTTCTGCTCGTGGCAGAATGACGCTGTCTTGCGAAAGTGCGGCTGCTTGGGCGGGGCAACCCTGCTCCTGAGGTTGCCTGCACTGCCCGGTCGCTTTGGATTCGTCGAGGCTGGGAAGGTCGGTCTAACAGAAACCTCTTCATTTCCTGAGTTTCCCACTGCGGACTGCTGGGCTTGGTTGGTTCAAGTTCAGAATTTCCGTTGTGTGGCCGAAAGGTCTTCGGGGTTCTGCTCAACCCGGTGTCCCGGTTTAGCTTCGTTGCCCACTGCTACTGTTTGGATTCTTGAATGATCCGTTCTTCCTCTTGAGAAGTCGCCATTGAGATGGCACACTTTGCAACCCTTCAGACGAGCTTAGCCAGCACCACTCCAAATGCGCGGCTTGTCTTGGCGGGACGGTGCCTGCGGCCTGTGCAAGCAACCTGCGAGTCCGTTGTGTTCGCCTAGGCAGCACTACTCCAAATGCGCGGCTTGTCCAACCCGCGAGTCCGTCGTGCTGGCCAAACGAGAAGCTGGCTCTTGACGTTCTGCCCTGCAGTCATCTTGGCTGCCTCGCCACAGAATGTGGCCGCTTGGAGGCTTGGACCTGCTCTGGTGGTATCAGCATGATGACAGCCGCGATGGCGCGGATGATGGTTCCTGTGGAGCGCCGCTAGCACAAGGGGTGGCACCGTCTGCAAGTCTCCACAGGGATTGGCCACCGTCGAGACGCGGGAGCTCCTCGATTGCTTGGCGCGTTAAATACTTTGCGGCATCTGGCGGGTTTCCTAGTGAAGTAGGGTGTTTCACTTCGGAACGGTGTTTTTACCAAATCCCGAATGACTGCACTGCCTTTCGCTGCTGGAATCCCGGCGCCACGGATCGCGCAGCAGCTCAGCGAGGTGGACCCGTTTGTGGTATAGGATAGATCTTAAATCCCCAATCATCCTTTGAGAGACCCGTGTTGTGACTGCCGCTTGGGAATGTTTGCCAGATGCCGCCGGGTTTCTTCTTCTGAGATAGTATACCTTGGGTTGATACACAGGGTGTCACCGAAGCCTGGGGCTCTCGATGAATGTCTGCAGCTAGAATCAATCTTTCTGGAGGAGGCTCTGGACCACCATGATCCCTGCATTAGTCCTACTACTAGGCCTAAGGACCCATGAGCCCCTGGCGTTCCCCTGGAGTCTGTTGAATCGGCTAAGTAACATACGCTGGCCTGTTGTGGTTTGAGATGAAGAGCGAAACCCTAATTCCCGACTCCTTTCAGAGACCAGTGTTGCGACTTCCGTTTGGGGATGTTTGTCAGCTGCCGCTATGTTTCTTCTTCCATGATACTATACCCTGGGTTGGTACAGTGCGTGCTATGGAGGCTCGGGGCTCCCGATGAACCTTTGCAACTACAACCAGCCATTTTCACAAGGCTCCGGACCGCCGTAACTCGTGTATGACCTCTCCCAGCACCTCACCAGGCCACCTCTCCGATGCTGACGACGAAGGCCGGGGAGGGTCGCCTGGGAAGAGTAATCCGGTCTAGGTCCAGGTTCCTCCCGCGCTGGCTCTCCACCCCCAACCCGACTCCGAAATGCTTCGTGATGCAGTGTAAGGTCTGTTGTTCTGCATAGATCGAAGTCAAATCGCAGGCTTCTGTGGTCTCACTTGATCTTGCGAACTCCCACGAACCAGTTGTATGTGTGTATGTGTGTGTGTGTGTGTGTGTGTGTGTGTTTGTGTGCTAAAGAGACAACGCATTGCACGAAGCGTGCATTTATGAAGCACATGGATCCGTCAACGGAGCAGGAGTGCACCATGAAGTTGTGAGGTACCGTGGGCGTCTCAGGCCGATTGACAATCGAAGGCTGCCGAGCGAGAACTATGATGGGCGAACCGTCAACGGCAACTTCAAGTGCTCGCATTGGTACATTGGTGCGGCGGAAGCGTAGTGATTCCCAATGCCTCGGTGTTCTCCTCCTGGCCGCGACGTCCTGTGAGCAGACAAAGGCTCATCGAGACGCAGGAGCTCCTCGATTGCGTGGCACGTTAAATACTTTGCGGCATCTGGCGGGTTTCCTGGTGAAGTAAGGTGTTTCACTTCGGAACGGTGTCTTTCCAAATCCCTAATGACTGCACTGCCTTTCGCTGCTGGAATCCCGGCGCCACGGATCGCGCAGCAGCTCAGCGAGGTGGACCCGTTTGTGGTATAGGATAGATCTTAAATCCCCAATCATCCTTTGAGAGACCCGTGTTGTGACTGCCGCTTGGGAATGTTTGCCAGATGCCGCCGGGTTTCTTCTTCTGAGATAGTATACCTTGGGTTGATACACAGGGTGTCACCGAAGCCTGGGGCTCTCGATGAATGTCTGCAGCTAGAATCAATCTTTCTGGAGGAGGCTCTGGACCACCATGATCCCTGCATTAGTCCTACTACTAGGCCTAAGGACCCATAAGCCCCTGGCGTTCCCCTGGAGTCTGTTGAATCGGCTAAGTAACATACGCTGGCCTGTTGTGGTTTGAGATGAAGAGCGAAACCCTAATTCCCGACTCCTTTCAGAGACCAGTGTTGCGGCTTCCGTTTGGGGATGTTTGTCAGCTGCCGCTATGTTTCTTCTTCCATGATACTATACCCCTATACCCTGGCTTGGTATAATGCGTGCTATGGAGGCTCGGGGCTCCCGACGAACCTTTGCAACTACAATCAGCCATTTTCACGAGGCTCCGGACCACCGTAATCCCTGGGATGACCTCTCCCGGCACCTCCTCAGGCCGCCTCTCCGATGCCGGTCTTTGGGACGTTGCTTGCTTGCTTCGACGCTGTCTTGCGAAAGAGCAAGCAAGCAACGACCCAAACACGAGAAGAATGTGCGTGTGTGTAAAAAAAGCCAAGTCTTCAGGAAGATTTTAAGATGTGCCATGGCTGATCAGAGACCAGTCAGTCACCTGTGACTCTGTCCTCATTCGCAGCTCTATTAATTATTGTGAAGTCAGTGAAGCTTCTTGCAATAACGCCATTTTCCGCAGCTGGTGTTTCCGCTGGTACAGTGAGGACGATGTGAGGCGTTCCACCCTTCATAACTTGAGAGGCAGGAATGCCAAGGACGAGTGGCCAGTTCTTGGCCAGGCACATTTCCATATATATAATATATATATATATATATATATATATATATGTATAGTATCCATATATTATGCATTTGCCAATCCCTCTGACAAGTTGCCACTTGACCTGTTGAGTCAGGCTCTGAGCCCTCACGCTAGGCGGATCTTGATTAAGCGTTCCCACACACAGGGCATAGAGTGAACTACATCGAGTCAAGTGTATGGTACAAAGATGACTCCACGACTCCGTGACTCTATCTCACTACAACTCTATGACTTTATGACTCATGACCCATGGACTCTATGACTCTTGATTCTGTGACTTTACGATCCTATACACTGACTCTATCTCACTACGACTCTATGACGCTATGTCACTGCAACTCTATGACTTTATGACTCATGACTCATGGACTCTATGACTCTTGATTCTGTGACTTTACGATCCTATACACTGGATCTATCACATAGCCCCACACTCTTCGCTGATGATGCTTTCGGGCCAATTGTCTTCTAGTTTTTGTCCTTTCGTTCTGATCCCATCAGGAATGCCTGAGATTTGCCGCACGCCGGGATGTGGTTTTTGCGCGCACAGTGACCCCTCCTTCGGGGGTTACTGTTGCAAGCGCTGCCGGGATGAGAAGAAGGAGGGCCGCGAGCACGGGCGGCACCTCGGCTGCATGATGTAATTAGCTTCTGACTGCAGTGTGTGCTTGGCATGTGTGCCTCTCATGCATCTCAGGCGGTGCGAGAGGAAGAAGTGGAAGTTCCTCGGCCCGGACAGCCCTGAGCCGAAGGCCTGCCCACTTTTTCATCCTGCCGATCGCAGGCCTTGCCTGATCCCAGGATGTCCAAACCTGGCCCGGGAAAAGCGGCTGAAGGGATACTGCTCCGCTTATTGCCGAGAGGCTGAGGTAGAGTGGACTGCCGACTAGCCGGGCCAGGTTTGGACATCCTGGGAGACTTTTGCCTGAATGCTCGCTCGATGGTTCTTGCGATTGGCTGACCCACGTAGGCAAGGCATTGACAATCAGTCTGAACATGCGGTATAAAGCATACAGCTTTCTTCATTTTTCATGACTCCCTTTGGTGACTGATAGCCAGCTTCTAATCAATTACTGCTGAGAATTGCAAGAGCCTGGTGCCAATTGCAAGAGCCTAGGGTGCATGGCTTGAGGGGGTCTGAGGCTTATAAGCCTTGATTAGGGCCTTTGGGGCTTAAGCTGATGTTCAATCTCAGAACCAGAACCCTACACCCTATAAACCCCCAGTTTGGGTTGTGTGCAGAACATGGGAATTAGGCCTGAGACCGCCGGCTTGTGTCTGAACGCGTGATAATCAGTCTGAACTTATGGCAAGCATATAGCTTTCTGCATTGCTCATTGCTCCCTTTGACGACTGATTCTACTGCCGACAGTTGTAGTGCGAGTAGGCCAGACAGGCCCGAGACCGCGGACTTGGGCCTGGCCCGAGACCGCGGGCTTGGGCCTGTAAGCACTCAAGGCAGTGACAATCAGTCTGAAGATGTGGTATAAAGCATAATCACAGCTTTTTGCATTGTTCATGTCTCCCTTTGGTGACTGATTGTGAGCTTCTGCTGCCGACAATGGGTGCATGGCTTCAGGAGGTCTGGGGCTTATAAGGCTTAGGGCCTTTGGGGCTTAAGCTGATGTTAAAGCTCAGAACCAGAACCCTAATTATGCCATATAAACCCCTAGTTAGGGTTGTGTACAGAATGTGGGAAAGTGACACCAGACCAGATAAGCCTGAGACCGCGGACTAGAGCCCGGAAAGTGCTGAACGCAGTGACAATCAGTCTGAACATAGTGGAAGCATACAGGTTTGTGCATTGTTCATTGCTCTCTTTGCTGACTGATTATCATCCTTCTGCTGCGGAGCGGAATGAGTGCGGCTAGGCCAGCGAGGCCTGTGAGACCGCCGAAGTGGAGTCAAAAGAAGGAAGCAGCGACAGTGTGCCCTTTGCAATTCCTGCAGTATCTTTCGAATTTTTTCAGCATGCCGCCCGGTGCCCAGGTCCGGAGCTTCTTCATCTTCGGCTTTTTGTTCGTGTTCACCTCAGAGTGACTACATTGGGTTCGGTCGCAATCCGTGTATCGATGGTTCAGGTCTTAATTTGAAGCCTTCGCTGCTTTTGGCGGTGGGCTCTCTTTGTCTTGCGACTTTCTCCATCATGCCGCCCGGTGCCCAGGTCCGGAGCTTCTTCATCCTCGGCTTTTTGTTCGTGTTTACCTCTGAGTCACTACATTGGGTTCGGTTGCAATCCGTGTGCCGATGGTTCAGGTCCCAACTGGTCGGCGGTGGGTCTTCCAAGGTGTGCCGTCGAAGCTTGCTTGAGTCATTCTGATGATCAGTGCGATTCCAAGCTGTGAACACATGGCCTAAGTTTTCCTGGATCCTCAAGCTGGAGACATTTCAGGTAGAATCGAACTTATACAAGTCGGCCTTAGTCTCGGCCGATGTGCTTGCCTTCAAGCTGGGTGTAGACCGCTGTGAGACTGCTTAATTACATGGTGCGACAGTAATCCAAGTGAGTAGGAGAGGAACACTCGAGTGTTCCATGCCTCCGATGGCTGAAGAAAAGTCGGACATGGAGCTGTCGGACCTCGAGTTGGTGCGCAAGAAGGTCCGGCTGGACGTGCCTGACAAGCTCTTCATCCAGCTAAAAAAACTTGATTTGGACGTGTACGCTTGGATGGCACCTCGACAGCATGACTGATGTTCGAAGGGAGGTTAAATAGGGTTTACCTCATGATAGCAAGCATCACTGCCGGACCCCTTTGAGGCCGTGTGCAGCATGCTTGAGCACAGCAAGATGCGCGAGGAAATTCTCAGTACGGACATGTACGACAAGCTGCTACGCTGCTAGTCTGAAGCATCTTCATGCTTGGCTTGAATCATGTTCTTGCTTCGGACCCTCAACCGAGGCCACAACACGAACAATGTCACACGGAAATGCCTGAAGATGAACCCGGTATCCCTCAACAAGGCTTTCTCGAACTTCTTTCACGCCCTGTGCGTGTGGATTCGAGCCCGAGCTGCATTAACTTCGCTGGCATGAAAGCATTCTGACAATTGAAGAACGATTGCCATTGCTCATAATTACTAAGAATCCAAGCTGCGGAAAGACCCGGGGTGTTTCACGAAGTCGGAGAGACCACCCGTCTTCCAGATCAAAGAGGACTCGGCCTAATTAGTCGGGGTTCGGGTCTATATAAAATTAAACAATCTGTTGTTCAATCAGGACGACCTTCCCGACGCCGGTGGTCGCCAGTCTCGGCCTCAAAGTTCTTCACGGAACTCTCAGCCTGCAAATTCCTCATGGAGCTCTCGGCCTTCAAATTCGTCGTGGAGCTCTCGGCCTGCAAATTCCTCATGGAGCTCTCGGCCTGAAAATTCCTCATGGAGCTCTTGGCATCAGGACTCCTGGGGCCAGCAGGACTCCTGGAGGCAGCAGGACTCCTGGAGCCGCGATTGGCATGACGGTTCCTGGACCTGGCATGAGCGCAAGGAATACCGTTGGCAGTCTGTCCCTCAATCGTGGACTGACAATGGGTGGCAGTCCTGGTAATTAAGCCGGGGAATGGGAAGCTGTAGCAATAGCAGAGGGATACTACCGGATTCCTAATTAAGAACGATTCCTACGCTTCCTCTTCCTACCGGTGCCTGACCAGGCTGCCTGACTTGGCGTTTTTGGAGGCAACGACATTGCCTTATTTTGCAAACGGCAATGCTTGAAATTTGACTGGAATCTGCGCCGCCGCAGAAAGTTCGCCCAAGCTGTGTTTTCTTTCCCACGTCCCACTGCTCTCACTGCACATATTCTTCGGAATGATGTGTTTCATGACAGGTGATTCGGAGATGATTGGCTGGACGCTTGGGCCTCAGTTCTGTGCTGACTCAATCAGTCGGGTGAGGAACCTTAGCCTGTGCTTCTGCAGGTCCTGGCACTGGGGTCCACCATTCCTTGCCTAAGAACTGTCCGGTTCTGAGTCAGCCATCCGTTGCACAGATTGAGTTTGCTTACATTGCTCCTGATTCTGTGTGATCTTGCCTGATACCTGTCCGGTCCTGAGTCAGCCATCCGTTGCACAGATTGAGTTTGCTTTTATTTTGCAGGGGCATGATTCTGTGATCTTGCCTGATACCTGTCCGGTCCTGAGTCAGCCATCCGTTGCACAGGCACTGGGGTCCACCGTTCCTTGCCTGAGATGTGTCCGGTCCTGAGTCAGCCATCCCTGGCACAGACTGGGTTTTCTTGGCTTGCTTCGGCATGATTCTGTGACCTTAGCCTGCAGTTGTGCAGGTCCTGGCAGTGGGGTTCACTATTCCTTGCCTGAGATGTGTCCGGTCCTGAGTCAGCCATCCGTTGCAGAGACTGGGTTTGCTGGCTTGCTTCGGCATGTTTCTGTAACCAATCAGAGAACTTTGGTTCAAGCAAGCACACGTGCTGTGTGCTTTCATCCTGCCAACCCCTGCCTTTGGGGTCTTCGCCCAAAGCCCTGCCCTTCGTGGCCAGGCCGAATCACCCGATTCTGTCTATCTTAGAATTTTTAGGCGAAAGCCCTGGCCGGTCTGACTTGCAGGCAACTGCCTTGATCGCCGGCAGCATCCAGCTTGCGGCTGAATTTTCGGTGGTGCTCAAGGCCGGGAGGGTTGCTCCCCAAAGTACCTAGTGAGTCGAGTGCGTCCACTGCAAGCCTGACATTTTTTGCCCATGTGGAGTGCTCATGGCAGACTGAAGTGCGATAATCCGATAATCGTTGCGAGCGGAGCCCTCCTTTGTTCTCTGCAGACAGAAAGCTCAAACTTGTGGTTGAGCTTGCAATGAGGGATGAACTTAATTGACGTCCGGCTAAGGTGCATAATTGAGCGCTCGTCACATAGCACAAAGGGAGTTGGTTCATTTAGACAGCACGACCTCTAACGTCCAGCTAAGGTGCTTAATTGCACGCTCACCAGATACCAGAAAGGGACTTGATTCATTTGGACAGCATGACGCTGCTCATGGAAGTCGAAATTCGCTAATTAAGGACTGTGTAACATCTCCTGATTGAAGCCATGGCTGATCGGAGCGGCAAAGGTTACCGGTTTGTGCCTGATGGTGGCAAAGGTTACCGGTTTGTGCCTGATGCTGGACGCGGCAAAGGCAAAGGCAAAGGCAAAGGCAACCCTGTGCCTGAAGAGGATCGTGCCAGATCGCAGGCTGTCTCGTCAGCGGTTGGGCGAGCCCTACGCATCCACGGCCAAGAGACTGAGATCGTGGTGACCACTTTCGGGCCTGATGTCGGCCAGACAGCCCTCTTGCGTGTGCACATCGACCGTCTGACTGGAGCCGAATGCGGTCACCCCTTCGCCGTTTGGACGGGGTCGCCCTCGCCCTCCGAGGAGGAGGCCGCGGCCCAGCAGGCGTCGGAGAATCACGCAGAGCAGCTGCTGACTGACGGGACCCTCGCTGCTTTGGCTGAGGCACTGAGAGGCATTGGTCGCAGTGTGCCTGAACCAGCCTCGGCCTCGGCGGGGCCGTCGGCCTCGCCGACCTCCGCGAAGGTGAAGGCCAAGGCGAAGGCAAAAGGATTGCCGAAACCCAGCCAGAAGCGTCACAGGACTGAGTAGCTCGGTTCTGCTGGCACGGGGTGGCTGGCGGAAGGCCTTTTTCCTGGCTACTGGCATGTGCCTGAGTGGGAGACAAGGCAGACACTACAATGTCTGGTTTTGGAAGCCAACCTTTTCTGGGTACCGGCGTGTGCTTCAGTGGGAGACAGGCGAGACACCACAATGTCTGATTTTGGAAGTAAACCTTTCTGGGTAATTACTGCTGGCATGGGCCCGAGTCGGAGACAGCCCAGACACTGCCATGTCTGATTTTGTTTGGAGCCGACGAGGCCGCCAGGTTGGAACGCCTATTTTTATGGCTTAGCGCCCACGTGATCAGGCACACAGTGTCTGAGTTCTTTGGAAGGGTTCGGCACCTGCACAGCCGCCATTAACCCGGGCCGAAGAGAAAAGGAGTTCAGTCGTCCTGGCCTGCATAATTAGAAGGTGTTTGCTTTGAGCAGCGGCCGGTGACACTGCAAGACTGCACCGACAGGCTTTCCTGGAGCCTCCGCCCTTCGTGGCCAGGCTGTTTCATCGGGTTGTTTCTTTCTTGTGTTTCTTTGAACAAGCCCTGGCCGGTCTGACTTGCAGGCGAGAGCCTTTGCTGCCAGCTGCATCGAGCTGGCGGTGGTGGAATCACCAGTGGTGCTGAAGGCTCGGAGGGTTAGTGGCACGAAAGTGTCGAATGGAAGCCTGTGCCAGTGCACGACTGCACCGACAGGCATGGCTGAGACCGGCTGGAATGCTCGCCCGCCATGGGGCGACACGAGCCTGTCTGAGGACGAGAAGCACCTGAAGGTGCCTTGCTTGCAGTTGATCAGCTCAGGCATTTGGGGTTAAGGGTGATACATTGTTACTCGGAACACTTGAGGTGTCTGAGTACCTACACGTGGGCATGCCGCAACTCCACGTATGCCTGAAGAAGTTGGACTGCAGCGAGCAAGTGTTTCTGGTGCCTCGGCAGCGGGAGAAGTCAGCTTGCTTCGGGAAGAGTCAGCCAAGCAAGAGAAGAAATCAGCTCAGGCATTTGCCGAATTGCTCCTGACGAAGGACGTGCAGCTTCGTGACTGGATCTTGGAACTGCAGTGCAAATTGCACAGCCGCTTGTTTGCAGCCTTGAGTTGCCCGTGACATGAGAGATGAGAGATGAGGTGCACAGTGTCCTGCTTCCGAGGACAGCTGCAGGCGACGCGGGGTCACCAGTGGGTCGACATAGACAACACGTTGCTCAACTTCGCTAGCGAGCGCAAACGCTGGTTTGGCTCCTGTTCTGCACTTTCTTTCCTGTTAGGGTGTTAGGCTTCAGATGCCCGCTTCACCTGCTGCACTAAGACCGTGGCTGCCGTGATGAGGAGATCCCCTCGATGTTCGTGCCTGATCTTGATAAGCAGCAGCCTGACAAAGCTGCCTGACAGCAGCAGATCTGACATGGCTGGTCGGCCTGATTCTTTGAGCGGGGCCAGAAAAAGAATCGTATTGCCAGGTCTGTGATTGCATTGCTTTTGCTTCTTGCTGAAAATACGTTTCTCCTGACAAGGTCTGCAATCACCGATGGAAAAGATGAACAGAGAGCGTGGGTACCCAGCAGGGACGGCGGGTAGATTCCAGCCTCCCACAAACATGTTGTCGAGGTGCACCTGAAAACGGCCCATCTGGTGGATGATGCTGGGGACTCAAGCTGTGCCTGAAAATCTAATTATCCAGAGCAGAGAGCTTCGCAAATGCATGTGTTGCGGTCTGTTGCTGTACGTCTATGTGTCATAATTATCTTGTCGCAACCACAATGAAACAAAACTGGACCCTAAGAACCCGTCCAATTTGGGCTTAAATCATAGCAAACACGACAAAACTCAAAGACCTAGTTAGACAGCCAAATTCGCATTTTCGGGCAGCGAAAATGCGTTTTTGGCTTCCCCCAGCCATTTTGGAAGCTCTGGGAAACACTTTAAAGTTTACGATAACCTAAACCCGAAACCCTAACCCGTCCGAATTGGGATTCTCTACACACACCCTCAATAGTAAACGCAACCAAATTGTAGGAGGCGACAAACCTTTTTACGCAGCCAAAGGCTTTCTCCAGCTATTTTGGAGGCTCTGGTAAACATTTTAAGGTTGACGATGACCTAAACCCGAAACCCTAACCCGTCTAACTACACAGCCAAAAGTAAACACGACCAAATTTGAAGAGCCGACAGACCTAGTAAGACAGCCAAAATCGCATTTTCAGGCACCGAAAATGCGTTTTTGGCTTTCCCCAGCTATTTTGGAAGCTCTGGGAAACACTTTAGTTAAGGTTGACGATGACCTAAACCCGAAACCCTAACCCGTCCAATTTGGGATTCTAACTACACAGCCAAGAGTAAACACGACCAAATTTGAAGAGCCGACAGACCTAGTAAGACAGCCAAAATCGCATTTTCAGGCACCGAAAATGCGTTTTTGGCTTTCCCCAGCTATTTTGGAAGCTCTGGGAAACACTTTAGTTAAGGTTGACGATGACCTAAACCCGAAACTCTAACCCGTCCAATTTGGGATTCTAACTACACAGCCAAGAGTAAACACGACCAAATTTGAAGAGCCGACAGACCTAGTAAGACAGCCAAAATCGCATTTTCAGGCACCGAAAATGCGTTTTTGGCTTTCCCCAGCTATTTTGGAAGCTCTGGGAAACACTTTAGTTAAGGTTGACGATGACCTAAACCCGAAACTCTAACCCGTCCAATTTGGGATTCTAACTACACAGCCAAGAGTAAACACGACCAAATTTGAAGAGCCGACAGACCTAGTAAGACAGCCAAAATCGCATTTTCGGGCACCGAAAATGCGTTTTTGGCTCTCCCCAGCTATTTTGGAAGCTCTGGGAAACACTTTAGTTAAGGTTGACGATGACCTAAACCCGAAACTCTAACCCGTCCAATTTGGGATTCTAACTACACAGCCAAGAGTAAACAGGACCAAATTTGAAGAGCCGACAGACCTAGTAAGACAGCCAAAATCGCATTTTCAGGCACCGAAAATGCGTTTTTGGCTTTCCCCAGCTATTTTGGAAGCTCTGGGAAAGACTTTAAGGTTGACGAGGACCTAAACCCGAAACCCTAACCCGTCCAATTGGGGGTTCTACACACACACCGTCAAGAGCACACACGACCAAATTGCACGAGCCGACAGACCTAGTAAGACAGCCAAAATCGCATTTTCAGGCAGCGAAAATGCGTTTTTGGCTTTCCCCAGCTATTTTGGAAGCTCTGGGAAACACTTTAGTTAAGGTTGACGATGACCTAAACCCGAAACTCTAACCCGTCCAATTTGGGATTCTAACTACACAGCCAAGAGTAAACACGACCAAATTTGAAGAGCCGACAGACCTAGTAAGACAGCCAAAATCGCATTTTCGGGCAGCGAAAATGCGTTTTTGGCTTTCCCCAGCTATTTTGGAAGCTCTGGGAAACACTTTAGTTAAGGTTGACGATGACCTAAACCCGAAACTCTAACCCGTCCAATTTGGGATTCTAACTACACAGCCAAGAGTAAACACGACCAAATTTGAAGAGCCGACAGACCTAGTAAGACAGCCAAAATCGCATTTTCAGGCACCGAAAATGCGTTTTTGGCTTTCCCCAGCTATTTTGGAAGCTCTGGGAAACACTTTAGTTAAGGTTGACGATGACCTAAACCCGAAACTCTAACCCGTCCAATTTGGGATTCTAACTACACAGCCAAGAGTAAACACGACCAAATTTGAAGAGCCGACAGACCTAGTAAGACAGCCAAAATCGCATTTTCGGGCAGCGAAAATGCGTTTTTGGCTTTCCCCAGCTATTTTGGAAGCTCTGGGAAACACTTTAGTTAAGGTTGACGATGACCTAAACCCGAAACTCTAACCCGTCCAATTTGGGATTCTAACTACACAGCCAAGAGTAAACACGACCAAATTTGAAGAGCCGACAGACCTAGTAAGACAGCCAAAATCGCATTTTCAGGCACCGAAAATGCGTTTTTGGCTTTCCCCAGCTATTTTGGAAGCTCTGGGAAACACTTTAGTTAAGGTTGACGATGACCTAAACCCGAAACTCTAACCCGTCCAATTTGGGATTCTAACTACACAGCCAAGAGTAAACACGACCAAATTTGAAGAGCCGACAGACCTAGTAAGACAGCCAAAATCGCATTTTCAGGCACCGAAAATGCGTTTTTGGCTTTCCCGAGCCATTTTGGAAGCTCTGGCAAACACTTGATTTAAGGTTTACGAGACTTAAACCCGAAACCCTAACCCGTCCAATTTGTGATTCTAATTACCTACTTTGGCTTTCCACAGCCATTTGAAAAGCTCTGGGAAAGACTTTAAGGTTTAGGATGACCTAAACCTGAAACCCTAACCCGTCCAATTGGGGATTCTACAGACACACCGTCAAGAGCACACACGACCAAATTGCACGAGCCGACAGACCTACATAGACAGCCAAAAACACATTTTCGGGCAGCGAAAATGCGTTTTTGGCTTTCCCCAGCTATTTTGGAAGCTCTGGGAAACACTTAAGTTAAGGTTGACGATGACCTAAACCCGAAACCCTAACCCGTCCAATTTGGGATTCTAACTACACAGCCAAGAGTAAACAGGACCAAATTTGAAGAGCCGACAGACCTAGTAAGACAGCCAAAATCGCATTTTCAGGCACCGAAAATGCGTTTTTGGCTTTCCCCAGCCATTTTGGAAGCTCTGGGAAACACTTTAAGGTTTACAAGACTTAAACCCGAAACCCTAACCCGTCCAATTTGGGATTCTACCTACTTTGGCTTTCCACAGCCATTGTGGAAGCTGTGGGAAAGACTTTAAGGTTTACGATGACCTAAACCCGAAACCTTAACCCGTCCAATTGGGGGTTCTACACACACACACCGTCAAGAGCACACACGACCAAATTGCACGAGTCGACAGACCTAGATAGACAGCCAAAAACGCATTTTCGGGCAGCGAAAATGCGTTTTTGGCTTTCCCCAGCTATTTTGGAAGCTCTGGGAAACACTTTAGTTAAGGTTGACGATGACCTAAACCCGAAACTCTAACCCGTCCAATTGGGGATTCTAACTACACAGCCAAGAGTAAACACGACCAAATTTGAAGAGCCGACAGACCTAGTTAGACAGCCAAAAACGCATTTTCGGGCAGCGAAAATGCGTTTTTGGCTTTCCCCAGCCATTTTGGAAGCTCTGGGAAACACTTTAAGGTTTACGATGACCTAAACCCGAAACCCCAACAGAGGGAGAGAGAAAGAGAGAGAGAGAGAGAGAGAGAGAGAGAGAGAGAGAGAGAGAGAGAGAATGCAGTTTGGCCTCAGGTAATTAGGTGTCTGGCACATTCGGCCATGAGAATCTCTTGGCCGAATGTGCCAGACACCTATTCACCTACTCGTCCTGCAGCAGCCTGTGGGCCATCCTCCAGGCAGGGCCGTTTTCCCTCCGTATGCTGCTCAGCTTGGGTTTTTCTGTGCCAGCACTCAGGCGATGTTCCTGGAGTACTACGCAAAGGCTGGAACGTAGCTGAATTGACGGAAGGGCATCAGCAGGAGTGCAGATGATTGTGATCGCAAGGAGTAATTAAGTACTTTGACTGCTGCCAGCCCTCTTTGGCTCCAAGAGTGTGCACCGGTGGCCGCAGCAATCCGGAGGTCAGCATGGGCAAGATGCAGGTGGGAGAAATCCTGTCGAAGCTTCTTCGCTTTGCTCATGCCCTGGTGCAGGTCGCAACGACCGAGCAGCGCCTGACACGTGTGAAGAAGGAGCCCCGCATGGAGGCCATTCACCACTCAGTGCCACAGCGGTTCTTACTCAGTCCTAACAAGTTGTGTTCTTGTCTTCAGGAGCCTGAAGCAAAGCGGGGGCTGAGGCCACGTCGTGGGGGAGGACGAAAGAAAGACTGGCCTGAGGCAGTCGAGCCTGCAGGGAAGGGCGAAGCAAAGGCCAGGCAGAGTTTGCGCCATCTCTCGATATTGCACGGCTTAGATGCTGGTTCGCCTTGCACATGGGCTTGTGCAGGTGACATCGATGAAGCAACTCTTGACTGACGTGCAGCAGGAGCCCTGCAAGAAGGCCAGTGACTGAGCAGTGCAATATCGGTTCTTCGTTCGCCTTGCACATGGCCTTCTGCAGGTCACAATGATCAAGCAAGAATTGACTGATGTCAAGAAGGAGCCCTGCATGAAGGCCAGTGACTAAGCAGTGCAAGATCTTTTGTTACTGAATCACTAAAGAGTTGTCTTCTCCTCGCTGCAGGCCGTTGCTGTTCGTCTGAGAGGCAAGCAAGCGGACCAGAGCAAGGCGAACTTAGTTCTGTACGAGGCTCTCCGACGAGACTCTGCACTGTAATCTGGCAGGTGAACAGCGGCATGAACAAGGGCAAGAAGTACAAGAGGCACGTTGAGGCTGACATCAAGAAGTTGTCAGAGATGGACAACTACCTCAGTGTGCCGTGCCTGGGCTGAATTAATTAGAGTTGTTCTGTCGTCATTCTCGCAGTTAAGGCACAGGGCCTGGAAGCGCCTGATCTACTCGATGATCCCGGGCGGCTTCAAGGTCCACACTGAAGCCCTCGAGATGCTCCAGGCTGTGGCTGAGGAGGTCATGCAGGAGCACCTTGTGTCCGCGGTGCCGAGATGCCTGAGAGGGCGTCGACAGTGTAGAGTCTAGCCCAGAATGTTGGAATCCGGATAAGGCCACATCATGCTGGGGTTCCCTATACATTACTTGTAATTAACGATGGAGGCTAGATCGTTTCCAACTTGTGGGCTTCTGCAGACTCTGGGTTCGGGTGGCTGATTTTCGTCCATCCTTGGGTAAGATCGCAGACGTCGGTCTGATGGGGCAGCTGGGGATTCGTGTATGCCTGAATCTGCCGGAATGAATCTGTGGCACCCGGGCACCGCGAGAGCAAAAGCAATACCATTCTGGCACGGTGCAGGCGTGCTGCCAATGACAAATGCACATGCTGGTAGTGAGCCAGGTTGTGCAGTCCGCTGTGGTGGCCAGGTGCCCAGCATTGTCTCTGTGTCCGAGTTCCCGATTGTATCCTTGGGGTGCTTGGCAGAACTCTGTGTTCAGCCATTTTGGCTGAAGCTCTGGCCTTAAGTGCCGGAGAAAACTTTTGGCTGTAGGGCTGTAGGGGCACCATGGATGATGCAAGCCTTCAGCCGGGAGAAGAAGTTTTGCCTGATCCGGTGGGCGAGCAGACTGTGCATCACCTCGTATGTCTGCAGCTGCATTTCTCTGAAAGCCTCCGCAACATGATGGACAACATGGAGTCGATTGTTCGGAGACTGAACTTCTTGACTGATGAAGTCAGGGCCCTGAGGGAACAGGTGTCTGAGGCATCTGCAGGCCCGACTGCTGCCTCGCGTAAACGCCCCCGCAGTCGCAGTGTCTGACGGCTGCAGTTTTGGCTTTACGAAGCTCTGCAAAGGACACTTCTCACGACTGAGACTATACCTTGCTTGCAAAATTTGCCAGGGAGCACGGGGTGGCTGGCGGAAGGCCCTTTTCCTGGCTACTGGCATGTGCCTGAGTGGGAGACAAGGCAGACATTACAATGTCTGAGTTTGGAAAGCCACTTTTCTGGGTATTGCCATGGGCCTGGAGTTTGGAAACCCACCTTTCTGGGTACTGCCATGGGCCTGAGTGCAGACACTACAATGTCTGGTTTTGGAAGCCAACCTTTTCTGGGTACCGGCATGTGCTTCAGTGGGAGACAGGCGAGACAGCACAATGTATGATTTTGGAAGCAAACCTTTCTGGGTAATTACTGCTGGCATGGGCCCGAGTCGGAGACAGCCCAGACACTACCATGTCTGATTTTGTTTGGAGCCGACGAGGCCGCCAGGTTGGAACGCCTGATTTTTATTGGGTTAGCGGTGATCAGGCACACAGTGTCTGAGTTCTTTGGAAGGGTTCGGCACCTGCACAGCCGCCATTAACCCGGGCCGAAGAGAAAAGGAGTTCAGTCGTCCTGGCCTGCATAGGAGGTGTTTGCTTTGAGCAGCGGCCGGAACTGCTACAGCGAAGAAGGAAATCCAGTGTGGTCTTCCACGCCACTGTGAGGCTGAGACCGTCGTCTGAGGATGTGCTCACGGCGATCGTGACAGCTCCTGAAGCCTTGCTTGCAGTTGTCGATGATACATTGTTACACGGAACACTTTAATGACTGAGGAAATGAGGTGACTGATTGGCTACACCTGGATATGCTCGACGTCTGCCTGAAGAAATTGGAGCGAGCCCGTCTATTTGGTGCCGCGGCAGCTGGAGGCGTGCTCTTGCTTCGCGAAGAGTCAGCCAAGCAAGTCTCGGTGCCGAAGCGGGTGTTGGGCTCTGCGACCTCGGGCAGGTGGATTCGTCCGGAGTGACGAGCAGTTTTTCGAGTCGGCACCACTGTCTGCCTGAGGCTGTCTTCCTGTAACAAGAGCAGCCATTTGCAATTGACTTGCTCGTCAGGTTGATTCGCCAGGTCGCGTTTTGGGAGGATGTGGAGGTGGAGAACAGCTCTTCCCCACGTGTCTGAGAGGCATGCGAATTCTTTGTCACGATCCTTCGCAACGCACTCGGACCTCATCAGGTCCTGAAATCAGGATCCTTTGCTACGCAATCCGGACCTGAGCAGGCCCTGAAATCAAGGAGCCGATTCCTCAGGCTCCAGCCTTAGACACGGGAGGAGATGGTCAGTTGCACTATGCACCAATTGACTTGCCCGTCAGGTCTCGGTCGGACCTCGCCCTCTGTCTGACTGAGGCTGTCTTCCTGTAATAATAACAGCCATTTGCAATTGACTTGCCCGTCAGATGTGGGTCGGACTTCGGCCGCCCGGGGGCCGGTCTTCCACACCTCTGTTTGGCTGAGGCTGTCTTCCTTTAAAAAGAACAGCCGCCTGCAATTGACTTGCCCGTCAGGTGTCGGTGGGACCTCGCCCTCTGTGGCTGAGGCTCTGTTACTTCAAAAAGAACAGCAGCCTGCAATTGATTTGCCCGTGAGGTGGTCGTCCACGCCTCTGTGTGGCCGAGGCCGTCTTCCTGTAATACGAACAGCCGTCTGCCGTTGACTTGCCCGTCAGGTGTCGGTCGGACTTCGGCCGCCCCACGGGGGTGGTCTTCCACACCTCTGTTTGGCTGAGGCTGTGTTCCTTTAATAAGAAAGGCCGTTTGCAGTTGATTTGCCCGTCAGGTGTCGGTCGCAGCTTTGGCAACCCAGGGGGTGGTCGTCCACGCCTCTGTGTGGCCGAGGCGGTCTTCCGTTAATACGAACAGCCGTCTGCCGTTGACTTGCCCGTCAGGTGTCGGTCGGACTTCGGCCGCCCCAGGGGGGTGGTCTTCCACACCTCTGTTTGGCTGAGGCTCTGTTCCTTTAATAAGAACAGCCGCCTGCAATTGATTTGCCCGGCAGGTGTCGGTCGGATCTCGGCCGATCGAGGGGCGTGGTCTTCCACACCTCTGTTTGGCTGAGGCTCTGTTCCTTTAATAAGAACAGCCGCCTGCAATTGATTTGCCCGGCAGGTGTCGGTCGGATCTCGGCCGATCGAGGGGCGTGGTCGTTTGGCTGAAATAAGAACAGCCGCCTGCAATTGATTTGCCCGGCAGGTGTCGGTCGGATCTCGGCCGATCGAGGGGCGTGGTCGACGGACCACGGCCAAGAGGACAAACACTCAGTCAACCACGAGCGATCCCGTCCGTCGTCGTGGTTGTGTTGCCCCTTGTCCTCTTGAGCGTGGTGCAAAGAACTAAAAGCGACCACGAAGGGGTCCCAGGCAATCACCCCAGCTCCTGACCAGGTCTTTGAGATTTTGCCGGCCGAATACGTGGGCCAAGGCCACACTGACAAGTTTGCTTGCTGCCTGTCTCAATGTCTCTTCGTTGCCAGACCTTTCCTGGACCATGCACACAGAGATGATGGCTCGTGCTTCAGTTTTTTTCTCAAGCAACCTCTAACTGGGGAGAGGTTGCAAGCATGTTCCTCGTACGCCAAACGATCGGCCAGCGACCAGCACTAATCATGGCACTGCATTTCAAGCTACTTCATCATAGGAAAGGACTAGATTGTGCATGTGTGCAACAGTGCCGGAGGCCGGCATGACTAGGGACGTCAGCAAAGAACCATATTTGCCGGAGCCATGAAACGCCCTGCCGAGTCGGATGAGACGGCTGAACCGGCAGCCAAGAAAGCAGCTGTTGAGGATTTCTCCTCCGTGTTGGCTGAGCTGAAGGGCAGCGAGGACCTGGTCCCCTGCTTCCTCCGCAAGGAGATTCTGGGCAAGGAGATCCAGGAGGAAAGGGTCGGCAAGCTGCTTGAGCATCTTTCCGCCTTGGTGGGAACCTCCAACGGGAAAACCACCTGCATGGCCCATTTCCAATCTTGCTCGCCTGATGCAGTGAGACCGACCAAAGGGCACGTCCACATCTGTATGCTCAATTTTCTGACTGAGCGAGGATATGGTGCCTTGTCCGGGAATTAACTTGTCGTGCTGCCGAGTGCATGATGCTTCCTAAGTACTGATGGCTTCGTTTCTGTGCCCTCCCAGGTTTTGAGGTGACGGTGTCTGATTGTGTGCCCTTTGCTCAAGACATCCTGTCTGGACATTGTTCCCAGATACTGGAGATTGAAACCCTCGAGGGCAAGGGCGACGATGCTTTGAATCCTCGCGATAAGATGTTTTTGGGCTATGCAGCCGGAGGTGCATTTGTCAACAGTTTGATGCTGGGCAGCCTCGGCCTCATCGCCCTGGTCTGCTTGACCTTCTCTGCGAAGGCGAAAGAGTTGCCGGCGTCCGTGACTGAGATCCTGTCGCAGGTGCCCGTTGTTTGCCCCAGCAGAGGCAAGGGGCAGACACCGCAGGACCGCACTGTGAATGCACTGCACAAGACGTTGAAGGCGTCGCAGTACAACCGGCGCCTGACCCTTGTTATGATTGCTTCCACGCTACGAAGATCCTTGGAAGCCAGGCTTGCCAAGATCTCGCCTGACAAGGACACCGACTTGGCTTCGGACTCCGTCATGCGGGAGATCAGGGCCATCATTAAGGCCTTCAACAACAAAGCCTCGTTCATGCCGAAGTCTCAGGTCAAACCGCGGGGAGAATGGGCCCTGCGACACTCCCTTTCCGCCAAGCATATGCCTGACGAGGCCGGGTGTCTCAAAACTATTACATCAAAGTCACACCGTCTGTGTGCCCAGGTTTGGCATCGGGTCCTGCAAGTCTCCCGTTCCGCTTACTGGAACGACCACCTCCTGGAGACTCGCAGCTTCTTCGTGGGTTTGAGTGCGTCCAGCCCTCAGACTTTGCCTCCTCAAATCTCCTCTCCTGATGTATGCTTTCTGTCTGACGCTTGTG
Source organism: Symbiodinium sp. CCMP2592 (assembly GCA_905221615.1). NCBI lineage: Eukaryota > Dinophyceae > Suessiales > Symbiodiniaceae > Symbiodinium > Symbiodinium sp. CCMP2592. Next base: position 393,891 of record CAJNDT010006040.1, on the reverse strand, counting down.
TGATGTCCCCTGCTCGTTTGGCAAATGTCAGGCGTGACGTGGCACACGAAGAGATGGAACAATTGTACAAGGCCACGACTGAGACCTCTTTTTACATCCTGCAGAGAATTCAGTCGGGAAAAGTACCGGGCTGCGACTTGGACAAGCCCATCCCGACCAGCCTGATCTCCAGCTTCGTCTCCAGAGTTTGCATTGTCTTCAGCATTGCGAGAACAGTGCTGGATCCGATTTCCACTGACTTCGGACACAAGCTCTTGGAGAACTTCGAGGCCGGTCGCCTGAGTGCTCGCCTGGACGACCTGGCCACCATGCCTGTCAAGGAGGAACAACAAAGGGGTTCCCTAAGTCATTTTTTTTCTTGCACCCAGTCCACTCTGTACTGCTGTCCTGCCAGGACTACAACCACAAGTCCGATGCTGCCGCCCTCGTTGCCAAGTACGTCCCCTTGGTTGATGAGATGCTTACAGGTAAGAAACAAGAGGAGATGGCTGAGAACGCCGAAGCGGAAAAGGAGAAAGAAACCGCGGAACAGGAAGCTGTGCAGGAGGCTGAGGAAAAGCTCTGCCTCGCGAACCTCAAGCATGATTGGGAGATCTACGAGGCATGTGCTTGCTTTCTTTTTTTCAAATTGCCCACAATTACTCCGCCCAGTCAAAGACGAATGCTTTGCCGCCAGGCTTGGCACTGTACGTCTGCCGTGACCATGGATGAGTGGAGAGATAGCCAGCAATCCTGGCAGAAGGACTTTTTCATGTTTCGCGACCTTGCAGACTTCTGCTTAATTGCTTTACATGCTGTGCTTCTTTAAGCCTGCAGGAACGCCACAACATATTGTGGAAGGAGGCCGGGCGGCGGCTAGGCTCTGTGGCCACTGTGGACCACCTCAGCAAGGAATGCTATGCCACGAGGGTGCCCTCGCAGGTCCGAGGACTCTTGTCGGGAGAAATGGCAGATGCTGCCGTGCTTGTCGTGGCTGACCTACAAGGGCACGTACCGCATTGCGACCTGGAACGCACGTTGTGCGACACCATGGCAAGCATCCCAGAAGCGGCGAAACTTCTGCTGTTCACGGATATGCCGCCCCGCCGACACAAGACTGAGAAGACCGTGCAGATGCCAAGCTCCATGCAGGTGGACGCGGACGAGGCGGAGGAGAGCGATTGCGAGCCTGAGGAGCAGGACGGCGACCACTCACTCCCTGCCGTCCGTGCCGAAGGCAATGTTCGCCTGACGTTGCCTGAGAAGCAGACGCTGCTGGCTGAGCACCGAAAAGTGCTGAGCAAGCAGCTGTCTGAGACCTTTGGCGACGGTGTGAACAAGCACTTCGACCTGCCGTTCACACTGCTGTTCAACATGCCACTGCAGGGCCGGCTGACGATGGACGGGCTTCTTGTGCAGCCGATCAAGGGCATGAGCCGGCTAGATGGCACATGCTTGGCGTCCGGTGGGGTCGGCGTGCTGCAGCGACCCGACAAGGTCGTCAAGTTCAGCAAGGAGGCCACCCGGAACATGCGCAAGGAGCAGTGCGGACCCACCAGTGTCGCCAGGAACGGTGTGAATGAGGGCCAGCGGCTTCAGAAGGGACCCGGCATCTGTGGACACATCCTGCGAAATCTCATGATTTCTCTCGTGCGGCACAAGGTGCACAAGGCAGGCCTGATCGTGGTTGACCTCTGTTGCGCCCAAGGCGACTGGCTCCTGGCCATGGTGGCTGAGCAGATGCACATCGAACTGCCTGACCGCTACGACATGGATGATGACGAGGTGCCTCTTGATGGAATGCCTGACATACCCATGAAGTACGTCGGCTTCGACACGCGGGAACATGCAGTCGGATTTGCAAGCATCCGAGCCCAATCCGAAATCTATGAGAGGCTGAGTGCTTCCGAGCTCGGCTATGCCGCCCCTCCCGTCTTGCAGGATGACAAACCCGAGCCGGTCTGGCAGAACCTGGTGGCTGAAGTGAACCGCCAGCTGAAGATCCTCAAGGTGAAGAACAAAGATGGCAGTCTGACGGTGCCCGCCCCGAAAAATTTCAAGCTGCAGCGGGACAGCGTCTTGGAAGCCTTGGAGGTGCTGCAACGTGAGGCAGCAAGACTCGGCCCACGCTTTGGCGAGACTGAGAAAGAGAAGACTGAGAAGAAACCGGCTACACAGCCGGTTTTGGCATGCATGCCCGTGTCTGAGCTCATGGCTCTGCCTTATTTCGAGGCTTCTGCCTATGAGGACGAAGACGACCCCGCCCCGTTGAAGACCCTTATCGTTCAAAGGTCTGAGGGCCATGGTTCTGGCTGGCAGCTCTGGCTAGCAAACCCAACGGCTGATCCGCTCCAGATGAAGAAAAGAAGCCCTGTGGTGCCGCTGGGCCAGCTCGCCATCGTCGAAGAAGCCGACACGGATGGCTTTTGTTTGCCCTTTGAAGTGACCGGCATGAACAATATCCTCGGCTTCCTCCTGGACGGCGACCCCTATTTCTTGACGGTGACGCAGACCCTCAAGAAGAACGAGATCGTCGTGGACTCTGCCAACAAGGCCGCTTCACTCATCTGTTTTCCTTCGCTCTGGCGCATGTCAACTCAGCAAAGACACATGCCTCTCATCGCATGTCTTTTGTCCCGCAGGCCTCGGCTTTGATGTACGGACACAAGACGACAATCAAGGCCAATGGTGCTTTGAGCATCAGCCCTGCGGGTACTTTGATTGCCACCGAACGCCTGAGCCCCCTCAGCTTCACGGTGGAGGAAATGAAAAAGTTCACAGAGGAGGAGAAAAGCCTCCGGCTGAATCGTCTGGGGCAGCTCTTCTGGACCATGGAGTCCAAAAAAAACAACAAATTTCTGTGTCTTGGCTTGCTTCCTTTCACATACCTCTTGAGTTACTGGTCTTACAACCATGTACAACCATGCTGGACCTTCCTGTAAGCAGGCAGCCCGTTTTCATGTGGGAGCTGAACCCCGGCATTGACGAGGCCGAGTTCGCAACGCGCCGAAGCTTGGACTTTCCCAGGATACGCCATGTGTCCAGGAACACTTCAAGGATGCCGAAGCTCCTTAGTTTTGCGCAATGCCATGACCTGAGGCATTCTGGCACCTTACTCTCCAACGGAGAGTTTGGCATCGGGCGATGTGAACGCATGGCAGCTTCGTCCTACTAATTCATTTGGTGTCCTTATGGTCCTGGTCCCAAGTCCGTTTGTCTGACTTCTTGGTTCTGCTGCTTGTCTTCGTTGACCCACGAACTGCTGCCAGTCAGGTTGCTGTGTGCCAGGGACATCACTGTCAAACCCGGTGAGGCGGTGCAGCTTGCCTGATGTCCGACCTGAGGGTCTTCTTCACGAGTGCATACTCAGCCTGTCTGATATTGTTCAACATTGCAAGGGATCCTGTGAGTAACTACTTAAATAAATATTTGGTTCGCAAAGCTTTCTTAAGACTCTGTGCTGGGGCCACATGATCAGACTGAGTGGTTTTGTTATGCACTCCTGGAAAGTGCACAGAGGATAGGACGTGCACTGTCAGCCTCTGCTCTTCCTCACCAGTGCATACTGGGCCTGTCTGATGTTGTTCTACATTGCAAGGGATCCTGTCAGAAACTACTTACTTCATTGATTCTCAAAACCTCATTCATTCAGACTGTGTGCTCAGGCAACATGGCCGGACTGACTAGTGTTGCTATGTACTCGTGGAAAGTGCACAGAGGATAGGACGTGTACTGTCAGCCTCTGCAAGCCTGATGTCAGCCACTCCATGATGCGGGCCTGACAAAAAAAGGTCGCCGTATTAGCCTTCTGACTGACAGATTCATGAGGAGAGCCGTCAATGCTTGCTGTCGTTCCGGCTTGATGGGAGGTGAGTTCTGCCTGATCCAGTCCTCTGGCTAGAACCCCAGCAGACTCGTTCAGCAGTAATGACTTAGTCCAGGAATCTGAAGTGTGCCGCTGTGTGCCAGGTAACGGGTGTCCCAGTCTCAGCCTCTTGTCTTGCTGCATCCTCTGGGTTATCGTTCCGGCTTCATGGCAGGTCACGTATCCAGTCCTCTGGCTGGAACCCCATCAGACTGGAGCAGCAGTAATTACGTAGTCCAGCAATCTGAAGTGTGCCGCTGTGTGCCAGGTACCTCTTCCTGTTGGCAGCGGGGACACCCGTTGTGTCCCAGTCTCAGCCTCTTCTCGTGGTGCATCCTCTGGGTTATTGTTCCGGCTTCATGGCAGGTCACGTATCCAGTCCTCTGGCTGGAACCCCATCAGACTGGAGCAGCAGTAATTACGTAGTCCAGCAATCTGAAGTGTGCCGCTGTGTGCCAGGTACCTCTTCCTGTTGGCAGCGGGGACACCCGTTGTGTCCCAGTCTCAGCCTCTTCTCGTGGTGCATCCTCTGGGTTATTGTTCCGGCTTCATGGCAGGTCACGTATCCAGTCCTCTGGCTGGAACCCCATCAGACAGTCCAGCAATCTGAAGTGTGCCGCTGTGTGCCAGGTAGCTCTCCCTGTCGGCTGCCGGGGACACACGTGGTGTACCAGTCTCAGCTTCTTCTCGTGGTATGTCGGAGTGTCGCTGTTCTGCCCGCAACCCTTCCTCCGAACGCTCGCAACCTTCCCCTTGAAATCCCCTTAATTAGGCCACTGTGATAGGGCCCGGGAACAGGGACTGCACTGGGTCTGGGAATCTTCCGCTTGAAACGTTGAACTCCGCCGCAGCAATTTTTGCAGTTTTGGGAACCCCATGGAGTTGCAAACCCGATTAAGGTCGAACAGCGCTGGAATTGCCTGTACATTCCTCTTAATTAAGGATTGAGGCTAGATTGTCTCCAACTTTTGGGCTTCTGCAGACTCTGGGTTCGGGTGCCTGACTTTCGTCCATCCTTCGGTAAGATCGCAGAAGTCGGTCTGAAGAGCCAGCTGGGGATACCTCTAATTTATGCCTGAATGTAACTGTGGCACCCGGGCACTTTGGGGTTCTACTGTAGCTGTGCTCGCCTTGCCTGAAAGCCATGTCCACGTGTCTGAGCGATTTGCTGCTCGACATGGAACGCCTGAGCAGGCACTACCAATGGAACAGGTGGCACCAACGCTCCTTTGACTTGTTGCTCAACGACATTTGGAGCATGGCTGGAACAGAGGATGCCCTTAAGCTGGATGCCTGGCATGACATGTGGCATGATGCCGAAAAGAAGGCTGTCGTGCCCGCACTAGGGGTCAAGGGCGGTGTGTTGGCAATCCGGAGTTTGACCAGCATGCCATTTGGCCCTGCCACTGCAGCGAAGTATTGCGAAATTGCATACGCTCGCTGGGCCCTCGACGAGAACCGCATGAACCGCCCAGTGCAGCTCAACAACTATGCGACTGAGCAAGATTTGGTGTGGTGGCTTCTTCGCTTCGGGTCTGATGCCTACCACCTGCTCCAAAGGCTCCGCATGATCTTCCCCGACATCAACCCTAAGGCGATCATGTCGTGGGAGGATATGGAGGCCTTCATCCCCAAAGTGCGAGCAGAGCTTGAGATGCATGCCCAGTGAGCCGTTCATGGCCTGGAGTGCGAGCACAGCTTCTTCTGCATGAAGCAAAGCTGCAAAGCTTCAGCTGTTCAGCTGTCTGAAGCCGGAATACTTCAGCTGGCTGAAGCCGGAATCAACACTGCTTGCTGCAGTCATATGCAGCCTGAACTACCAGTGCATGAGATCATCTCATGCATGTTGCCGCCGCCATGCTCCTGGCTTTTCCTGCGGTCCAGAATATCAGCTGCAACTGCACGTACAGTGCCTTACCGGCTAAGCTGCAAGGGCAGGAAGAAAGGCTACAAGTTGCGTTTCCACTGTCGACTCGCTGTTTGATGTCGAATTTGTGATTTGCAACATGCACTCATGCGCCAATCACTCAGGCACTCGAAGCATCTTGTGCCTGATCCAGTCCTGTGGCTGGAACCCCGGCAAACTGGAGCAGCAGTAATTACTTAGTCCAGCAATCTGAAGTGTGCCGCTGTCTGCCAGGTAGCTCTTCCTGTTGGCTGCCGGGGACACACGTGGTGTCCCACTCTCAGCCTGTGGTCATGGTGTGTCGGACTGTCCCTAATTATTCTGAAGTGGTTCCCACCGAGGCACTCGATGAGAGCTTTGTGGAGCCTGTTTCATGCTGCGGGTAAAAAACAAGAAGCCGTCTGTGCTGCCTGTGCGGCTTTCCCGCTCACTCGAATCTCCATCCTCGCTTTCGTTACCCTCTGTTCGCAGCTGAGGTGGTGCCCCCCCAGCCGCTGCATGGCTGTTGGAAATTCGATGATGCATCTTCCAGGCTCGCCCAGTGGTTTGTTCACACAAATAAACCTTAATTAAACCCTGAACACTACTTAATTAACCCCTACACCCAACAATTCAGTGATCGAAAAACGTAAGCAAGACCAACTGTGGAGGATGCTGGGCTGAGACCCCGGACGCCAGTCACTCAGGATGTGCACCACAAGTTGCTCTGTTCTGCCTCTTTGTGTGTTTGCGTGTGTCAAAGCAGCCCGAGCTCATAAATTCAAACATGTTACAGGCCGTGACCTCGTCCAAAGCTTCCGGCCTTTGTGGTCTGAACAGGAAGCTTCGCATCTTCGAGGCTCTTTCTTGTCTTTGCTCTTTCAGCAGCATGCCGCTAGGAATCCGTTCATAACTTGACTTGCTCGTATTCCTAACTAATTAATGACTGCCTACTCCTACGATTACGACGACGAATCCTTGAATGAATCGAATTGCTCGTATTCCTAACTAACTAATTAGTTGCTCCCCACTCCCACGATTAGGACGACGACTAATTACTACGATACTACTGCTACTACTAATTACTACTACTAGTACTACTACTACTACTACTAATTACTACTACTTCTAGTACTACTTCTACTACTTTTACTATTGCGACTGCTCCTGCTACTACCATCGCCGCCGCTGCCACCACTACCAGTACTAGCACTGCCGCAGAACAACCGGCCCTCACCAGACCCCCCACCACACCACCACCCCCCCACCACACCACCCGCCGCCACCACCCACTTGCCTCTTACCAGAAGGATACTGCGAGCCCGTAATGCAGGTCCTTTCACACCGCTGGGCCGGGTGTGGGGGGTGGAAAATTCTCGGATCTGTATCGGTCGGTCTGTTGGGGCCAACGCACCGCGGGCTCCGGTGTATGGCAGCAGAACAAATGGGCTAATGTGTCTGCTGGCAGACCGGAATGTGTGGGCAAGCTGCATGTTCTCCGAGTTTTCCTGGTATTGGGAGGCCCATCCACAGCTGCACTTCACACGATCCACGCCACTGCTGCTGCCACCGTCCGTGCCAGAAATCACCACCGCCCTCGCACCCGTCGCATGCTGCTGCTGTTGCTGCTGCTGCTGCTGCTATGTAATTATGTTCAGGTATGTATGTATGTAATGTGGTATGTAGGTATGTATGTATACATCTAACGTTCAATTTGATGCAGTTCGTTGTAATTATTCATTGCGATTCTACAACCGTATACATGTCCTCATATGTACGGTTTGCTTGCTGCGAGTTATTTAGAACTCCGGACAGGCTGACCTGAGTGGTGACCCGAAGCAGCCCCGGACTTTGCTGCCGTGGTGACCTCAGTTTCCACATAATTAGTTAATTATGTCGCCTGCAGTAACGCCAGGCGGGTTTTGGAGCAGTGCCCCGGGGTGATTCCTGGAGGCTACTGCCGTAGCAGTCACTCACTGCGCCCAAAAATTAAGCAATTACCTGCCGCATGATCCTCATGCCAGGATGGTCAATGTCGGAGCTCAAAGAGCACCGAGAGGAGGGGATCTTGTTTCAGAGCTGGATAATTAAGGGAGAGGAGCCTGATTCTTTCACTCATGCATAAAATTTGGTGACTCGTTCTTCAACAAGTTCCATAATTCATGAGGTTGATACCGTGTCGGTGTTCATTCCAGATTCCAACATTGAGCAAGTCGTGAGCCTGGGAATAATCATTTGACAGGACCTCCGCCTGAAGCTCCGATGGCTTCTGCAGAAGAAGAAAGCGGCTGCAGGTCGAATACCAGGTATGCACCGGCAGGCCATGCTTGGCAAGTTTATACTTTGAAGGTGTGTTTTCAGTCGAGCCCCAATGCTTCTTTCCAACATTTTTGCCTCCTCTTTCCAGGCTGTGGCACACAGTGTCCCGCTTCCCCAAGCAAAAGCTCCAACCTTGGATGACCGTTGGTTCTCCTGGCCTGAGCTTGAAAGGGAGGAGCAGAGGGCCGGAGACCAGTGCCACAAAGAGATGCGAAAAGACCGCAAGGCCTGGTATATTTAGTTGATTGAAGTTGGACACATAGATGCGCTGAACGGTTTCGCCAGACTTCGTCGACAGGTCCGGCTGAAAGGATGCAAAGCCCGCGGAAACCGTGCAGGTCGAATACCAGGTATGCACCGCCAGGCCATGCTTGGCAAGTTTATACTTTGAAGGTGTGTTTTCAGTCGAGCCCCAATGCTTCTTTCCAACATTTTTGCCTCCTCTTTCCAGGCTGTGGCACACAGTGTCCCGCTTCCAGAAGCAAAAGCTCCAACCTTGGATGACCGTTGGTTCTCCTGGCCTGAGCTTGAAAGGGAGGAGCAGAGGGCCAGAGACCAGTGCCACAAAGAGATGCGAAAAGACCGCAAGGCCTGGTATATTTAGTTGATTGAAGTTGGACACATAGATGCGCTGAACGGTTTCGCCAGACTTCGTCGACAGGTCCGGCTGAAAGGATGCAAAGCCGGCGGAAACCGTGCAGGTCGAATACCAGCTATGCACCGGCAGGCCATGCTTGGCAAGTTTATACTTTGAAGGTGTGTTTTCAGTCGAGCCCCAATGCTTCTTTCCAACATTTTTGCCTCCTCTTTCCAGGCTGTGGCACACAGTGTCCCGCTTCCAGAAGCAAAAGCTCCAACCTTGGATGACCGTTGGTTCTCCTGGCCTGAGCTTGAAAGGGAGGAGCAGAGGGCCAGAGACCAGTGCCACAAAGAGATGCGAAAAGACCGCAAGGCCTGGTATATTTAGTTGATTGAAGTTGGACACATAGATGCGATGAACGGTTTCGCCAGACTTCGTCGACAGGTCCGGCTGAAAGGATGCAAAGCCTGCGGAAACCGTGCAGGTCGAATACCAGCTATGCACCGGCAGGCCATGCTTGGCAAGTTTATACTTTGAAGGTGTGTTTTCAGTCGAGCCCCAATGCTTCTTTCCAACATTTCTGCCTCCTCTTTCCAGGCTGTGCAACACAGTGTCCCGCTTCCCGAAGCAAAAGCTCCAACCTTGGATGACCGTTGGTTCTCCTGGCCTGAGCTTGAAAGGGAGGAGCAGAGGGCCGGAGACCAGTGCCACAAAGAGATGCGAAAAGACCGCAAGGCCTGGTATATTTAGTTGATTGAAGTTGGACACATAGATGCGCTGAACGGTTTCGCCAGACTTCGTCGACAGGTCCGGCTGAAAGGATGCAAAGCCCGCGGAAACCCTTCAGCGACATGTCCGAGACCGAGAGGCGTGGCAATTAAATAATTAATTGAGTCTCTACTGCAGTCTCGGATGTGTCGCTTCGGAGACATGTCTTGTCGTCAAGCATCTCGGCTGAACCAAAGGATAATTAGCTGACCGCGACCAGGGCCGTTGTAGTGTTGCTGGCTTGCGGGCTTGGTTTGGTGTGGGTTGGGCTTTTCTTTCTTCGTTCAGGGACAGGGCTCATGCCCACGGAAAAGGTGCCACAGCCATGGAGCGGTGCCCATTGCATGGGCAAAACAAAATATCCAGGACTGTCTGGTGGAATCAGGATCTGTTGCACAAGCGTATTTCAGATCTGTCTATGGAGGTTTTGTGTGCTAAGTGGAGAACGCTACCACCAGCCTCCAAAACATCGCTGCAAAATCTCTATGGTTCTAGCTGGCTTAGAGAGGCTCCATACATTATCTGGATGGATGCCTGGGTCTTGCTACAGCCACAACAGCGCATTCCCTTCGTCTGCCGCACGTATGAGATCGATGAAGACTTTGCAAATTCCATGCTTGACAGTGCGTACGCTTTGCAGATTGCAAAGGTTGATAACTTGGACTACATGGATTAGTGGAACTGCTCCTCGGAGTGTCGAAGCTTTTCTGCGAGCTCTAGAAAGTGCGAGGCGATCGTGTCTCTCAGCTTTTGCGATGCCTGCTTAGCCGTCCGCGGCGGGGTATCGTTGCAGCCGTATGAGAATGCACATGGTACAGCTTCACGCCGGGCATCAAAGTCTGATGTCTGTTCTCATTATGCGGTGGCTGAGTGTTCATGCACCGGATGCTGCGTCAGAAACAGCACTTCTCGACATGTCTGAGAGTCATGCGAAGTCTCTTTCACGACCCTGTGCTCCGCAATCCCGACCTGAGCAGGCCATGAAATCAAGAAGCCGAAGCCTGAGGCTCCAGCCTTGGGCACGGGAGGGGGTGTTGAGTTGCACTGTGAAACGTAGTTTTGCTTCGCCAGGTCGTTCTGGGAGGACGCAAAGGTGGTCGAGAACTTTTCTCGACATGTCTGAGAGGCATGCGAATTCTTTGTCACGATCCCTTGCTCAGCAGTCCGCACCTCAGCAGGCCCTGAAATCAAGGAGGCGATTCCTCAGGCTGGAGCCTTGAACACGGGAGGAGATGTTGAGTCGTGCTGTCCACTTTTGTTTTGTTTTGCCAGGTCGCCTTGGGAGGACGTGGAGGCGGTGAAGAGCTCTTCCCGAGATGCCTGAGAGGCATGCGAATTCTTTGTCACGATCCTTAATTAGCTACGCAATACGGACCTTTGCAGGCTCTGAAATCGAGGAGCCGATGCCGGAGGCTCCAGCCTTGGACACGGGAGGAGATGGTCAGTCGCAGTATCCACGTGAAAATTGGTTTTGATTCGCCAGGTCGTCTTGGGAGGATGTGGACGCGGGGAAGAAGAGCTCTTCCCAACATGTTTGAGAGGCATGCGAGTTCTCTTTCACGATCCTTAATTAGCTACGCATACGGACCTTTGCAGGCTCTGAAATCGAGGAGCCGATGCCTCCGGCTCCAGCCTTGGATAAGGGAGGAGAAGTTGAGTCGTACTGTCCAATTTTGTTTTGTTTCACCAGGTCGTCTTGGGAGGATGTGGAGGTGGTCAAGAACTCTTCCAGAGATGCCTGAGAGGCATGGGATTCCTTTGTCACGGTCCTTCACACAATCCGGAGCTGACCAGGCCCTGAAGTCAAGGAGGATGAGCAGAGACAGGGGCGCTGCGAAAGACTGCCAAGAAGAGAAGAACAGAAGGCTCGCAGATGTAATTGAGGTTCTGTCCGTGCCACCGATGTATGAGTGGTCGCTTTCTCGCAATCTCAACTCATGCTTTGCCCCGAATTATCCTGGTCGCCAGGTCCTGTTGAGAGGAGGTGGCAGAGGAGAAAGCCTGTCCCCAGGACGTGAGAGTTGCATGAGTTCAGATAATGCGAGAACTCCGCGGAAAGCTTCAGCTACGTCGGCCTCGCCTGACAAAGCTTCGCCGTCCGAGACCCCCAGTGCCAAGAAAACGGTGCAGTATGGGCTTGGCAGGTTCTGGAGTCCAAGCGACAAGGACAAACCGGTGCTTGAAGCTACGCTCTTTTCCGGAAAGAGGGACCGCAGGACGACTGAGCACCGAATACAGGACACGCTGCACAAGCTTGTGACTGATGGAGTTTTGAAGGTGGAGAGCGATGCCAGCCTGAGCATGGAACCTCTGGCCAAACGGCTGAAAGCATCCATGACATCCGGCCGGCCACGCAAGAATCCGGAGGAGCTGCGAGGCACGGCAGGTGGCAAAAGCAGCAACCGAAGATATGCTGGGCAGACCTTGTTGCGACAGGAGATACCTGTTGCTGTCAAGGACAAAATGTGCCAGCAGATGTTGTCGCAGGTGGCTGGTTTTGCATCGATGCCTGAGTTCTTTCGGCACTTTGCGGCAGCTTTTGACATGTCCTTGGACAAGCTCAAAGAAATGTACAGCCTGAAGGATGCCTGGGCTGATACAGTGAAGAAGTTGAACCTCAGCACGAGTGCTTCTGTCTGCCACAAAGCAGCTGGCCTGAAGCATGGCAAGCGCGGGCATGCAAAGCCGAGGCTGAGGCAACCTGGTGGAGGACGGAAAAAAGACTGGCCTGAGGCAGTCGATGCTTGCAAGACCTTTTTGGAGATGGAGCGTGCCCATGGGCACACGGTGCTAAAACGCCACCTTCTTTGGCGGTTTTGTGAGGAGGTGGAGAAGCTGGGTGTTGCAGCAAAGGCTGAAGCTATGGAGATGAGCGAACTGGACCCACGCAGGCGGCCTTTGCTGAAAAAGGCAGAGAAGGCTCAGCAGCAAGTCAAGCGCTTGCTCAGCAACGACAAGCTGGGTCTTGCAAAAGCAGGTCAGGTGGCTGAGTGGGTTGGGGCCAAGGACTTGTGTCCGAACTTGAAGACAACTATGTCTGAGATAGAGCAGCGAGTCTCAGCAGAGCTGACATGGCAGGCTCATGATGCTGACCTCCGTTTGCTTGCGTATGGCAACGAGGAGGAGTTGAAGCCGTTGTTCGCCAAGCCGTCTGAGTTCATGGCCGTCAGGAAGCAGACTTTCATAGGAATGTCTGACCAAATCCCTGTCTGGGTGAAGAAGACTTCCTCCAAGGAGCTCTTCGCAGAGTTCGAGCATGCTGCTCGCCCTCAGTCTGAGGTGAGGAGTGCCACGAGGAACTTGCTGGCTGACTTTGAAGCGGTGTCTGAGGAGCCTGGCCGTTTGTCTCTGGTCGCCCAGCCGCAGCCGGCTGAGTTGTCTCGTACCGGCAAGAAGCACCCGACGACCCGCAAGGACCCGGATGGGGACAGGTACCGCCTGACGTATGAGGCCAGGCAAGGCATCCTGCACTACTTCGACGAGTCCAAAGACCCGGTTGGAGTTGTGCTGCCTGGGATGGTTATAGTGGCTGGTGTTCACGCTGAGCTTAGCAACATAGACGAGCGAGGCCTGTGGCGTACTACCCGTACTTTCCAGTATGGTGGCCAAGTTATCCAGCAGAAGGCCGGCATGAGTGCGGGGCGAACGCTCTACTCGTGGCGACTGCTTCGCCAGAGACGGCCTGAGCTGATGTCTGAGGTCGAAGTCTACTCCCAACCAGCGGCGATGGTCGACAGTGTCATCATGTGTTGGTGCATCGCCAGAGCGGCTGAGACCTATGCATCTTCGTACTGGATCCGAGACTGCCTGAAGAGTGCCTTTACGGAGGAGGCTGGGAAGGCACGCTTCGCGGCCCACCAGTTGCAAGGTGTGGTGGCCGCAAAGATGACTTCGCAACTTCAGGTGACTGACACTGATTTCAGTTCCCTTTTCAAGAAGGAGTGCCTGAAGTGCATGGACAACCTCCGCTACAATGGGCAGAAGCAGACTGAGGGCTCAACTGTCTGGAAACCGTCGTCTGAGGATATGCTCACGGCGATCGTGACAGCTCAGAGAGTTCTGTCTGAGAAGAACCAGCGAGACGGCTGGGTGCTGGCGTCTTGCCGGCGAAACGGGTTTCTTGCTTTGAGACCCACAAAAGATGGTTTCGTGCGAAGCGACGAGCAGTCGTGGGCGAGAGACCTTCCGCTTGGCTCCAGCCGTATAAGCAGTGCTTGGCTGACCAACCGCCTGACCCACTGGATTCTTGGCTGCTGTCAGTCCCCAAAATACCTGCCTGTAGAGTCCAAGCCGTTTTACCCTAGCCAGGCTGTTCAGTGGCATACTTTTTTACTTTCAGGTTTCTGGGTCCCGATTATAAAAGAAAGAAGCCTCAGAAAGTAAATACTGTTTCCCAGTGGGTTACCGAACAGCCTAGCTACTTATAACTAAGTGTACATGTACTTGAACGTTCACATGTGTGCTAAAGGGTAATCAGCCAAGGACAGGACCAAAAGCAATCCAACCGCCTGACTGGGGCAGGCTCGAGGGTGCGGCTGACCTGGCAGACCTCCTGGAGTGGGACTTCGTTGACAAGTCTGACAAGGAGAAGACGGACCTCGTCCTGCCGATTGACGACAAGGAGCTGGAGGCGCCTGAGTGGAGCCAGCTGGCCGGCTTCCAATTGTCTTTGGACCTGCGCCGCTCACGGTGGCTGAAGGCCAACAAGGAGTTGCACTCTGAAAAAGCTCCTTGGCTGTCTGCTAGTCACTGTTAGTTCGTTGGCTAAGTGAACTCTCATCCTTGTTCCATGAATTCAAAGCCGTTCAGAAGTCAGTCAAGGCTCGCAAAGCCCAAGAAAGACGCGAGGAAAGGAAAAAACTGGCTGAGATCAGGAAGGAGCTGAGCTTGGAGGATAGGCAGCTCGTGCGAGATGCCCTGCACAAGACTTCGCGAAAGGAGGTGTTGAAAGCTATAGTTCCCCTTGCAGGCCAGGGCAACCAGGCCAAAAACAAGAAGAAGAAGAAGCTGTCGTTCGCCAAAAAGCAGAAGCTGTCTGTGAAGAAGAGAGTGTTGAGGCGGCATGTTCGTCGTCTGAAGGTGGCTAAACAGCCATTGCCTGACGCTCCGGCGTCTGCGCCTGTGGCCTTGCCTGAGGAGGCTCCTACGTTTGCACTTGTGGCCTTGCCTGATGAGGCTCCTCCTTCAGGAGTCTTCCGAGTGGTGTCAGATGTGCTGGGAGAATCTTGCTACGGCCTGACGGGCACCTTGCAGAAGGCCACAGCGACTGATGGGCTGCTTTTGCCGCTCAAGAAGGGGAAGTCCCAGTGGGTGCCGAGGAGTGTTCTGCATCTGCTGTCTGCTGGCGAACACAAAAAAAATTGGAAGCGAAAGCAGTTCAGCGTCAGTCGGGAGAGGAAACAAGACATGCTGCTCAACATGGGGTGCCTGAGGCTGGACATCGATGGAGCAGAGGAGGTGGACAATGTGGAGATTGTGCAGCCTGACACACTACCACGTGGCGGTTTGCGAGACCAAACCATGGCAATGGGTTGGGAAGCCATACGGTGGGCTTTGGGCTGCGACGATTCTGTTGTGGGCGTCAATCCTGTCTTGACGCATTTTTTCTTGCAGCACCAGCAATACGAGGCTGACCCCGAACACGGCCCTGTGGTGACTGAGCTGCACCGACTTCTCAGCACCGACAAGCTGTTCTTGTTTCCCGTCTATGCAAGCCACCACTGGACGCTGTTGTGCGTGGACAAGCGAGCTGCAGATGTACGTGTCAAATACTTCGACTCGTTGACTGAACTGCATGAGCCCACACGGGCGAAGGCTGAGCAGCTTTTGGTGTCCTTGCTGCATGATCGTGCACAGCAGTGGCTCCCCTTGACCAGGCACAACCTGAGAGTCAGACAGACCCCGGGCAAAGTCAGCTGTGGATTGTTCGTGCTGTCTTGGATGGAGTCTGAGGCGGCTGATGCCGTAGGCTATGGACCATGTGCTCCAGAATGGCCTTCCACCGCCGTGGTTACATGGCACGAAAGACTGAGGAAAATCAGTCTGCAGCTTGTGGCTGAGAAAGCCAAGTTCGAAGGGGAACTGCAGAAAGAGCTTGAGGCAATCGTCAAGGCCGCACAATGAGTTAGAATTAGAGGTTGCTTGATAGACATGCGTAACAGCCCCGTATCCTGCCGCATTCCAGGCCGGCGAAGAAGCCAAAGCCCAAAGACTGAAGCTGGCTGAAGTTGCACAGGCAGGCTCTGCGTTTTGCGACCAGCCTCACTTTGACATGTTTCTGTTTCAGGCGAAGCTCACGGCTGGTGAAGAACTTCGTGAGCTGGAGGCACAAGCCCTCAGGCTGGTGACTGAGGGAGGGCCAGTGGGACTGGCGGACCTGAAGAAAGAGGCTTTGGATGATATCCACAAGGTCACGTTGAAAGAGTCAATGATTTGTTCGTCTTGCAGGTACAGGTCCGGTTGTCTGAGGTGTGTAGTGTGGAAGTGCCAGCGGTACCACCTCAAACGTGAAGCGCAAAGGTCAGGCAGACCGATGCCTGAAGTGTGGTGACAATCAGTCTGAACGTACGGTAAGCATAAATACAGCTTTCTGCATTGTTCAGGGCTCCCTTTGCTGACTGATTGTCACTTTTGTGCTGCCGACAGTTGCAAGACCTGAGCCTGAGCCCGCGAACTTCGACCGGAAAGTAGTTATCGCAGTGACGATCAGTCTGAGCATATGGTAATCAACTAATTAAGCATACAGATTTTTGAATGGTAAATTGCTCCCTTTGGTGACCGAGTGTTAGTTGACCGCGGATTTGGACCGGAAAGTTCGCTTGAGCGCCCTGACAATCAGTCTGAACATATGTAAGCATACAGCTTTCTGCAGTGTTCATTGCTCCCTTTGGTGACTGAGTGTCAGGAAAGTTTGCTTGAACGCCCTGACAATCAGTCTGAACATATGTAATTAAGCATACAGCTTTCTGCAGTGTTCATTGCTCCCTTTGGTGACTGAGTGTCAGGAAAGTTTGCTTGATCGCGCTGACAATCAGTCTGAACATATGTAAGCATACAGCTTTCTGCAGTGTTCATTGCTCCCTTTGGTGACTGAATGTCAGTTGCTGCTGCTGCTCCCGTAGAGCGGATGGGCCAGCGAGGCCTGTGAGACCGCAGACGGGGACTGAAAAGACGGAAGCCGTGAGTGTGTGCCCTTTGCATGAACATGTTTAGACAGTGAACACGTCGCTTTTGCATTTTTTTAGGCCTGAGGCGGAGCACAGCTTTAATCTGGGGGGTTTTTTTCAAGGTCTGAGGCCACTGTTCTGGGGGGTCGTGGTCGCCCTTCTAAACTCCTCTTGCCCCTGCCTTTTCTCAAATCCCGGACCCCCAAAGCGCGTCTTTAATCAGGGGGGGTTTACTAATCCTAAGTTGCCATTAAGCCGGATTATGAACCTGAGTTCAAATCCAGACTGGTGTCCTGTGGAAATTTTGAAGATTCCACAGAGGTTCGCACGGACGCGCCAACCTCAGACCTCGAAACGCATGGCCTAGTATCAGCGTTCGCCGCATCCAATGGAGTCCCTGTAGAATCGTCAGATATTCGCAACGCCTACTTTCAGGCCGAGCCAATAGACAGGGTTGTACTTATGAGACAACCTGGCGGAGGACTTCCAGGAGTAGATCCGGAAGCGATGCTCCTGATCAGAGTACCGGTATACGGACTCTGCGATAGCGGCAGAGGTTTTTGGAGGAAAGTCGACCGAGAAGCACGTGAAGTCGGCTTCCAGGTAAGCAGGATTTTCCCTGCATTTTACTTTTACCGCGCCGCCGGAAAAGTAGTCTGTGTCTTGACAACACATGTCGATGACTTTTTATGGGCATCGATAGGCAAGGGCGGAACTATCATAGATAAGCTCCTAAAGAAGTTCGAAGTAGGCCGCCGCGAGTCGGGAAGACTACGCTTCTGCGGTAAGCAATTCGACATATCTGGAAAGGACGTGTTAATCGACGTTACCGATAACACGAACAAGATCACCTACATTGATGTCAAGGCAGGAAGGAAACACTCGGATCTTATTGACCGAGGTGAAGAACGTCAACTACGTTCTGTAGTCGGCAGCCTTTCGTGGATTTCTAGGCAGGCTAGGCCAGATATTCTATACCGCGTATCGAAGCTTCAGAGCTCGATAAAAGGTGCAACTGTTAGCACTCTTCATGAGGCTAACAAAGTCCTAGAACTTGCCTTAAAGGGTCGCGACCTTAAGCTAAGATACAAAAATGGTGCTTTTGATTTCGAGAGCCTGGGCGTACTGACAGCCTCAGACGCTAGCTTTGCGGGTGAAAAGGGAGACCGATCACAACAAGGACGGATCCATTTTCTCGCTCCAGCTGCCCAGCTTCGCGATCCAAATTGTAGTCGTTACGACACAATGATCGTGTCGTTCTCATCCACCACAATCAAAAGAGTATGCAGAGCAACTCTTCAGGCTGAGACTTACGCACTCCAAAGTGCCCAAGAGGCAGGGGATCGCATAAGAGCAGCCCTAGCCGAAATCTACGGATTCGGTAGTAGTGGTCCCGATTGGGAACTTCGTGCGAGAACACAGGTTCCGCACATAGCGCTGACGGACTGCCGCAGCTTAGCCGATCACCTCAACACGGAGGCTCCGTCCCGTGTGCAAGACAAACGATTGCAAATCGAGCTTAGCGCTCTTCGCCAGTCTATCTTTACAGAAGACGGCAAGCGCACGGTTGAGGCCTACCCTGCGGGTGGAGATAGAGTGGACTGGGTCGATACAGCCACTCAAGCCGCTGATTGTTTCACAAAGTCCATGAAACCGGATTTCATCATAAAGGTGATTGAATCTGGTGAGTACAGTATTAGTCGAGCTAAGCTGTAGACGTAGATTGCAGACGCTACAATCGTGGGCATACGTTGTATGTACCATAGTAGCTGAGTCGGTGCTAGGGTAGCATGCAGACACCACTTCCGGAGGACAATGCCTATTGTACCTCATGTGGTTAATTTAGATTTTCCTCGATGTCATGGCATGAGAACAGGTTGAGTGTGAATGCACCCTCTGTTGTACATGTACAGGAAGCCATGGCCATGACATGCATGTGTTAACTGTATATATTTCCCGCTGCCGTTAGGGCCCTTGAGTCATATTCAGATAGCGTCGCAGTCGGCGAAAAGATCCACCAGTTTTCTCAAACTATGCCATCCCATGACACCCACGGGCAGACTCTAGTAGTCTAGCACAGCAGGCCAGAGCCGAATACCCCAGGGTGGTACATGCGAGGGTGAATAAACGAGGCCTAACCCGGTTTGAGCAAGCGCACACGAGGGCCGTGCATTCAAACACGTTTGTCAGCATGCGAGTCGTTACAGTAAACAACACATTTTATTAGATGAGACATGCCTGCGCGAGTGAGAGAGCCGGTCAGCGACCAGGGCCAGAGGTCCTGCAGGCCAAGCTCAGAGGCAGCTGACATGTTGATATTAGCTGATCCCCAACCAGCCCTCAGCTTGAAGATAACTCCGAACTCGCGTGGTGAACATTTGCCTCATGGTGGGACTCGATGGAAGACATGAGAGTCCATGGAGCTAACTCCCCCGACGCTCCCAGCATCGTAAGCAAACTGCGAGCTGCGTATTCCACTTCACGGGGTTTCGATCTGCAGTTTCTGAGTTTGGCAAGTTTCGAGTTTCGTCTTTCGTCTGCATAGTAGCGGTGGTGACCACTCGCACCAGACGTTTGTTGGTATGAGACGAAGTGCGACATAACGGTTGTCACTGGCACCGCTCTGCATCCCCATCAAGAGCTATGGCCTGCCACATCAAAAGGGGGTTCGGCGCAGTCTTGAAAGCCACTTTCAGGAAGCCACAAATTTATTTGCCATGTGCCGAAGGCGAACAACAAGACGTGGTGCCAAGTTCGCGATGCACTGCAGATTTCACTTCGCATGCTCCGAGATGCTGGCTTGCGGTTCCCAGCTCGTTGACTTCGAGAGTGCCGTGCCCAAAGCTGCCGCAATGAGCCAGCATCGGCATGCCGTGTAGCTTGGCTTGCCAAGCCCCCTGCACATTCGTAGACCGCAGTATCGGCGGGCGAAGAAAACAGAGGTCAACCTCACAAAGTCGGGATGAATGGAATGGGCCTGTCTTTTGATTAAGATGAAGCCTCACAGCCCTTGTTCAAGGGATCCGGCAGTGTGCTCTGTGCATTGGCGCCCCAAATCGGTTCCTGTTCAGCAGTCCCTGGCAACCAGAGCATTTGGAGACGAACTTGGGTCTTGCATGAGCTTGGACGGTAAAGACCAAAAGCCACTTGGTCACTACGCGCACAGAATGTTCCACGTCCTGAGGTCGGAGCAGCTGGAAAAGCAGTGCCAGGACTCGAGGCGACCCGCGCGGATTGCGTCTTTCAAATTTTCTGGGGGCCCGTTGGCAGGGTGCGTGAGATGGTCGTCGTCTAATGTGACTAATGACTAACATGTGTCAGTACTTGGCGCGGACGTGCCAGAGCTTGTGGAAAGCAGAGAAGGCAGACGTTCGGTGCAATCCCCAACTGTTCTGGTTCCTGAGAGCAGGAAGCGATGGACCGATGCTGCCGCTGAGGCTGCAGTCGGCTGTAGGGCGCAGAACCCTGGGCGGCTTCTTCTATCTGTCCTGTCCTGCTTTGGAAGCACAGGCTGGTGAAACGAAAGGTAACTTGTAGTTTCAAGTCTCCCGTATGTCATGGTGGATTGTTTGGTCATGCCCATGCTTGCCCCAGCATAGGCTTTGAGGACCCAGACCTTCAGAGACGACCCCTGCAAAAATGGAACGGCCATACTTTAAACATCTTTAAACGCTGCGACTTCTGTTGCGGCATTGTATCAACCTCATGGCTACTGTCGACTGTCTCGATCACCCATGCGTGATTCGGCAGTGTATCGGTGGAGCATGACAGAAGTTTGGTGAGCGAGTGTTGCGACATCTTCAGAATAGCCGGAAGTTGTGGCAGGTGCTGGTTCCCGCGGCATTGCAGGCTCTGCGCGAGCCCTCATGGATGCAGTCGATTGCTCTTTCACTGTGCTCTTCGCTGTCGGAAGGCGCCCTTGGCCTTGCTATCACCCTGGAGCAGTTTGGCCCCAGCCCTGGTCGCAAGCAACATCTGCAAGATTTGCACATTTCTGTCAGTTTGTGCACGTTTGGTCGGCATTGGGCACTTTCTTTTGGCAGGGCGTACAAATGCGAGCGCTTGCTTCGATTTGGCTTCGTCACCAGCAGGGCTGCAGTTGAGGGATGCACGTTTGCAAGCGTGAGTGCACTAAGTTACCAAGTTTGTCACATCTCATCCTTGTTTTCGTCGACCTGTGCATGGACACTTGTCCTAGCGCGACCTCTCTACCGTTGTGTCATAAGGCATGCTTGATTTTGTGGTGACCCCTGAAAGCAATACCGTCAGCGTGCACCCACACAGCTTTGTCTTAAACTACGGATCTCCGAACTCCTGAGAATTCAGCAGTTGGCCCAGCTTAGGTCTTTGCCTGTACGTGTGTGCCAGATGCTATGATTTCACCGAGTCCTGTATTTTGTTGACTAGGCTGGAGTTGCTGCTGCGGCGGTGCCGGCAGGGGTGGCTCCCTGAGAGTGTGACCCGGATGCTGCGGATTCGAGTACTCTCCGATGATCTTCGGTTCTTCGTGGCTGCACTCAAGAGTCCTCGGAGCCACCTCGCATCCTGATTCTGCACTCTGCAGTTGCCACCACCGCCCCCATCAATGCTGCCGCCGGGTCTCCAAGAGGCCCCTTTTGAGGGCACACTCTGTGGCTCCGTGAAGTTTTTCTGAAAGTCGCTGGAAGCTGCCGTGTCGCGAGAGGAAGAGCCTTTCGCGGCGCTGATCTTTCCAGGCTTCGACTCCTCCGCCGCTTGGGTGGGATCAGGTTGTGTACAGCTGTGCCTTGGGCAGCTGTTGCGTCCCCAATACAGTGACCCTCATGAAGTGAAAGGCTGGGTACTTGTTCATTCGAGGATTCAGGTTTTGTTTGGGGGCTTGCTGCAAAGCCTGGTCTCCGGGTTGTGAGGGTGTGCTGTAGCACTGTAGCAGTACAGAGAGAGATGCAAGATATACACTCGACGTTGCCAAGTGTCCCAGGCCTTCATCTGGCAAATCACGTGCTGGCAGGCAGGTCCGTGCCTCTGTCCGTCTGTCTGTCTATCTGCACGTCTATCTGTCTGCCTATGTACCTATCTCACTATCTACCTATCTATTTGTCGATCTGTTTACCTGCCTCTCAATTTATCTGTCTGTCTATCTATATATCTGTCCGTCCATCTGCCTCTCTGTCTATCTATCTACGTATCATCCAGTATCCATCTGTCTATCTATCGTTTCTCAAGGCTCCGTGCTCTGTTCAGAAGTGCATGGTGCCATGTCGGACATCGAGGAAGGGCAAAAGCGGATGCCAACAGTAGACGCTTGTCAAGTCAACGCTGCAAGATCGAGACTTGGCACTCTAACAGGCTCAAATCCTTGGTGCGATTCATATGCGCGTGGTGCTTCTCCGTTGTGGAAAGGATCGAGAGTCACCAGGGCAGCACATGCGAGTCCAAGTCACAAAGTTGTCGCCAGCCCTGACCAGCCTGACCAGCCTGACCCTGAAAGCACCAGACGATCAGATGTGCTTGTAGACATTTGCCATCGCTCCTCGAACGGCCGCTTGCCGACTTTGGTCCGAGTCCGAGTCTACAGTGCTGCTTGGGATCGGCTTTTTCTGTCGCAGGCCATGGTGGTTTGTGTTTGGTATATGTTCATGTGCCAAGTTTCTGAAGTTCTGCACTGCTGTAGCACACACCCGCAAGCTCTAGGGGGCAATACCGTCAATACCAGGACCCTGCCGCTGTTTGTTCGCTAGTGAAGCCCCAATGGGCTGAAGTCCAAAGTCTCCGCACAGCGCAGAAATCTGCTGCCAGAGGCCAACATGGGCTTAATGCACTCGGCGCACAAAGCCTACACCTACATATTCCCGCGGGGAGCTTGGCTTTTCCTTAGGTCAAACAGTCTGTCAGGGTTCCCTAGGGTAATTTCCAGTTGTCTTGTCTGTTCTGTTCCATAAGCTCGAACGGAATTTATCGATACATTGATGGCTGGTTGGACACGTGGGGATGCAGATGGAACCAGCCACAACACTATCGCTCGACTATTCGGAGATCCCAGACGGTATGTCACGTGTGTCAGAGGAGTACGAGCACGAATTTTAGGTTCTCTTCGCATCTTTTGTGCAGGTGCCTGTCGTTTGTGTTCGGTTGCGGGTGTACGGTGTACTGATTCTCTCAAATGTTGGCCATGAGCACCGTGCTTGCTTAGTGTAGAGCTTGCTACTGGGTAGGCGGGCTTCAGGAGCGAATCCGTTATCATGCAGGACTCTGTAATGGAAACTAACCTACATATCACGGAAATAGGTTCAGTGCTTCCCATTTCTGACCCTGACAAGCTTTGTTCTGCCGCACTGCAGGCCAGATCCCGTCGAGGTTTATGCTGTGGCCTCAGGCTTGATTAAGTATGTCGGTAGGATGGTTGGGGTCGTCGGGGTTTTGTAGCCGACATGGAAAGACCAAAGACCACAGCAACCTGTTCAGGTTGGGTGTTGGCTGCGGAGGATGATGTCGTTCTTGTCCAGTGATGCTGTCAACTAACTGATGCTGTGCGGATGTGGACCAGGCACTTTTTCAGTCTGGTACGACGAAGCTACAGTAGAATCGAGAGTTCTCACGAATCTTTCTCGATGCCCAGAACCCGGGCTTGGAAGACCGGCTGCGCCACGCCAACGATGCAGCCGCCGGCTCGGGCGGAGAGGTTTTGCGGCACAGTTGTAGCTTTGCCCAGCTTTGTGGGTTAAGGCTTGTTCTGTTGACTTCAGATCGGGTCATGGATGTCGGAGGTGTAGCTGTTTCGGATTGAGATCACGTGTGGCCGCGTCCAGGCAGCTACCGTGTCACAAGGGTTTAAGCAAGAGACCTCAGGAGTGCTTCAAGGATCATGTGACTTGGTTCGGTTCTCCCAGTTGGCACCCTACTTTCAAACTGCGGAAGGAAAACCCGATTTCGCTATAAAGTTGATCTTCTCCGGCTTTGGAAATCGCGGCGCCGAGGTGGAGAGCAACTTCCGGGAGATGGCGGCAACATATGCCGGCTTCCCGGGACTCGATGCGTCTGGCGGGTGCAACAAAGGTTTGGGGTGTTGGCTATACGTTACTTTGCGGCTCGGTTTCAGGTTTGCGGTTCAGGGCTTGGGTATGTTCAAGGTGGGCTTGCGGTAGGAATCGTGGATGCTTCTTGGCTTTTCCGGGACAGGCTGGCAGTTTTGGTTTGAAGTTTAGGGGCAGTGTAGCTTGAATACCATGGCTTTGTGAACATTTGACTTGCCTTGTGCCCTGACCCCTTGCAGTCACTCCGCAGGCCCAGATGAAGTCGCTCATGAGCGAAACAGAAGCAGACTGGGAGAGGCACCTCTCGATGCGTTTCCTGGTCTTGGCTTTGCTTATGCTCTAAGTTCGTGCAGGTATTCCAAGCCGCTGGCGGAATCGCCGCGGCCTTACTTCCAGCGAGCGTTGAGAAAGCGTGCAAGTTATTGTCCGTTCTTTCACCGTCTTCAAGTCGTCATCCGACCCACATTCAGTCCTGCTGTCTGCATATGGAGCAATTGACTGCGCAAAATGGCCAGCTAGTTGAAAAAACCCAACGCCGAGTCTTACTTCGGTGGCTCAATCTTCTGTCGACTTGTTGCCGGTGCCCCAAGTGGGCAACCAAGAGCAGGTGCACCGGCGTTCGCAAAGAGCTCGTGCACCTTGCTCACACCAGCTGGGGCCTTGGGAACTTCTCTTCGCTCTTCGCCTTGTTGTGAACATCCCTAGAGACATGCGGGAAGCAGTCTGTGAAGAAGTGAACTGTCCGCGGTTTGGGCTTTCAGCATCATCAATCTGTGACATGTCGATTACTGTGGAAGTTGTCTTGTTCAGTCGCAGCAAAAGCAACTGGGGAAGCCGAATTGGGCTACACTCTGCAACAATCAAGGGGATCCTTTTTCACGCCGAGTTCTCCGACTTAATCGAATATTAAGTTCAGCTTTACTCCGAGTTCTCAGTCCTAAAGCTTACGCATAAGAGGCATCCTGTATCTACGTTGGCTTGGCGCTTTGCATTCCCAGCATCCAAGGTCCGCAGTGCTTGGATGCGCAGGCCCATACCTCAACACTTGCAACGAAGATGAGCTGCACTGAAGACCAAACGCATTAAATCAAAGAGCCTTCACAAATGCCTCAGGACCGCGTGCTGCCCCGGCTCTTTAAGCCCGGGCCCTCGAAAAGCTATAGTGCTGTGCTTTGAGGGTGGGAGTGGAGGGTGCGCAATCTGACTTCCACCACTTTATCTGCTTCAGCCATGATGGCTGCTCATCCGTGCTGTCAGGAAGCGGGTGAAGACTGGCGACTCTGCCGAAATCGAGGGCTGCCGGTGACTTAGTCATTAGTACATCGGCAAGAGAGAGAGAGAGAGAGAGAGAGAGAGTTCAGTTTAGTTGCGTTGTCTTACTTTGATAGTTGTCTGTGCCACGTGACGCACTTCAACCAATAAGTACTCATGAAATACTAGATGGCCGGCATGCTCCAGGTGTTTCACACGGACATTGCCGATCCGGGGGATAGAGTCTTGAACGTCTTCTTACCCTCCAGTTACATTGCTTTGTCTAGCTCCTTGCCTTGTCCGCTGGATCGTAGCAATACCTTGGTCCTTTGCAGAGAGTCAGCCATCTAAATCTTGGGTAGTGTGCTTTTGCTCGATTGTTAGTCATTGTATGCTAACTCCGAACTCATTACCTTGCTTCGGGAAATCCAAACTGTGCTGGGCGGTACATGCCTACACGGACTGCGCCGCTCAATGCCATTGGCAATCGGTTGCCTGTCGTTCAGACGGTCGGAGATAGAAAGTCATTTCGAAACGTGCTGATGCTCATGATGCTCGCCCTGCGGCTCGCTGAATTCGTCCAGTAGTTGGGTCGAACTGCCAGCCCTGCTCTGCCTTCAAACGGTCGCAGATAGAAAGTCACTTCGAAACGATTTCCAGTTGATGCTGGTGATGCTCGCCCTGCGGTTCGCTGAATCCGTCCAGTAGTTGGGTCAAACTGCCAGCCCTGCTCTGCCCTCAAACGGTCGGAGATAGAAAGTCAGTTCGAAACGATTTCCCGCTGATGCTGGCGATGCTCGCCCTGCGGGATCGGAGATAGAAAGTCACTTCGAACCGATTTCCAGCTGATGCTGGTGATGCTCGCCCTGCGGCTCGCTGAATCCGTCCAGTAGCTGGGTCGAACTGCCAGGCCTGCTCTGCCTTCAAACGGTCGGAGATAGAAAGCCACTTCGAAACGATTTCCAGCTGATGCTGATGATGCTCGCCCTGCGGCTCGCTGAATCCGTCCAGTAGTTGGGTCGAACTGCCAGCCCTGCTCTGCTTTCAAACGGTCGCAGATAGAAAGTCACTTCGGAACGATTTCCAGCTGATGCTGGTGATGCTCGCCCTGCGGTTCGCTGACTCCGTCCAGTAGTTGGGTCAAACTGCCAGCCCTGCTCTGCCTTCAAACGGTCGGAGATAGAAAGTCAGTTCGAAACGATTTCCCGCTGATGCTGGTGATGCTCGCACTGCGGTTCGCAGCCCTGCTCTGCATTTGAACGGTCGGAGATAGAAAGTACGAGACGATTTCCAGCTGATGCTGATTGTTGCTGGTGATACTCGCTCTGCATTTCGCTGGATCCATCCACTTTCTAGTTAGTTGGGTCGAACTGCCAGACCTATTCTGCGCTCAAGGGGTCAGAGATGGGAGATTCTGTTCAATCTGATTTCAAGCTGATAGAGACGGCATTCACACGGGCGGGACGCAGGTTTATTTGTACGGGTCTGAATCCTACCAGACCGCGAACCCTGAATCCAAAGCTCTAAACCCCAAAAAGGCTCTAATTCAAGGAAGAATTCTGAACATTGTTAGCCTCGTAGGCTGTTGAGTGAAAGCTGTGTCATGGTTTCCAAGTATGCGACAAAACAACCGAGAAGGCATACACACACACACACACAAGAGCTGCGAACATTGATCATTGATCTTGGTGCTCACATCCTTACTTCCGGTGGTATTGTTGCGTATGTTGGTTTGAGTATGGTTTGAGTAACTGACAGCTCGCATGTGAGAGACTTGCGAAACATCCTCGGCCACGACATACCTGTACTAGTCAAGCTTGGGTCCTAGGGCATTTTTGTTGTAATAGATGGTGCAGAGGATGAACTGCGCGGGGGAGTTCATGCATACGTCACCCTCAAATCCGCAAGAGCCTGATGTCACAGAAGACTTGTAAGCATCTCAGGCTAGACTTGTAAAGTGGGAGGAATTGAATGGAGTTCCCGTCTGAATGTTTCTCTGAGCTACTATATTCCTAAAACCTGAATTGCTCCTCTGAATTGCTAGGTCAAAATTCGTTATCGTAGCATATATGGCTTTAGCCTACGGGCGACATTACACTCATTTTTCACTCCCGGCAGTGCTCACTCAATGTCGAGAAAGAGCGAGCGAGAGAGCGAGAGAGAGAGAGAGAGAGAGAGAGATAAGAGAGAGAGGAGAGGAGAGAGGGAGGGGAGAGAGGAGGGGAGGGAGAGAGAGAGAGAGATAGAGAGGAGAGAGGAAGAGGGAGGAGAGAGAGGGAGAGCGAGAGGGGGAAGAGAGAGAGAGAAGAGAGAGATAGGAGGAGAGCAGAGAGAGAGAGAGAGGGAGAGAGGGAGGAGAGGAGGGAGGGGAGGGAGAGAGAGAGAGAGAGAGAGAGGGAGAAGACCCAGGGCACGCCCGCCTGCAGAGGGAGGGCGACTGCTTTCCCGTTTGGCTGTGGACACAGGGAGAGTGAGATACCGAGAGAGACCCTGTCTACTCAAAATACCATGATGGGACCTGGCGCGCGGGATGCCCGGCTCTGCGAACGTCTGCAAACATGAGATTCATTCTCCAAGGAAGGAACGAAGAGATAGAGAGAGAGAGAGAGAGAGAGAGAGAGATAGAGAATGAGGTTTGAGAGAGACATGACCTTCTCTGCGAGCTGCAACATCTGGGTCCTGGCAGGATGTAAGCTGTGAGAGTTGCTGCGAAGTGTCCAAGAATCCGAGGTGCCAGAGGCGATCTGCCTTTTGCGATGGTGCCGGGCGCTGAGAGATTAGGCTCTGATGAGGGCGCAGGACTTTCTTCCTTTGCCGGGTGTCAGGGCGGCGATCTGATTGCGCGTCGCAGAACCCATTCGGTGCTGAGTTTTCAGAATTCGAGCCCTGGCAGAGCTAAGGCCTTCGGCCTGCCAATGCATCGCAGGGAACGAGGCTCCGAGAGGTTTCTGCGGCTGGGGAGGCTCTTTCCTTGTTTTGGTCCTTGGGGGTTTTCCGAAAGAGTGCACCCTAATAACCACTATGAGAAGTCTAGGATCCTGAAGGTAAGGTCTCTGCCCTCTCAAAAGAAGAGACACAGAATTTTGACACATCCTTTCTTCGGGCTTGAATTCCTAGCAGCTGGCCGGTGGAGGACTGCATGCTACCGCTTGAGCTCGGCTTCGGGCCGACGCAAATACCATGATTGCCATGATGATTCCGTTCAATTTTTGCCAGGTTCGTATTGTTGTTGTTGACCTTGCTACTGCGACTTCTACTGCTACTACGGGTTTTCTAGTAATACCACTACCACTACCACAACCACCACCACGACGACGACCACGACTCACGACAGACAACTACTCCTTCTCCAACTTCAACTCCTACTCCTACTCTTACACCTACTCCTACTTCTACTCCTGCTTCTGCTCCTACTCTTACTCCTACTTACTAGTACTTCTACTACTACTACTACTACTACGACGACTACTACTACTGTTATTCTCAGTTGTCTTGATCTTTGTCATTACTATTTTTGTATTGCCTTTAATTCTCATTGCTGTTGTCATAATCTTTTCATCCAGGAGTAGTATCGCTCATGGTTATCAGCATGTCTAGTGAGTCTTGATCCTGTTACTCTGATGTCTTTTGTCACGGCTACTATTGCTAGTAGTATAATCACAGTACTGTTGCCAATATCACTAATCATCATTGTACAAACCGTAGTGTTTTTATTGTTGCTTTTGGAATTCTTATCAGTATTGGTATGACTACCGTCGTTATTGTTATTCGTATGTTATTACAATCAGTATCATCATTTGTGGAACTGCGGTGGTTATTATGATCATTGTTGTGTATTCTTGGTCGTTGTTCTGATGGCGACTATCATTATCGTAATGAAGATTGCAACTATTACCAGAATTGCTGTTGTTAATACTATTGTTATTAAAAACATTAGCATAACAAGGTTTATCATCATGGGAACATAATTAGTCTGATGAGTACCATGGTTCTCGCGACTGTCGTCGTCACCGTCGTCGTTTAGTTGAATTTTGTGTTTTTGTTGTTGCTGTTGCTGTTGCTGTTGCTGTTGGTGGTGGTTGTGGTCGTGGTGGTGGTCTGATGATAACTGTTATTGTTATTGTTATGTTTATTCTGATCACTATATTCGCAATTATGATTGGTATTCTTACAATAACTTGTTACACGTAGTAATTATCGAAATAGTAATAATGATAAGAGCAGTTATTATTAGTATTATGTGTATCAATATGATTCGATTAACAATTAAAATGTTATTTGGTTGCTTTTGCTTTCATAATGATCATTCTGAGTATGACAGTTGTGCACTCCCAAAGCCGTCTGGTCAGGCGGCGGGATGCAAAGACACGAAGGCTCAGGGCTCAGAAGTGTCGGGTTCTGGCTTAGCAGTACAGGGTTGGGTTCTGGGTTGAGGGCTAGGTTGTTCGGATGTTAAGATGGGGGGCCTTTCGGGTTAAAAGGTGCTGAGACTGGTGATGAACATGGGCCCCCTCAGAATGCTGCTGAAGCCAGTCTTTTGTGCGGATTCGGGGGTCTTGAGTGGTGACAGCCAGGGAGTTCTTTCATCCGAATTCTGATGATGTAAGGCTGCAAAAGTTTGGAGCGGAAGGCGAAAGCTGTTGGCAAACTGACCACCGAAGGGTCGTGGCTAGCTCTTGCTCTTAGCAGAGGATCCTTCCTTGCAAGTCGATGCACACAGAGGCCCCGGCAGCTCCAAAGCTTCGACCAAAATCTCTGTCTCCACTCACTTGCCAGTCTCCAGGCCCCAGCCCCAGCGGGGGTGGGCCTCCACAAACCCCGAAGCCACTGCAGCAAGACGTCCCGCATCCCAAGAACACCCTCAAGACCCAAACTCCCACAACCCCGTCTAAGCCACTGTCTGAAGCCGTCTCGGAACCCCTCTCTGGAGATGAAAGCCTGGAAGGTTGACACCGACCACATCCTCCGCTGCCGGCATCTGAGAAGAAGGTCTTCCCTTGCATGGGTCCATTGTGACATAGCTAAAAACTTTCAGAAAACTCCCCCTGAAGGCCTTACCCTCCCCGCCCACCCCCAATGCCTAACGAGATAATCGTCCCCTTCTTGGTAGGATCTTGCCGGCCTTGCACCTGGAGCAGCTGTTTCAGGCGAAGGGCAGGGAAATCTGACGGATTGTCGTTTTGTTGGGGTGGGGCTTGAGTTTTTTTTTGGTGTTTGAGTTATGAGGGAGAAGGGGTCTCAGGGTGTAAGTCGTGCGGGTTTAGGGGTTAGGTCTTACAGGCACGTCTGAACGTATCCGGGAGTCCATGGCCAAAGCGCTCCTTCGTTTCTAAGTTTTGCGTGTTGGCTTCCAGATGCAATTGGTCCTGATGGCCGCCCACTCTAGTCACTAGAATCCCCACAAGAGTGCTACCCGCTACACACACACACACACACACAGAGCGTCCTGTGGTGGGCTTTCACCGTGTGGCCTCACTGGGTAGGGATGGTGAAGCTGGGCAACTGCGCCCGCACATCTGAATTCCAGCTTGATCGTAAGCCGGAGCATTTCCCTCGTTCAAACGTGGTTTTCAAGTCTGCTGCAGTCCAAAGGTCTCCAATAACACAAACAGCTAGAAGGTGGCTCCGTGGGTTTGGGAGGGAGTTTTGTAGCCTTTGCGTCTGACAAGTCGTGGGCCTTGCCTTCTGTTGCCCAAGAAAAATCTGCAAGCATGGCCCAGGAATCTGACAAGGATGTCCTCTGTCGCCGCGTTTTTCTGTATCTATCTGCCATGACATAAAAGTTGGTCGTAATCACACCAAGGCAACGGGAACCAATCAAAAGTAGGCCATTACGAAGAGATCTTATTTGCAGATGACGATTTTTTTGTACTCATACGCACTCGATAAACAAGCTCCTGCACCAAATCCAACAGTAGTCAGAAGGATACAGCATGAAGTTAAATCTGGACGAATGTGTTAAGCTTATGTTCAATCAGTGCCAGTCTTCAGTTAAATTCATGAATAGAAATCAAGTGCCAAGGAATCGCAAGCGACATACTTGGGTGCCACATTGACAGATGCAGTAGATAATCGTGACGAAGTTTTGCAACAATGGGGAAGCTGATGACAGCAAGTCAACTTGGGATGCTCTAGTCAGCATTTCGAACAGATGAAGAATGACACTTTGAATGCAGCTGTAACGCATGAAGTGTTGCATGGATTAGAGACAATGCAACTACCGAAGTAGGAGCACGATCGCATACTTGCATTTCAAGCGGAGATGTTGCGATCGACAGGGAATGGACCAATCGGAAAGTACTCAACGAATTACATTTACGAGGCCAACATCAGCATGTCAAGTTATCAGACTAGAAGCCAGCGCAACAAAGCCCGAGTAGGGCTCCCCTTCAGACGACGAAAAGAAAGTACCGGTACGACTGCCAGACCGATATCATTGAAAGACAGCTTCGTCGAACAGCAAGCCAAGAGCCAGCGGATTTTGGGGTGAGACATGCCGAGATGCTTTTCAGGTTGCGCGGTTTCAACACCGAATTTGTGTGAACAAAAACAGCTCAGAATTTAGGGTTCTGGACGGCGAAGCTTCAACTCGAACGGGTCGTTATGTTAACGTCGTCGAATAGATCAGATCATGGAATACTTCAAAGCAGGGGTGGTGCGGTGTGGTGGTCACAAACCTAAGGGCTTGTGATTCTCCGTCACATGTGCTGGGCCGTGCTCAGCCTCGGACAGCCGGCGCGAAGGGAGAGCGAGAGATGGGTGACATAGGGCTCGTGGCATCGTTACGATGTCCATGACGAAGAAGATGTCAGGATGCTGTCCATGGGTCGTTAAACTTAAACGCATGCCAGAGCTTTTGAAACGAGAGGGATGCAGAACGACCCCCTGCCAGGAGGATGGAGACTGCAATGTCTCGGAATCGGCTTCTTTCAACAAGGCAGGCGGCTCTCTCCCAAAGACAAGGGTTTGCTTTTTGGATGTGGATTTGAAGTCTGCAAGTGCTTGAGCCACAAAGAAATCCGTAAAGGTAGCCTCTCGACGCCAGCTTCAACTGCAATTCCCATACAAGTACCCTCCCATGCGAACGTCTTACGTCCCACAAGTCCCTCTTCGACCCCCCGAGCTTCAACTTGCCCAAGCTGCGCCAGTCCCTCCTTCCGTCGGAAATGCCGGGCGAATTCAAGCTTGCCGGGGCCTCGCTGCGAGGTTCGCAGAGTTCTTTCGATGTGTTGTGGAAGACGGCTGGGAGCCATTTTGCATTCTACCGAACCGGTTGTGGCCTCGAAGAATGGCTGCTCGGGTACCTCCAGCATTCTTTGTCGAAATGCCACTTCCTCCTCCACACACTCCCAGAGCCCAAGCCTACAGCTCAGATTCGATCTGAGCTGACGCCCGGCTTGCTGATGGCATCTCGGCTTTCCAGTTAGTTGCAGCGGTTCGGCAGTGTTTCTCGGAGGCGGCGACTTGGGGGTTTTCTCCGCCCTGGATCGGTGCTTCAGGCACTCCGAAGCCCACGAAGCCCAGGTCCAAGGCCTCGCGCTGCGGTCCTCAGAAGCCTCCCGCCGCCGCGCGATCAACTTCCTGTGAGAGCTCCGTTGACGATCTGCCGCACATAGGATGGCAGCGCTTGCCATGGTTTCACCACTGACTTCTGCTGCGGACCGTCAAGAAGGACGAAGGTTGCTCTGGTGTTGACTCGAGCCTTCTTCTAGGGTATAGCTTGATTTGCTTGGCATGGTCGATGCTGAGGATCCAGACGCATGCTTCATGGGCCTAGAACCCGCGAATGTCACAGCCCACGATCTTAAACCACTATGACGCAGGACTCGAAGCGTCTCGAGCCTTTTTTCGTCTCGATTGTCCAAGATCTGCTCGAAAGCACCTCTAGAATGCCTCTACGCTCATGACTGCACCGCAGGTGGCGGAGTTTGTCTTCTCCATGTGGCTCGGCCACAACCGAGCAAATCCTACGCTGGGCACTCAGCGAAGCAACGGTAGATTAACTTCCAGCATCCACAAACACCCTCACGACCCTAAAGGACCAACCCCGAAGAAACCCCTCGCTCGCACGCTTCCTGAAATCATGTTTCCATTGAGAGCACCTAAACCCCAAACCCCAAAAAGCAACCTCTATAGACTCTAGAGCCCCAGTATTAAACCCAACTCCGAAACTCCCTTGAAGCCTGAAACCGAAAGTCAACGAGCTCTCTCCGAGGCCCTGCGTCCTGTACCAGCTCGGTGCGTCCTGGGGCCCCGCTCGGGCCTTAGATCACTGTTTGGGGCATGAGGGGTTTAAGTCAGGGTTTCAGGGTACTGTAGGGCTTTTGCGTTTTGTGCCAGCAGCTTTGACGGCCCAAGCCCTCAGGCCCTGGCTCGCGGGCAGATCTGGCGACTGGTGACTCCCGTCATGTGCCCCGCCTCGGCTTGAAATGCCTGAGATTGATAGGGTTTTGTCTGCTTGGGGAGCCGGAAGCTTCGAAGCTCCCAGCCGTGGCCGCTGCAGGCTCCACGCGAACTTGACCCATCTCCTCTTCAATGCTGCATCCTTGGAGGGTTTGGGGAGGCTTGGGGTGCTAAACTCTTTGGAGGATCTTCGCCAGCGACATGATCCTTGCAGGCTGCTTGAAGCAGATTGAGAATCTCCCCGCAGCAGAAGATCCTCTTGAGTGTAAAGACATGCGGCCACGATGTTGGGCTCAGGGCAGCTTCAGCGGAAAGCTAAACTGCCGAGCTGTAAGCGCTTGCTTGCTCGGTTCTGAGGTGTTCTTCCAGCTCCGAATGGGCTTCGGCATGGAGAGGCCTTCAATTGACGAAGCCTCAAGCGTGCATGTTCCCTAGATCTCTTGGTCAACTTTCGCGCTTCAGACAAAGATTGCAGCCCGAAATCCTGCCAGATGCGGAAGGTGAACCATGTATCATGCACAGAGCAGCATCCCGCTGATCTCCCTTGAACTCCCATTTCATTGGAGCCTTATACGTCTCTATCGCCGTACTGACATCCCATTCAGAGACCCTGCAGGCAGTTTGGGCGAGAGAAGATGATGATGATTTATTTCGCGCAGCTGGCTCAGCCTAAAACCTCGGCGAGTTTCGAGGCTTTCTGTGGAGTTCAGGCGCGGAGGCGTCAGGCAGAAATCTTTGGACCTTCTCTGACATGCTGCCACGAATCGTCGTGTGCTATGACCCCCTCACATGCAGGTGGCTTCACTTCTGCATCACTTGTATGTTTCCGCCGTCTTACCTGCGTCCTTCCAAAGAAAGAAACATTCTACTGGCGGCTGCTCCCGAATGTTAGACTCCCTGAATGATCCTGGGAGCAATCCCGATTTTGAATCAACTCAACGAGTGCTGAAGCCGTTCGCGAAATGGGTCCAGCTGGTAGAATCGGTTGGAACCAGCATGAGCTGCTGGAGCTTGAGGTGTGGTCTTTTCGGCAACCTCATGTCCGTGGCAGTGGACCCCTACAAGCTCGCAGTGCCTTTGCTGAGAGCATGGGGCTTCGGTGTTGAGAACCAAGTCGTCCCTTGTCTGAAGGTCGGAGCCTCCACCGCCGGGCCGGCGGCCCCAGAAAAGGAAGAGAGTGCATGGAGGGTCTGCGCTTCTGAACGTTTGGGACTCTTAACTGAAGAAGGATTACCACGAAAACGACGATGGCAGTGGTGTTGACGGCGTTGGAGCGTGCCGGCTCGAGATGCGAGTTTGTGAATGCGAAGCTTGCATACGATCGCGCCAACCCAACATGTTCGCGAGGCAGTTTCCATATGGTTGATCGCCAAATCCGGATGTAGACGTCATCGTCATCGTGTCTGTTGTTGTGCAGGCTTCGGTGTGTACATATTGTGAAACGCACGAAAACAGAACCAAGTCTCGAGCCACACAACACCGTGACAGCACCAACCTCGGCCAACTCCCCCCTACACATCTGCCTTTCAGGTTCGGGCTGATCGGTGTCTGGCTCGTTGCGGGCTCGGTGGAGCTTGCCAGCAAGACTGCACAGCAAGAGCCCAAAGGGAGGCCGCCTGCTAACATACCCTTGTCCTCATGTGCAGCTCATTTGTCCCGACTGAGCATCCGCGACAAGTGCCCAGCAAACTGAAGAACTCCGAACCCGAAACCCCCAACACCCGCCGTGGATTCCCGCACCCCCTTTAGTAGGACTCAGCCAGCAGACCCCCCTCCCGAGGCCGAGATCCTCCTCTCCTGGGAGATCTTGGGGCCAGCACGCGAGCGAACGGTGATCTGGAGCGTCTGTGGGGGAAGCGGAAGGGCTTTGGGGTGTCTAGTTTTGGGGGGTGTTGGGGTTTTCAGGGTGTAGGGTCTTAGGTCGCGAGGATGAAGATGTTTATGATTTGGATTGCAGGGTTTGCAAAGGTTTTTCTGTGCTCTGCGTGCCTGGCGATCCAAGAAAACTCTGTTGGCTGATCATGCAGTGATTTTCTAGTAGTTAGAATTGAATCATGCGAAGGTGTTTGATTCAAGGATCTGCCTACATTCTGTAGACTCTAGACTCTAGACTCTGGAGGATTGTGAGGGTACATGCCATTTTACGTCCTCGCACCCCGGGTCTCGTGCCTCGCACAATCAGAAGCCAAGAAGCTCGCAACAATGATTGCACTTCCCGCAATCTTAGCATGCTTGAGCCATCCGGCCATTGGTTTCAAGGAGTTTGGAAATGCTGAGACTTAGACATGAAAGGCCTAAAGCATTGCAGCCTCAAAGCTCCAAC
Organism: Symbiodinium sp. CCMP2592; assembly: GCA_905221615.1. NCBI lineage: Eukaryota > Dinophyceae > Suessiales > Symbiodiniaceae > Symbiodinium > Symbiodinium sp. CCMP2592. The sequence continues at coordinate 358,339 of CAJNDT010006040.1, read as the reverse complement.
GCATAGCTCTGAAAATGGACCAGGATCGTTTTCATGATGATCTCGGTGACCACAATGTCGTCCATGACGCCGAACATGGACATCTTTGGGCGTGGGACCCACTGTCTAAGCGTCTGGACAAGATCTCCTCGCAGCGGCTGTTTCCAATGACAGATAACTTCGAAACAAACCTTTCCGGTCGCCAATCGGGAAGCTGATCCCGGCAACCCAGGCGCTGCACATCTGTTCCTTGACCATGAATTGAACCCGCAACTGTGACATCGTACAACCACCCCCGCAACACCGAACCTCAAATGAAGACACTCCCGACCAAGGCACTTGGGAGGAGCTTTGGGTGGATTCCTGCTGTGAGGCCCTCAGGAAGTCTTCACTACGGGCAGATTCTCTGCTGCACGATCCGACTCAGCACCCAGAAGAAGGCCCCAAGCCCAAGCCACATATCACCAGCGTCAGGTGGCGCCACTAAGCCGACTTAGGTCCATCGCCATCAGTGACATGAAGGAAGAGGATCGCCCCGAGTGGTACGACCAGGCTCACCTGCGCCTTGCATATATTTGAGGCTTTTTAAGCCTCATGTCCTCAAGATCCCGACATTGCGGTGCAATGCAGGTCCGTGGTGCGGCTGTGCTTGGCTTGATCATGCTCCTGGGCTTGGGTTGCTGTTCCAAGGTCGGAGATTCAGTGGTAAAGGCTGGGACTGGATGGCTTAAGCGACGTTCCTTGCATCTTTATCAAGCGATGCTATCGTGTGGCGGCGCGTAGAATGTAGCAGCTCAGCACTGCAACATCCAGACATGAACGATCAGGTCGACTTTATTGGTGGATCTCTGTCTACAACTTTCGGTTGCAGAAGGAAAGTTGTGGGCTGCCTAAACTCTACTCCAAGCCGAGGTGCATGGGCATGGGCTTCACCAAGGCGAGCTGCTGTAGACACACACAGATCATAGATCCCCAATCCCTCCATGATTCAGGAATTTTCAATTTCGGGGATCAGTGCAGGAGTGGCACGGGTGAGGCCCTTGCCCAAATCGTCCATGAGGCCTTCATGGTCAACCCCACAGACCCGATTCCCGATTGCCGTGCACTCAGTGTGCGAAGGCCCTCGCATCACCCGTGGAGCCCGAAACCCGATCACGTCCGAAATCCTTCACGGCTCGACTGACCCGTTGAATGAAAAAAGCCCTGGTGTGTTGTTGGAGGACTAGCCGGGCTTTTCCCTTGTTCAAACCACAGGACTCCGTAAGCTTCAGCAATCCGTTTTTCTGGCCGAGGGCTTCCTTTCTAAGGCTCGCATTTCTTGGATGTATCAGGCTGAGGGTTCATTATTCATACCTTCATAACATAACCGTAGCAGTGTGAAAACGTCAGAAGCAAGAAGAGCAGGTGAAAAGCAACAGTGACAGCAAAACCATGAAACATCATATAATCATGGTAGTACTCGTAGTCTACATAGAACTAGCATTAGAAATCAGAATCGTCGTCGTGATAATCATGGTGTAGTCATGGTGCTCATCACTCGCCGAGGCCAGATCTTCAAGGCCCTCAGCGATGCGCTGAAGGCAGCCTCCACGAGCCATGGACACATGGCCTGAGAGGCCGAGGCCGGATTTAGCCGCGGAGCCCCCAAAGATTCATGATCCCCAAAACCTCGAGAGGCCAAAGCCTCCCCGGACGTCCCAAAACGGCTTCTGTCCCGAGCGCTGCATCCTCGTGTGGAATAGGAGCTTTTTCTGTGAAGTCAGAGAAGGTTTCTTCCCCACGTTGCGGGGCCGATTCTGGAACTTGGCATTATAGGTTGATGGCAAAGAGCGACAAGACGGTTGCTGGACTGAGAGAAACAGCGTACCAGGAGTGGTGTCTTCTACGATCCCCACTCTGGCAGGTGCCAGCAGGCTGAAAGCCAGGCCACATGCCTCTGCGGGATGTGGCCCCCGGGCGAGTGAAATCAATCGGTGAAGCGTGAGCCCAACCTTCCAGACGGAGAATCAGCCATAGTAAAGACACATTCGTAGCTAGGTCAGCTTCTAGCGACTACATCCAAGCCACAAGGCCATTATGGATTTTCTTTGGGTTCACGCCGGCACCGCCGCTCGAAGTGTGGCGCGAAAATAAGCTTCACACTTGTCGGGCAGAGCAGTTCCCGAGCCCTCGGTGTCCGGGACGAGGGTTGGGGATTGAGGGCTGCACACTCCAATACGTCAATACGTGTTTCGATAGCCGAGAACGCACAGTGTCAGTCTGTGTTTTCGCTTTGGGCTTTGGCCGCAGGCGAATCAAGTGGTGCGCACAGCGCCTGCATTCGCGATTGTCTCAACGGTGGGTGCTTGAGCTTGGGCGCCAGTTAGCGTGTAGGATTTGGTTGCGCAGGCGACTTTGCTGTGCGGCATGGGGCAGCAATCACCGCTTTGTTCCCGATCTGTCATGCTCGTGGTTCTTTCACAAGTCATGGTAGAAATCATGCCTTCAGTTTCTTTGCTGTCCCTGCCTGCCCCACCTCAAGAGTCGCATTGCCAGCAGCCGCACGCATCCTGCAAAGACGTGGAAAAGAACGGTAAGCTCCAGGCTTTACCATCGCTTTTTCCTTGAGTTAATTAGGTTTGGCAGTTTGGCAGAAGTTATCGGATTCGGTCGCTGCACATGTGCATGACATCAGGGAATCCTGCAATGCAGACTCCTAGCATCTCCGGAAAACAAGGGTTCCAATAGTCGAAGTCCAGTGCCAAATTGCAACGCTCCTGAGTCCCACGACGGCACCGCTAGTGCTGAGTGCTTTCCCTCAAGGGCCACCTGCGCTTCGCTCCTTTATTGACTCGACTTGTTGCTTCAGCTGTTCGGCTCCACAAGAAATCGTCCGCTGATGGCATGACCCTGCTGCGAGTTCTTATATCCCTTTGGTTTCTCGCTTCAGCCAAGACGCTGAATTCAGGCTATTTCGAGCTGTGTTCTACTAGACTGCCATCGCCATCCATTTCAGGCCACGTTCAAAAGGAGAAGGCGAGGAGGAACAGCTCCATCGGACATTCTTGTGAGCGTGGTATCGGCACCATCGTGTGGTATCCGGACAGTTTCCTTCCGAAACAGAGTGCTTAGACGGCAAAAGCCTAAAGTCTCGGCACCCTGCAATCAATGCAGGACGGATCTTCTTTCTGCTGCCCGGCAGACGCAGCATGGTGTGGTGGCTGTGCCGCACCGACCACAGACGGGACTGCTTGCGGCGAGTGCATAGGTGGCTGGACGCTGAGCCTAGGTCACTGTTAGAAAGCTCCTTTGAACGTCAATGGTACTCGTAGTCTTTTCTAAACTCTTGAATTGCATTGTGATGCCGGTCGCAAACCAGGGAGGACGGGCAATGCACGGCCTGTATGGACTATCTCGGCTGGCATGACGAGCACGGTAGGAATTGCTTTGCTGCCTCACAGGGCGCAGACGGCTGCAGCTCAGACCGCCCTTGGGCTGAGAGTTGGATCACAGCTGAAAACTTCTGGCAACAACACCGTTTCCAACATGCAAAGTGGTAGAATGTCTCGTGCAGGTTTCCACGGTGCTTCTGCCAGAACCGCTTGTTGCGGCTGCGGTGGTGGTCTGCGGGCCGCGACTCCGTTTCGATACTACACCGTGCCCGGTCTCAAACCCATTGTAGAGACCCTTCAGCTGCCGTAGTCGGTACCACGAAACCCTGGGCCCCGATGAATTGACGCTGGCTAATTGGCTTGGAGACTCCACAAAACAGCTTGCCGTCAGCTCATCATGTTGCCATTCGGATTCGAGATTGAATTGAGAGGTTCAATAGCGAATCGCGCCAGGAGCCGCTGCTGATTGGGCAAAGCGCTGTGACCGGCCACCCACTTCCACGAACGGCGTCCCACTACTCCGTTGATGCGGACTGCAAGCTGCTAGAGTTCAACCTCACTATTAACGGCAGAACCGGTGCCACATACTGCAAGCAGACACAAGCTAACTCCCTTCATCTTCTCTTTGCTGGGCACTCCGCTGTCTTCTGAGGGCAACTTCAACTCCAACATGGCTGTGACTCCGTCGGGTGTGGTCGAGCCATGGTTGACTTCCAGGTAACCTGCATTGTGACGGCTCATCAAGGTGGGGGGGCTTTCGGCGTTTTGGGCGAGCTCACGAAGTTTTCCTTTGAAAGCACCGTTGTTTGTTGGAGCAAGAAGCTCATAGCGTGTTCAGGCGACTTGGAGGCATCAGCGCAGCTTCACATCCTTGCTTCCAACTTCCTGGTCTACGAAAGCTCGGCCCCCAATGAGTGGTGTGCAGAGCTTCCGAGCATGAGCCCATCGCCCGAAGAGTTCGGCAAAATCCAACAGGTTTGGCGCTCGTCGTGACCGACGGCACGAAGAGATTTCCCGCTCGCTTTCATTTCGGCGCGCATCTTGGAGGTGCACCGTGCAACTAGTGTAAGCACCGATTGTGACCGACTTTCCTCGAAACATGGTAGATTCAAACGTAGAAGCCCATGAACGCTTCAGCCCTAGACACAATCCGTGGAGGCCTGGCCCTCGCGTGCATTCCGACTCCTGAAGAGCAAGAAGCACCATGGCAACTGGAAGCCGACGGGTCCTTGAGTGTCGATGCGTCGCGGAGATCCAAGACAGGACAGCCGAGATTTCTGGGAGCTCGTGCCATGCTGCTTTTTTTGCAAGTGCCCCGCACTAAGCGGAATCCCAAAGACGGAAAAGCGTAAAACCCGCCGGGGTCCTTATGCCTACTTATGCTTCGCTCATGTTTCGTTACTTCAATTGAAGCAGAGCCCAGAGATCGCCATTGTCAGGGCTCACCAACCTGACCTTGCCATGGCTCTCATCGGCGCCAGGGGGCCTTTGCCAGGCATTTCCGGAAAGAAGGGGTGTGTCTTGAGATGATGGGGTTCAGGGCTTTAGGGTTTTGCGGTTTAGGAGTTTTCAAGGTTTTAGCTTGTGAGTTTAGGGATTAAGAGTTTCGGGCTTTGCAAGTCTTGTGGTTTCAGTCGTCTTTCCTCGTGCCTTGTCAGGTCCGCAACGCGTCCAACCAGACATTCAACATGCTGGTCGTTCTGCCAGAGACATGGGCCAAGATTGAATATCCGCATGACACTCTGTATCTCGGTTACCGGTTGTGGCTGACTGCGTCGTTGTCAAGCGTCCGATGTCTGACTTCCAAAAGTGCACCGAACCCGCAAACCCCTAAACCCGCGGTAGAGCCTAAATCTTTGCATTTCGGTATTAGACTGCAAATATCCTTAAACCTTCAGCCCGTAGATCTCTAAACTCCCAACCCCTCGACCTCTAAATTCCCAACTCCTAGAACTCAGAACCCCGAACCCAAGAATCAACCAGGTATGTCACGCCCGGCGCCAGCTTCGGGCCGCCCCTGAACCCAAGCAGCGGGGGCGACGGCCACGTAGCACCCACCCGCTTTTCGGCTCACTGCGAAGCCAAGTGGCCGGGATTGAAGCGCCGGGATTTGGGGGTCTAACCTTTATGGACTCCCTGAACTAAACATAACTAAACCCCACACCCTCATGCCAGAAATCCCGATACATCGAATTGAAGGTTCTGGATGTTTGGAGTTGGGTCTACACTGTGTTGTTCTTCGTACTCAAGAGCTCCAGCCTTCTCAGCCCTCAGTGCGATTTGTCTCAAGGACAGTGGCCATTGATGTTGTTTTCGACGAGCTGACAGGTGTGGCATCGGCGGCTGGATTCACGCTGTTTCATCTGAATGTGCAGACGGGGGCATTGAAGTTGACTCCAGAGGAAAGAGTCGCAAAACTCTTAGATGGGTTTCAGTCGAAATCCCACCGGGGGCGTTTGGAGCTGTCCTGCAAGATCTTAGGGCTCTTCGAGTGGCAAGTCGGGGTGCCCGTGCCGCCTATTGTTGCGAGCGTGGACGTGTTGGTGCAGGATTCAACCTGCTGGCAAGACACACAGATTCCCCAGGCACATGTGGTGCAGACTCTCAGCGGTATTTCAGAAGGAGACTGCCGTGGAGCTTGCCGTTCGGACGTGCGATGCGGGGCCTACAACTGGCAGTCACAGAAATGTCATTTCCTTGCTCCGTGCGGCCCGAATCCCGCCGCCTAGAGTGCCAACGAGAAGACGTTTCAAAAGTTGTTTCGATACAGCCGAAGTCCATTTCGGAACCCCTTTACTGTATTCCACAAACTAACCGGTCTGGGCCCACAAAGCTTGCCTCCAGCAGCTCAGACTCCATCCGCAAGGTTGAGGACTGCCAGCTGTTCTCGGCATATGTGAAGATCACGAACTGCAGCGCCGAGCACACGTGCATGAACCTAACTGGCTCGAAGCCAGTCGCCGAGTGAAAGTTGGGCAGAGCTGTTGCCTTTTTCCATGCCCGCTGCCCCGAGCTGCTAGAAACCTTTATCGTTGCCTGTAGATTCTGCCGACAAAGTGCCGAGGTATGGCTCTACAGTGGCCTCTTCTGTCCCATCGCCTTCGAGAGGGCCGTGGGCTCTTCCGCAGGCTCTGGCATGGCAAAGATTCTTTGGAAACCCGAGTTTTGAGGGCTTCCGGGCTTTCGGGGTCCGCAAACCCTGGCCGTCTTTGCTTCAGGTTGGGTCTTCCGGAAGAGTGTGGCAACGCCGCAAGATGTGTTCTACTTGGCTCCCGAGACGAGTGACGCTGCCAAGTGCGACGGGGGGCTGCTGTTGATCAGGAGACGTGGGACGCCACATGGAAATCTCTTTTTGCGCTTGCTGTGGGTTTGATCCGACAGTGACCGAAAAGAGGAGCAACAGAACCTGGGATTTCGAGAATACAAGCTCCAAGTACATCGAGCTCTTTGGCGAGCACGTTGCTTGCCTCACGGCGGACGTTCCACACGGCGTGGTGCAGGCTACCTTTGACAAGGGCAGGCAGGACTTGAAGATCAAGAACGAGCAGACCTTCATCGGCAAAGGCCGCCTGGATGCGAGAGCCGAGGGATGGGCGCAAGGCCACCCTGCAAGGCCACATGTCCCAAGCCTAACCTGAGCCTAACATTGTCCGGTCTTTGTGGCCGAGGCCTGCAGCTGACCTTGAGGCCGCAGGCGTGCCAGGCTCCAGTCCTGTCGCCGGAGATGTCAGAAGCGCTCATGGTCGACGATCCGAGTACCGCCACGGAGACGCGGCCCTAAGCGTTCTCTCCATGTGTCTACACAGTCTGCTGTGGGCCAAGCCTTAGCATGAACAGCTGGAGGCATCGAACACAGGCGGCAAGGGTTGCCAAGGTTCGGGGATCTGTTAAGCCGTGTAAGCTGAACAGGACATGGACTACACTCTGCATGCCTGCGACTGCTTTCCCGAGAGCTGGACGGGCGACCCGGTGACTCCCAAAAGTGCTGGCCAGCTGCCGCCGGGCAGTGACAACGTGCCCGGGCCTTCAAAGTTTGTAGACGGAGCCAAACATTCGGTTGGTTGCAAGTCAGATCCTGATTCGCAGAACGTACAAGTATCACTTTGGAAGGGTGATGGATGTATGGATGTAGTTAAAACGTTAAACCTGCTTTTTTGAAGGAGTACGTGCCGTTGGCCATTGAGATTGCCAAAGGCTCGTTGGTCTGCGAGCAGGAGTCCTTGCTGGCCTTGTGCCGCCGCGGGGCGGGCTGACAAATATCTATATAATATATACGAGTAACACCTGACTTGCGCGGCTCCTGCCCCGGTCTAAGCCCTGGGCTCCTCCAGGTACATGCTCGACGGGGCGCGCCAGGAGGAGTGCCACCATGCCTGCCAGCTGAACACCAGCTGCCGATTCTTCTGGATGGGCTCAGCTGCCGCAGTATCGCAGTGTCGGCTCTACACAGCTTGTCGGACTTTGCTCACAGAGGTGCGTGCATAGAAAGCCACACGGGCACCGAAGAAGCTGTTCACAACACCCGTGCAGGCAGGTGCCAGTGGCACTCTGGCAGCTCGATCCACTGACAAAGTCTGCCGCCGTGCGGACCCAGAGAAGTGCCTTAATAGAATAGCGATTTGCCATATCTACATGTCGCTAGTGTTGCTGTGGTTGAGGGGCATGCTTGGCCAGTATGCCAAAGCGATGCTGAAGAGACTTCCTGAACCCCGACGTTCTTGCTACTGTTTTTTACCTGTGCAGCGAGCCGTCGGTTGAACAGCTTGTCTCGTTTGATATGCTTATCCAGCCCAGCATCTGACGTCGGGGTGAGTTGAGTGGCAAAGAGCATGCAAACATCCTTCCATCGCAGCAGACGGACGCCAGTGTGCCCCTCCGATGTTTCCTGAGAGTTTCTGAAGTTTTCAGCCATGTTGATGGGTGTAGCAACAATCCTATCAGTGTGCTGCCCCGTGATCCTTGATCTTAAAGCGTGATCCAAAAGTATTCCACTCGCATACAACTTACAAGTACCCCAGCAGGTTCCAGCAGATCAGAAACTGAGAAGCCCGCAGCTCTGTCAGGTGCTGGGCAAGTTTTCGGCGGGCCTTCCTGTTCGCCGGCACGAGCAAGTCTGGTCCCAGCGACTGTGCTCACCAGGCTCCCTCCTGGTAAGTTTTAGAGGTTGATGTGGGTGGACCGGAGGGAGTTTTGAAGCCGTGGCTATGCGGCTTTAGCGCACTGAGCCGTGGGATATATCGCTTGCCCGGAACATCCGGTGAGGCCTTGCTGGAGCAGTGCGACGTGAACTTGATGATGGGCGGCGAAGGAGTGGAGGACTGCCGGACAGCCCCGAGAAAGAGAGAGCCTCTGTTCCGGAAATGCTCAATGTGCAGGACTGCTCACGCTGCGTCTATGCTTCTCTTGGCTCGGGGCGAAGGCGAGAAGCACACCCTGCTCACAGGGCAAGGCTTCAAATCGAAAGGCCTCTGAAATTCACGAGTATCTTTGATGTTGAAGAGTACAAAGAGCTGCATCCAACTGATCAGCGTTAGCATGAAGACCTTTCGCTGCACTCACCGGGTCTGCTACAGCACGACATTTGAAGCTTGAGCTTCTTTTGAGAACCGGTCCGTTTCTGATCAGGCGACGGTGGCAGCAGAAGCGTCAGCTCTCGGGCAACTTCGCCTCTGGGCCACTCTGCGTGCAGCCTGAGGGTCGCGCAAGCAAGGCTTGAGAGCGTTGACATGACCTCTCGGCGCAGGTCAATGGTGAAAGGTTTCTCCACCTTCTTGAGCTTTCAGGTGCGCGCTTCTGGTGTTGTCAGATCAGGTCCCAGCTGGAAATCTCTTGCTGGTCGGAGCGCTACGCTGCGGTGACCCCTTGGAAGGCTGGTACCCAGAGCAAGAGCCCCTTGAGCCGCGAAGGAGCTGGGGTAACTTGAGGCTAAAGGTCGCTAAAGCCTTTGAAAGTTCCGCTAAAGCCGAGTCGCGGATGGTCTCGGCCGTCCTTTCCCTCGCTGTTCCGAGGCTACCGGCTGAGCTGCTCCGGTGGGAAGTGGTGGGGTCCAAATGGCGAGCCCGGCTTCTCCGGCTTTGCATGCGCGCCCTGTGTGCAGGCAGACAGCGGAGGGGAAGGGGGAGGGTTCAAGATTCAAAATCTGCGGGATTCGAGGCGTGGCTTGGCGGGAGTTGTCACCGAGTGTGTGCAGTCGAATTTGGATGGCTCCCGGACAAGGTCCTCGCACGATGTTACGCGAGAATCCACCATTTTGAATGGTTTCCTTTCCTGGCGGGATGGTGGACCTGGGGGTTCTAGGGCGCTTCAGCTTTTGCAGCAAGTGCACATGTCTGTTTCCCAACGCTCTGTAGATAATTTTGCGGGCCACCCTGAACCGAAGCAGACAGCCAAGCCTTGTGGCCGAAGTCGCGGCACTTAAAGAGTCCGGTGGTTGAACGAGGTAAACGCCCCGCAGTGTTTCGCACATCGTGATCTTCCGATTCTTTGCTCGTTGACACCAAGCTTCCAAGACTTTCTTCCGCTGTCCTTGGTGTTTGTGGTGGCTGGAGGTGGTGCAGCCGGACTATGTCGGCTACCAGGAGTCCGTCAGAGCTTTCGGGAATTCCGGGCGATTGTGCCGCAGCGGCTGCGCAGGACAAGGGCGAGCAAGAGCTGTTCTTCCTGCCCAACCTGAGCCTAAGAAGCAAAGAGTGCCGGCTATTGTGGGAAGGTTTAGGCCGAGCTTCTCGTGCACCCCAAAAGCGAGCTACTGTAGACAGGATCCAAGTATCCTGAAGCTCACACCGCTGCGTGCCGCCTTTAGACTCCAGGGACCTCAACATCGGCTTCGATGCCTTGATACCGATGGTCATTTCCTCCAAAGGCGACCTCGTCACTCGGCAAGGGTGGACGCGAGGGCTGGGGAAGACGTCAGGCCGAGTCTAGTCACGTTACGGACGTAGTAAGTACGCAGCAGCTGACGAAGCAGTTTGCAAAGAGAGGTGCGGAGGCACACAGACACACGCACTACAATCTGCGCTTTTTGCATCGCGGGACGGTTCATCCCTCAAGTTTTCCCGAGCAACCTTGTGCCCGCCGTACCTGGTGTCTTCGAGGTCGAGGGCTCGCTGAAGGAAGGGCCTCGAAATGAGAGCGCAGCCGGGGCCGAGGAGGACCGGACCGGGACCAGTTCGAGGGGTTTAGGGATCGCTGGGACTCTAGGATACTCGAGGCATTCGTGGTTTCTCTTTGCAGGACAGCTCACTGCTGCAGTGGAGGGCCCTGCCCGAAAGCCGTGGAGCGAGCCCGCAAGGGGCTACCGGGGTTTGGAGACTCGGAGAAGCATGAGAGGTCGGAGTCTTCTGGGTTACCACCTCGGGAGTTGGCTGGTGCGCTGCGCGACTAAGGAGAGTGCGCCACAGCCTTTTCAGTGATCGCACCTTTCAGCTGAGCACGGGTCTGGGCAACAGCAAGTGCCTGGGTCTCAAGTGAGTTCTCTGTCATTACGTGCGAAACGGGTGCCCTCAAGAGAACTCTCTGCGAGACTTTAAAAAGAGACACGATGAGACACGCAAGGTGCTTGGAAGGTTCGGCGCTGGAGTTTGACACCTCGGTCTGTCAGGACTCCCGCCTCTCGGTGGTTTCGGACGTCGGACGCAGAGTTAGCAGTTGCTTTGTACAACATTGTACTGCGCTATGTACATGGCGTTCCTGTACATGTAAGCAGACTAGAGTCGCCAGACTTGGGCGGCCGTGGATGCTACGACATAGATTGCTGAGAGATTCCTAACGCTGGGCCGATCTTCCTCCCAGACCTTAGCTGACTCTCCTCAGATGCGTCTTCACGTCCCCAAGCCCGCACGCTCCACAGCTCCCTGCCGGCACAGACGAGCTTTGTGGCCAAGCAGCAGTTCCAGCATCCATCAGTGGCCGGGCTGCATCGTGGCCATGATCGTGTGCATCCTGTTCTCGTGGGCTTGCGAGCACTGCCGGGGCTTTGGGCACAGGTCGTCTGATTCCCTGGAGCTTTGCTGATGCACAAAGTTCAATACATGCCTCGAAGGTCTCATTTCTTGTCTCGGTTTGTTCTGTAGGTGCAACAGCACTGTCAACCATGAATGCCTTGTAAACTAAACACATGATTCCGTTTCTGTGTTCGCACAAGACTATTGTCACGATGTTGCCGACAAAACCGTTACTAGTGATGTCAGAAAGGAAGAAGTCGATTTTGATCAAGTACGAACTACGTGACTTCGAAGTTCATGTTGATACCAAACGCCTTTTTCTGGACCCCGACCTCCCAAAAGCAGTTGGCCCTCGGGTTTTAGTTCAGCCTGCCCGGGGATCCCTTGTCTGTCAGGAGCGGGCTTTTGTGCCCCGCTCTCTGTCTCCCGCCATCCGTTCTCAGCTCTTCATAATATCATGCATACTTACATGTCATGTATCCTGTATCAATGTACGCAGGCATACCATATGCACTTAGATGTGTGCGCTTTTGTGTACTGCATGTATGCGTGTTTGTATGCATGGAAGGATGGATGGACGTTGTATGTTCATGTGTGCGTGTGTAGAGTCATGCTTCGCGCGCACGCCTTAAACCCCTGAACGCTGAACCCAAACATGCATGGGTCGAGGTTCTGTCTACGCTGGAGCAGGCAGTCCAGACCAAGTTCCTGCGAAAGAGCCAGGCCTCGCCCCCTCGGCACTCTTCCAAAGGGTTTGGGACTACTTTGAGGCCAAAGTATATACTTTCTAGGTACATTGACCCTTCGGGTCCTGTTATGGACCAGTGGTCAATGGGAAATCGAGTGCTGTCTGATAGGTGCCGCCCAAGCAAGACGGGTCGGACACATTGCTGAGATCCAGCTTCACTCGCGACGCTGGCCTGCTTAGCCACTATCACTATTATCCCTTGTCCAAACTCTGAACAAATCATAGTTGTAGTGCTCAAGTCTTTCGAGCCCTGGCTGAGTTGCAGAAAGCTTTTGGCTTTTCCCTCGCGCCTCAGGACTGTGGGAGCTTTGCGCTGACCAACCTGTCCTTCCACGAGGCCCCAGAGTTCACGGGCTGCGGCCTCGCTTCTGCTGCGGTACCCAACGCTGCAAGAGCCAGGGCTGAGTGAATTTTGTAATACTCCATGCGGTTTGCTCCGGGCCTTGAGCTTTGACAGCAAAGACACTCCTTTTGGGACAGATGCCTCGTACAGATGTCATGATGTAGGAGCCTTGTGAGTATTCGCAGCCCCGAATTGTTGAAGGCTGGTGTTCAGACGACTGTGTTTCTTCACTTCCCGGAGCCTCGCAGGAGAGCAAGGAAAGTCCTGTGAAACCTCAGCAACCTGAACTGAGTGTTGCTAGCATTTGCCTCAGTTTGGTCGAGATGCCTACTGGATCCTCAGCGTAGTGCAGAAACCAAGGCGATGCCTACTGCCAGCCGGCTTTTCCACGTTGTGCCTTCAGTCAGGTTCCTGCAGCCAAACACGGGCCGATGCTTCAACGTCGAAGATCTGTCTCTATTGAATCGGCCGTACAACTTCGCCTTTGCACCGTGTGTGGATGGTTACAGTGACTTTTTCTGGAACGGATCGCAGCTGGTTCTCCTTGCAGATCCCACGCTATGCTTTGGCATGGGGCGTGGTACGCCTGCTGTTCCGGTGTCTTGTCGTTTAGGACTGAACATAGGTGCTTACCCTGTGCAAGCCTGAAAGCCCCGACTTCGTTGTGCACGGCCGGCTAAGATAGCCGGATAAGTGTGCTTGCCGAAGCTCTTGAGCTCAGCCGTGAAAAGCACGTGCCCAGTTCGTCTTCCCGGGCACCCTCGACCACTGCTCTCGTCAAGCAACGACTCAATGGTCCGTGGCCAACGCGACCTTCCAGGGTGTTGGTGGGACTTCTGAAAAGGGGTGTGGTCTTATGTCCGCAAAGGTTGGGCTGGATCTTTGGCGGTTGGTTAAGACTGGATACAACATGGGCTAGCTCAAACTGAAGGGAATGCTTGCCACCATCCCACAGGCATGTGGAATTTTGGTTGCTTCGACGTCGACGACCCCTCCTGGTTTCAGTGGACCTTTTGCATCTTAGCTGTCACGTAACATCTTGTCTTCTGAGCCTCAACGAAGTTATGTTATTATGAAGCCAGGCAGAATGGTACGTTCAGGTCCTGAACCATGGACCCTAAGTGTAGATGTTCCAGAAAGGCGGTCTAAGCATTTCCGACTTGGAGAGTCGCCGTAGGTAGCAACATCCGCCACAAGCAGATGAACATGGTGGATGTGGTCAACGAAATCAAGTGTCCACCAGACTCCCTCGTGAGCTACTTACACAAGGACCGGAACATCCTGTGCAAATCGCGAGTGAAGCTTCGGGATTGGAGTTGTGGCTGCGGGAGTTGTGGCTGCGGGATTTCGAGGTGGAAGGAACATGGCTGGCCTTCTTCAAGATAGTCTTCAGGGCTCGCATGAATAGATTCATGTTGTGTTGCAGGCATCACGAGGTCGGCGATGGTTGCTCAGTCATATATGCGAAGGATGCATACCGGCGGAACGGCAACGCAGATGACATAAGGCAGAGAGGAGTGTAGAAACAAAGCCCGGCCACTGCTAAAGACACCGTCAAGGGCCTCCAGCCTTGATGGTGCATCCGCCAAACTGCATCTGGGATCAAACAAGGGCACGCCTTCGATGCTCCAGTGTCGTGGTGCCTTAGTCGAAGTGTCACTGCCGCAAGCTCCAACATGCAGCGGTCTTCAGGAGCCCAACAGCCTGTCCATCAAGTATCGATGCTGGGCTGCTCTTTGAACTCGTCTTGAGATTCTTGGTGTAGCCACCCTACAATTACACCACAGCTAAGTCCATGCCCGACTACTCGTGTCTGCTACAGGATGCAACCGGATGGTCTCCATGGGCTCCTGTTTCCCTTACCAGACCCCACCCTTCGAGAACTCCGGTGAGGCCCGCAAAGGATTTGCGTCCAAGTGGGGTTGCTCAGAGAGCCTTCGGAGGCGGGTCAAGGTCAGGAGCCGTCTGCTGTGCCTCGCCGGGAATTGCAGGCTCTCACTCTGGAGCTACTCTTCAGCTTGAAATGCCACTTCTGAGCATTCAGCAAATCCTTCCCTCAGCAAGCATATTTCAACAAGCCGCAGCCTTCCTTCCGCACCTCCGGCCCAACTGGAAGTCCTTCTACTGCCGGTGAAGACCCCTAGTTGATGAAAGCAGCACCCAGCATGTCACCATTGCAGATCTCCGACACTGCCGTGTCGGGCGGCTTCGCGGGAATGGGCTGTGTGAAAGAATACCTAGCAGCATGAGCCACAAGATGTCATGAGCAACATCTCCAGAGAAGGCAGAAGGCATGCACCATAAGATGCCCTAAGCTCCTCCGAGACTCTGCGCAGCCAGGCCTTCCTGCAGGCGCATGCAAGCTGTCCCCGGGGGTCTGGCATGCAGGAGACGAGGGCGAGAAAGTTGCACAAAAAAGAGGATTTAGGGTTCAGGGTTTAGGGTTTAGGGTGGAATCCTGTTCCTGGGGGTTTTACAGAGAGGATCAGGATCCCACTTGTGAAACGAGCAAGGGGACAACTGACTTTCACCTCAGAAGATCCTCCTGGGGTCTGCAAGCAGGCCTGATCCCACAGATTTCCCTAAAGCCTAGCATCGCATACAACCGCTTAGCTGATCAACCCGTCAAGCTTCAGGTCGGGACTGAATGTGAGTGTAAAAAACATGTGGGCGTGCGCGTGTGTGCATGGCAGGAGTTGCAGGTCGTCGAGTCAGCAGTTTCCGTGTCCTTTCGGATTTTGTGCCTTGGAAAGTTTCTTGTGGGGAGCATCATGCACAGCACCTTACGCAGATGTCTCAACAGATTCGGTAAGTTGCGAGGTGTTGCTACATGAGCCCGCTCGCCATGGGCGCGATCGTGACAGGCCCGGTCGTTCTTCGGGCATCCATGATACCTCTCGAACCTGCAGACGATTCTAATTCTGATGCACTCATCCGTTTCTGTTCGGGCCAAGTCCCCAGAACCTGCACGCAAGTTCTGCTGAGGCGGAACGCCTCGCCTTCACAATTGGGAGGGCGCCTACTGCCCCTACGAACGCGATGAAAGTGGCCGTTTCTTTGCTCAGTCTGCTACGTCTCATCCTAAGCAACACAGGGCATCACAGCCTTGGAAGACTGCAGCTCCTGGAACCCCCAAAGAACCCTGCATCCCAAGTGGGGCTTGGAGATGCGAAGTTTCAAGCAGTACTTGCTGTTGAGCCTCGCTTGCTTGGTCCGTTGACCCAGGCTTGAAATACTCGCAGCAGTCCAGCTTCGGTCTGAGCCAAAGCGGCGAGCTGGCCTTCAACTGGTCCACAGGTTCCGTGGGAGTGTTCTCCAGTCAAGTTGTCGATTGCGGAAAGGTTCTCGTGCGCAGCACGAGATGCGGTGCTTGTGATGGGCGTTGGGGTGTTGGGATGGCACAAGACAAGTGCATGAGGCCTGCGGGTGCGGATCTTTCCGACCCCAAAATCACTTTGCGTTTTGTTCCTGGTGCTCGCAGGCCAGTGGTGTTTGACAGCCAAGATTTGGTTCAAGGAATGGGTGACCTGCGTGGACAGCACGGTGGCAGAAGTCTTGGACGATGCTGGGCAGCCAGATCTGTCCATTGGGAATCCCATGCACTCAATTCCAGGGTTCAGGGCTGGGGGCCCATACAAAATCTGCTACCTTCTTGTCAGGTTTGGGTTTAGGGTTTTCCGCCCAACAGCTTCCACCCAATATCTGTTTTCTGGGGTTTAGGGTTTCCCACCACACAACGTCACTGGTGCGGTTCGCGGTTCTTCCCAGCCAACTTCTTTCCACCCACTATCTTCGTGCAGTGTTCAGAATTCCTACACTACACGATGTGTTGTAGGCTCCAGTATTCCTAAAATCCAATGATCGTTTAGGACTTCCACTACCCACTAAATTTCTTGTAGGGCGAGCGGCTTTCCGTCCGCTATCTGCTTCTAGGGTTTCAGTTGTTTTTTACATCTGGTTTTGGGGTTTGGAGCTCCCCAAGTGGGTTTGCCACTCGACGGGAGAAACTGGGTTTAGGGTGGGCAACAGCCAGGCTCTCCGTGAAGGGAATGACTGGTTGCCCAAAACCCGCCACCCTGGCAGGATATGATGCAGGTCAGATGGTCTTAAATTTGTTTGTCCTGACTCGAAACGGTCAAGACCTGCGCCGACATGCCCGACCTGAAACCACGTCCCAATCGCGCTCTTGAAACTGAGCCTGCAATGCACTGTGCAACACTGCCCTCGATTGGGGTAATTCGCACCCGCACCAACTCTGACATCTGCGCCTAGGATGGGGTGCTGCATGGCCCAAGCTGGTCAGCGGTGCCGGTCACGGACTTCGATGGAGAATACCTCCCGCAGGGTCCAATCGAAGCTGTGATGCACAGGGGCCAAGGACCCTAGGAGGCGTGAAAGCAATGCCTGCCGAATGATTTTCTCCTTTTTTGATCCTGACTGTAGCTAGCCTTGCGATCATCTTTTGGCAGGGATGCAAGTGAAGGCGGGCAGCCTGTCGGACTTTGGCGTCAGATACACAACTCACAGCCCTAGGCATTAGATCCTGCATTCTGAAGACCATGCTTTGCTTTGGGTGGTGGTTCCTTTGGGGTTTGTGCTGTATTGATTTGTTTTCCTGTGAGCCTCGAACCGTCCGTGGCTGAGTCAGTCAGTCAGTCAGTCAGTCGGTCAGCCAGTCATCAACCACCATCTTCTCATGAGGGCCCTGGTTAGATCAACGGTCAGTGCCTAATGAGGGGGCGGGCTTGAAGCATCTTTCAACGAACACCTGCGATTCTCTCATTAGCTTGCAGCGACATCGGCATTGTCGAAGCAGGACTGCAACTAGTAGGGTACAGCTAAAGGTCAGAGGTGACAGCAGAAGCCTGCGCGACATTGCTCGTGCGTAGACGAGACAAGTTCGATCTCTCCCATAGTTTGCCGCAGCACAGGACCGCAAACCCAGCAAGAATCGCCTCACCTCCGGAAACACAAGCACATCAAATTTGACGTTCTGTTTTACTGCTCTGATTGTTTTTCCGATGATGCTCCTCCTAGTCCTTGCCCTGTTGTCTGAATCAACCCACTGCACGAGCTTGGAAGCCCAGCACCAATACACGTAAAGGTTCTTATTCGCTATGTCGGTCTGCCTGTCATCGAGGAAAAAGTCTGCCACAGCCAAATGATCCCTCATCCCTGTCACTGTTGTGCGAAAAGTGTCCCCCCTGTTTTGACTGTCGCCATGTGAATGCCCGTGTCATGGGCCATTTCCAAACCCGAAAACACGTTTCGGAAACAGCTTCGTCCCTGTAACCGTTGTTTCTTCTCCGATGTTTGGACATAGATGTAGCCCGTAGCCCGCACCACAGTTTCAGCTCGGTAAAGGCTTCATCCTGTTGACTGGTATTGAATGTGGCAAGATTTGTATGATCAAGCCAACACCAAAATAAAGCCAAAAACAGAAAAGGGCCAGACCGGACCAGGAAGCCCCATGCCTATGGCTTCTGTTGTTTCTGCATGATCAAGTCACCCAAAACCGAAACCACCAACAGAAAGAAATTCAAACAAACACCTGGTCCCGTTTTTCGCTCTAGAAAGACAGTTTGTTTTAGGCGCTCTGCCCGACACCGAGCCTGCTGAGGAGCGGGACTTCTCGCCACCACGGCAGCCACCGAGGCCCGAACGAAGCCAAAGCCGTCTCTTCGTAATGGTTTTAAAGCTGGAAGCTTCCTGGTCGATTTTTCTGCACTTGTTGCAGTGGTTTTTGTTACGCGATTGCGCGCCTTTCGGGGCACGGCAGGCACATGTCCGGACTGTCAAAGGAATCTGGGATGATCGCCTTCAGCTACAGTTTGCAGGATTCATCTTTCCAATTGGCAACCTTTGAAGGTTTAGGCTTGCAGCGGCCAGTGGCAGATCCTGAGCCTCACGGCATAGCGTGGAGGCCCAAGCCGAAGTTGCTCACCTTCGCCTCCAGCGAAGCCCAAGTCGCGGAAGAGTGCAAGGAGCTGGTCCCCGACTGGGAGAATGTGCCTTGGCGAACAAACGGGTTCTTGCCAGCTTAATGGAATCAACGGCCCATATTTTCTTCGAGGCAAGCCTAAGAGCGAAGAACCCTTCGGCGCATCTTTCAATGTGCCGTCACTTCACTTCTGCTGTTTTGTTTACCGATTTTGCTTTCCTTGCCGCCCTTGCTTGGGGGGTCTGCTGCTGCGCCTTCGCATGCAATCCGCATGCAAGGAATTTCTTGCCTGTATTTCGGTCGTCCTTGCCTTGTCTAGCGATTGTATTCACGCAGTGTTTTCAACCAAGAGGATCGTGGAGATTCGACGAAATCCATGCACTCAACAAACCTCCGAAACCCGACAAAGGGTTCTGTCGTAGTCGAAGTGCCGGCATGGCCAAGCACTCGAAACCAAGGTCAGCAAAGAGTTGCCAGCGAGCAATCCATGCCAATTTGTGCCGCCGCCTTGGCGTCAGGGTCGCCACTGCAGGGCAGCTTTGGGCTCAGAGTTTTGCCACAGGGATGCGCAGGTGAAGCTACGTAGGACAATCCAGAAGATCTTCCCCGACATCTTCACAGCGCAGCCAGCTGCTGATCCTGCCAGTAGACAATCCCTCACATCCCGGAAACATCAATGTGAAAAGCCCTGCTGCCACGAAACCCATTCGAAAGCTTCAAGGGCTGCCACAGCCTCACATCCCCTTAGTAGTCCCCGCCTCGGCTCACTTTGCCACGGCCCTCCCCGAGGTCGGGAAAGCCCTGGGCCAAGAACCCGCAAAAAGCGGCTTTGGAAGATGAAGGCAGCTTGGCCTCAGCTTGGTGTTTCCTTGAGCTCGGGTCCCGCGCACACACCGTGACAGAGACAGACACAGACGGTCGGCGAACATGACATCTCTTCACCCTACACTTGGAGGGATGAAGCCGAGCGCCCGAAGCCTCAGGCGAGGGCTATGCCAGCTACTGGGACACGGTGACGCTCGGCTGAGTGCGGGTAAACGTCGAACACTCGAGACGTGGCTTTGTCGGCGGAGGACCGCTCAAAAACCCACGTCGACGATGGCTTGCATTGGCACTGTGGGGGGTGCAAGGGTATGTCTGCAGCCCTGAGTCCTCCAAGAGCTCAAGCTCTCAAAAGCAACGGGCTTTTGCCTACTCGCGCTGCAGAGGAACCATGTTGGAGACTCCGGCTTCAGCTACGAGCAGGTCTTGGATTGCTTCGCTCGAGAGGATGCACGGAACCGAATGGATTTAGAGGACGAGTACGACGCTGAGCTGCATCTGCTGTCGTTCGCCCTGGAACTGTGCCCCAACTTTCGAACCCTTCCAACTGGCAAAACCTCTTTAGGTTAAGGGCTTCGGGACTCCGGGCCCAACCATGGCCTTTCCGTGTTTGGTTATGGGTGTCCTGTCCTTCGTTTTCTTTGCGGACCTTGGGTTTCACCCCAACACTGTATTTAAGGTTCTGTGACACCATTCGCATCTCCCTGCAGGGCTTTAGGGCTTCCCAGCCACGATTTCCTTCTAGCTGGGCTTTCCACTCCGCACTCCTGGGATTCGCACTCATCCTTCCCGTCTGGGAGTTTGGGTTTCTCCGATATCCCACCAATACTTAGAGCTCCACCTGCTAGGGTTTCGAGCCCATTGCGAATCTCTTGAGCATGCAGCTTTGGACTCGAACAGCTCGAAGCTTCAAGCCTGATTTTAGGGCTTGCTCGACTTTCAGGTTTTGCCCAATCCATTTGGGCACAGTGCCCATGTTCTGAGGAATTTCGCTTCTGAGATCCTTCCAACTCCCGGAACCGAAAATCGGACACGGTGCCCCGCAGCCAAATCAGACCAGGATGCCGCCAAAGTCATCAAAAGCATGAACGAGGCGCCAGTTGATCAAACCCTTGCGACGTGCATCACTTGAGCCCAGCCGAAGCGCTCACATCCGACCGCAAAACCTGCCGAAACATGGTGGATTTTTTCTGCACATTGGCTTTGGAATCCTTGAAATCAGATCAACGTCTTTCTCCACGCCACCTGCTCTGCGGTGCCATCTTCGGTCCTCTCCCCCTTCGGCCTGGGAATCATGGAGCACTGGGGCGACATTTGCAGCTCTGCACCCCGAATTTTCAACCGAGCAGGCTTTGCTTGAGCTTGTTGCCAGCCCAGTCTTTGTGGTGAAGTCAACTTTACGATTGGCGCTGTATTCCACAGTTTGTTGCGGTTCGGTGCAACCGAGGTGATCTCAGAGGGACTTGTCGAGAGCAACAACTGGTACCATGAAACACGGACTGCGAGGCATCCGGAGCAGTCAAAACTCTGTGTTTATATCGTCATTTTGTCTTGGCGCTTGGGGCGTAGGGTTCTGCGTGACGATAGAACTACAGGCATGAAATCCGATGCTGCAGGAAGATCTTTGAGCGCGCAGATGCCGCTCAGAATGACTGCATCGGTGCGGCTGCTGCATTCGCCCGGGTGGTCTGCGACCTTCACTGCGTGAAGGCGGTGAGCTGCATGCTGGCTTTGCCATGGAAGACCGAAGCCTTGAACGAAGACTCTGTACAGCCCACCCCCAGACCCTAAGGCCCTCAAGCTTGGAGCCGGGAGTTATGAGCCCTAAACCCTGGACGCCGTAAACACCCAAAGCGTAAACTCAAGCCCATGCCCCATCTCAGAGGATGCCATCCAAAGTGGCAATCTGGCGGTGCGCCAGTCCTTAGAGCAGGCCGTTGCGGTGCTCAACAGGAGCCTCGGAGGTGTTTGGAGCTACTCGGGATCCACGGCGCTCCGACGTCTATGTCTAGATTGCGTCTATATCTTGTATGTACAGGCAGACAGACGTACAGTGACATACATGTACACATGAGTAATCTTCGCCGACATGTGTCAACACGCTCAAGCAACCCCACTGGTACCGTTCCAAGCAACTTCCCAGCGGTAGAAGGGTGATGCCTGGGGTCGCGTAAGCTTTTCGGACTCTGGAGCAGAGCTCTTTCCACTGATCTTCGCACTTCATGATTCATGAGGCTGCCTCAGGCGTCATTCTCCATGCCACATCACGGAAAGACTGGATAGATTGGAGTCGCCAGCTTCGGGGACGACTGTGTGGGCTTATGAAGCTGCGAAATACCTCTAGCAGTCCGCCAAGCCGCTGATACATCTGTACGTGTATGTGTGGTTGTATGTATGTATGTATGTATGCATGTATGTATATATGTATGTGTGTGTATGTATGTATGTCTGTGTGTATGTATGTATGTATGCATGCATGTATCGAGTGCCTGCGCAAACACACACGAACATAGCTCTTGGCATATTTGGGCAACCCTGAGACTTCATGGGCCACTGTGGTTTGGAGTCTACGCTTGCTGAATAGAGGGTTGAGTAGCCCATGTAAGGGATGGATTGATGGTTAAGTCTGTCCCGGTCACCTTGTAAAGCCAGTGCAACTAGACTATCAAGTTGTCTCCGGGGTCCTCGTTGCGCTGGAGCCGAAAGCTCATGTGAACGGACGGGTAAAATGCAGTAAGTCAGGAACTTCGACCTCCTGACCGAGTACTCGACCGAGAAGTTGACTTCCAAGTTGGATGCCTTGAAGGAGGGACTTGGGTCCGCCCACGAGAGTCTTGCAGAAGCCATGAGATGCCCCGTGCCACCGAAAGGACGAGATCAGCGACCTGAGCCCAGACGCAGCAGGGGACGGCTTGGACTTGCAGGGCATCCGACGGCTCTTTGCAAGCAACGGCTCTTGGGCTCCAGCTTTCAGGGCTTCTTTTGGATGCAGAGATGACAGCGTTGGCTTCTTGGGCCAAAACACCCCGAACCGGCCCAGAATCAGAAGAGGGGATCTCCAAGAGACCTGTCCGGGCCACGCTGAGGTCGCTGAATTCGAGGCTGGCGCGGCTGCGCCTTGGCAAAGCACTTGCGAACCTGTGCAAAAACAGAGAGGAGAAGCGCACTGTCGTTAAACTCCTTCCTTAAAATCTTTTGACTCAGCGCCACAAAGTGAGGTCTTGAAGGTCTACCTGCAAAGCCAAGTGAAGTTTGACTAGTTACTGGTTGGTGTCTTGGAGTTTTGAACGGTACGAAGCAGACCAAACGACTCCCGCACAAGTCATCACACTGTCCTTTCCGAAAGCAGGGCTGCGAAGCCCGAAACGCCCAACTCCAGAAGCTTGATTACTGCGAGTGTCCTTTCCCTGACCCTTGGTTCGCAGGGAATGGAGGAATGGGGTACGATTACAACTGCTATTACTACCATTCTTCCATTCCCTACTAGCCAAAGGTAAGTTCCCCTGCGCAGGCACAAGCTCCTGTCCTTTGGTCGGCTCAGTGCTGCGGGGCGCTCCTCCTCAGAGCGAGCCCTGCGGAGCCACCCGATGTCAGTTGTTTCTTTTGTCGAGATTGCAGGGATTCGGGGGGGTTTTCGGTCTTCATATTATAGGGATGTTCTGTTCAGGGTTGAGGGTTTTTTGGGGGGTTTATGCAGACTCAGAGTTTAGGGACTTTGGGGTTCAATGATTTTCCAGATTCAGGGATTCAGGATTCTAGTAGTTCTAGGGTTGAAGGATTTTCGGGGTTAACGGGATTTTTAGGTTTTCGGGATGTTCAGAGTCTAGAGCGGGTTGCTCGATGATCGTTGGATAGCTCGGACCTGTGCGCATTGCAGCATATCTCAGAGCCTCCCCTGCACTTTCACGATGCTGCCCACCTCCACCTTTCCGGACTCCCGGATTTTGATGTCTAGAGTTATGGAGACCCATTTGCAAGTTGGCGCTTGTTGGGCTCCTGTCGGTGCCTGCGCTCTGACTTGTCTCAATCGGTGCCCCAGATCGCCTCATTGCAGTTTCGCAGGGTCGAGCGCAGTGGCTAACTTCAACTCTCTTTCCGGACTGACTCGGCTTGTTCTTGGGAGGTTCTAACTGTGGGCTATTCAACTCCTGCGGAAGTTGTCCATGCTTGTGGAGACATGCCCTACAGTGGTAGTGGTGAGCCTTCCAAGCGCAGAAAGCACGCTGCCTCCTCAAAATAGCAGGCTTTATGGTCGGCCTGGATCCCTCTCGGCAGTCCAATGCCAGCCGAAATCTGCAGCACCTGCTCCTGGGCGGCAGAGGAGGCGCCTTTGGCTTTGCGCCTAAGTTGCAAAACCAACCACCCGCACTCAGGATCGACAAAGAAGAAATGCTGCACGGCCGCTCGCTAGCAAGCATGTCACTTCTCTTCTCTTCGGCCCCCAAACTTGAGCCGAAGTGGAACTACTGTCGCACCTCTTCAGGCCTGAAGCCGCAACCAAAGCCTCGAAGCAAGCCGAAGCGAAGAAGCGAAATTGTCTCTGATACACAAGCAATGCAGCAAACGTACGCCCGGCCTGAGGCGCCCTGCTCTCCGCCAGTGGGCAGGGCTTGGAGCGAGGCGGGGTGGCAGCTTTGCGTGACGAAGCAGAACCTCGGAGATTCCGTGAAGGCAGCCATGCGGTGGCGGAAGAGGTGACGACGGCTGCCAAGGCCATGGAGACCCTGTCGCGCTCCCGGAGCCATGGGCAGTGATGGAATTTGATTTTGGACCCTTTGGGCTCTCGGATCCGATGATCCGAGCGAGAGTTTCACCTCCCCAGGAATCATCTGCTTGGCGTCTACCACCACCGTTCGGAAGAGTGGAAGCAGCGGCAAAGAAAGCAGCGCGCGGCAATCCGACTGAGCCTTTCCGGAGGTTAGAGCTCTTAGGCCCTCCGCTTCCGCTGGGCTTCAGAGCTTGGCATGAACCACGCACCCTGTTTAAACACAGCCCACTCTCACAGCTTCACCGAGGAGGGATGACAGCACCGCTTGGCTGCTTGTGGAGCTCGACAGCACATGGTGGCAGCTGAGAGCGGCTTTCGATAAGTACCTGACGCAAGCCAAGAGCTATTCACTGGCCTTTTCCGATGCAGCCGCTGGCCATGATTACTGGGTGCGATCGCCATGCCCATTACGTTGAGTTGTTGTTGCTGCCATTCGCTGCTCTCCTTTTTTGCTATTTCTTGTCGCGCTTGGTCAGGGATGTCGTTTGAGCCCCTTGAAGAAACCCCAAAGTCAGAACAAGCCAGGTGAGACTCCTCCAGTCGTACATCTCTTGCTCAATCCAGTTTGTGGATCTACGTGCAGGCTGGGGGAAAACAGGTAGTGGAGGATCTGAAGCCAGCGGGCCTGCATTCCTACATGCATCTACTGCGGCCAAGCCTTTGTTGTTGCTACTGCTGCTGCCGCTCTCCAGCTGCATACCGGAAAGTCATCATTTTTGACACAGCCTGCTTCCACCCTCAAAACTGATGAGAGATGCTAGCTGTTAGTTTCTTCCCGTTCGAAGTCAAACGCACTCTTAGAATCTCTTAGAGGGGCAACGATGCCAAACCTGAAGCTCCCGCCAGCGATGACTTCACATCTCCCAAAGCAGGCTTCGGGGCCTTTCAGAAGGTGGAGGCTCTCCACGAGGAGGCGCTGCAAGAAGCTCGGCGTATTTGCATCCTTACCTTGAGAGTGGGTTGTCTGTGTGACCATCTTGGCAAGTGAAGTTGCTTCGAGTAGCGCAGAGTCTCGGCATGGGGGCACAAGGGTGCCGGGAGAGTTTGTCGGCAGTTTCAATACATCTGGACCCGAATGCAGACGCTGACAGCACAGTAAGATCCCTCAGATAAAGCATCGCAGCCCAGGAGGCTTGGTCAGCTATGATACCTCTGGCAGGCCCGATGAGCACATATGTGGGTTTGGAATCTTGGAGGCTTTTGCGGAGTTTCGCCTTCCTTCGTCTTGAAGCTTTCATTGTATCATCTTGAATCTGTGTGCTCCAGCCGTCCCGGCGAGCAAGAGGCCATCGATGTCTGCTAGCCCTACTTCTCGAAGTCAAATCCGATCTGAGCCCTGGAAGCCAGATGTCCTTCACAACTTGTAGTGCCAAGACTTACAGGCATCCCACAACCTGTTCGCATTTTTTTTGGGCCTCGACCAGGGTAAGTACAACCGCAGGTAGAACCGACCTGTCCACCCTTCCTGGCAGCTTGGAGGTTTACTGGTCTCCAAGGTTCTGGACAGCCGTGCCATGACCAAGCTGAGCAAGGTACTCGAGCCACACAGTTTAGTTGGTTTGTTACCTCTTTGCCAAGACTTGGGCCTCCAGAAATGCTAGGAGGATTCGGAGACGCTGGCCTTGGGCATGAGCTCCGAGAGCTGCGGAAGCTTCGACGCCGTTGTCAACCGGAGCTTCGACGAGGGCCTGTCCGGGCAGACGGCCCGGCAAATGAGCATCCTCTTTAAGGAGCTGCGAGCTCCCACATGAAGATGTTTTTTGATGTTGCGCTTAGCAAGGAGCTCGGGCTGCTGCGGAGAGCCTTCGAAACCAAGGGTGCTGCTCCGCAGGATCCAGAGGTCTTGGAGCAGCGGCTCTGCCGGACTGTCAGTGTTTAGCCGTCTGTGTTTCGATTGATAGATTGCCATGTGGCTGTCAGCAATTGATGGGACAGCTAGCAGTGCAAAGATGCCTTAGCAGCCTTAGCCTAAGGTTGCTGGACCGTGCGCGGGAAGCCTTGGAGGAGAGACTTGCGGTACGACGAGTCCTGGCTGAGCGCATGCGGCCACAGCTCTGTGGCAATCACTCTGCGTGGATCTCTGATGACGGCACGAAGTGATAGGTACATGTAGTCTGCGCGAAGAGCTGCATGAAGGAATTCACGATCTCTTGCATATTTTTTGAACCCTGAAGCGTTTGAAAGTCCTCCGACCCCAGAAGCATTGGCAAAGTCCGTGCTTGCAGAACGGAGAGCTTGCACTGGGACATCTCGTCTCGCCCGAAGGTGGCAACATGAATAGTTCCGAGCCTTCACACCCTGCACGAGTCGGGGTTGCATTGGATCTCGCTGCCAGACTGCTCCCATGCAACAAGGACACAGAAGAACTCCATTAGCCACGAGCACCCTGCGGTGCCTGCGTGCCTGCAGGGATTCGGCCCTGGCAGATCCTGGCAGAAGGTTCTGTGAAGTTCCTGACTCTGTCTGGCTAGGCGATGATGTGTCGGCTTACATGGTACATCGGGGTGGCTGCTGAGCTTGCCGTTTGGCAGCGACATCGAACCACAGGGTCTGGGACAGTGTGATCGCTGGACTTCGGAAGGGCCACACTCGAAAGCTCCGTGCCATTTGGGCTTGCGGGGCTGCGAAGGGAGTTGGGTTGGTGGACCGCGAAGCCTTGGCTCGAGCCCTACTTTTTTGGCACTTGGCTCCGAAGCTTCGTGCGCTGCAAGCGCCATGGTGAGTCACCGAGCCTTCATCGTGGCCTTCGTGCTTCGCCTTGCCAGCTGCGAGGAGAAGTGCCTTCCATCGAGTGCAGTTTCTGCCAGCTGATCAAAAGTGCTTCCACAAAAACATATATATATATATATATATATACTACACATATACACACCCACACGCATTTATATATCAGTGCCATCTGAGGCGCACGTAGTCCGCGCATCTAAGCCGTGCACGTGCTCTGGTGCATCTAAGCACATGGGATCCCTGTGGGTTTTTGGCGGGTCACCTACAGCGACAGCGCCGGTTAAGAAACAGTTAAATGTTCGTGAGGGGGGGCTCGATTTCTTGTTTTTGAGGCGCGCTTTTTTTAGGAAAAAACGTTTCGGGATTTGAGGGTATCCTGGATTTCTGAACCCAAGTTTCTTAATTTGAAACGGCAGCAAATAAACAACAAAACTGAGAAATGAAGGCGCAGCAGGATTCGAGCCCGCAGCACTTCCCATTCCAGCTCACGTGCTTATCCACTCGGGCTTGGTAGCCCAAGACTCCTGAAACGCCACTATATCCATCCCATTTTTACCCAGCTTGTAAGCAGCCATTACCAGAACCACCCAAAATATGAAATCGAGCCCCTCAATTTCTTTTCTTTACGAAATCGAGCCCCTCAATTTCTTATTTTGGTGGGCTACGTCCTGGTAGCGTTCCTAGCTTGGGCAGCCGAACGATTGCTGAGCGTGTCCTGCCGCCCTCGGGAGGCGTGTAGGAAAGTAGATGCCTTGTTTTGTCTTGTTCAGTGTTAGGGTAGTTCGTGTCACCCGTAGCCCTTTTGGCTTAGTACAAAGCAGGGCGTGCGAGCACAAAAGTTCGCTGCTGTATATGTATATGTATATGTCATATATGTATATGTATATGTATATGTATATGTATATGTATATGTATATGTATATGTATATGTGTATGTGTATGTGTATGTGTATGTGTATGTGTATGTGTATGTGTATGTATATGTGTATGTATGTGTATGTGTATGTGTATGTGTATTTGTATGTGTATGTGTACATGGTATTCATAAGCATATTCACATGTAAATGCATATTCATATGCATTTGTATACGCAAAAACGGATATATGCAAATGCATATGTATATGTATGTGTATATGTAATTGTAAATGTATATGTATACGTATACGTAGAGATGTCGGTGTCGATGCGTCTGTGTATGTGTTTGTTCTTGTATATGTTTCTGTATATGTATTACGTGTTTGCAGCGCTACATAATGTCTCATACGCGCATGTGAATATGTATACACACATCCACCCTATACCTACATCTATTTCCAAACCCATGCTTGTACCTGTCCCCGGACCCAGACGTAGAATTTAGACCTAGACCCTAAGCCTAGATAGAGAGCCTATACCTATACCGATACCTGGACCTATACCTTTGCCTACACCTGTCTTGCCTGAGACCCAATAATACTAACTAATACCTACTAAAGCCAGATATTACCTAATGTACTTCATAGTCCTTCATAGTACCTCATAGTATTTCGTAAACACCTCATACCATCTAACAATGCATCATAAGACCTCGAGCTACTTAGTACCTAGTACCGAATACATCATCCCTCATGCGTTGTACTTAATATTTATACGGATACCTATACCTATCGCTGGCTCCAGCTCTAGATCCGTCTCCAGCTGCAGCGATAGCTCCAGCCGTCTCTGTCTCGATCATCGTCTCTATGTCTACCTCTACATATCTCCATCTGTCTATATCAGCACCTGTATTTACAGCTGCATCTATTTCCGTATCTTTTTCTCCATATCACCATATCCATTTCTATATATGATCTAGCATCTACGTATACACCTGGACCACATCTACATCTGCATCCACATCGATCTTTATCTCCGTCTTTATCTTTATCCCAAAATGTATACGTATGCCTTCACGCATCCATCCGTCCATCCATCCATCCGTGCATGCATGATAGTCAGGAGTGCCAAAACTGCGGAGAGCCCGTGAGCTTGCTTCAGTCGCGATCACACGAAGGCTCCAGGGCCTCAAAGGGCCAGTCGATCGTCGTGCCTTTGGCCTCGGGTAAATGCCTTTTTCCTTTTTCCGGTTCAGCATTTCCAAACCCCCTAAGCGCCCCCGACCCCCGACCCTAAACCCTGCAAGCCATGAGCCTCCAAACATCAGAACTGGCTTGAGGCCAGGAAGCCTTAAGAGCCTTAAGAGCCTTGAGCTGTTCGATAGGATCTCTTAAGCCAGGTGAAAGGCCCTTCGAAGTCGAGTGGCTCGCCAGCAGAGCAGCTGGCACCCACCTGCGCTGCAGGATTCAATGCCGCCTACGAGAAATGTTTGGGAGGACGCCCTACGCTTTCATTGCATTAATTTATGATGTCATATCTACTGCCGGTTTTCCTCAAGAGTTGGAAGTTCTACTGCCGGTTTTCCTGAAGAGTTGGAAGTCGTAGCCAAGCTTGGGTGCGGCGGCAGGATAAACATGATGGTGATGCGAGCCGCACGTGCATCGACTGTTTTCAGACATGAAATAGGCTTATGACCAAAACATAGCATGGAAGGCTTTGGTGCGGCCCTATAGGATCGGATGCATCCTTTGCATGCTTTGGTGGGTTCCTCTTGCCAAGCCCTGACATGGTATTTACAGATTCGGTTTCAGCAAGCCGGCTCGGCGTGGACATTCGATGACTGAAGGTAACGCCAAGTGCGAAAAGGAGGTCCCCCAAGACCTGACTTACATAACACCGGAAGGAAAAAACGGCTATTTGATGATTATCGTCGCCGATGAGAAGGACGCCTATTGCGCCTACACTGGTGGCTGGGCACAGACGTCTGAGCATCTAGCTTCACAGTTAGTAGTTTTGTTCCTTTCTTGGACTTTGCTCGATTCTCAAGCCTCTGAGTTTCCTAAACTCGAATGCGCAAACTTGGAGCTCTAAGCCCTGGAGCCCGCCGGTGAAGGTATTATCCGGATCCTTCTGCGTGCTTCGCGAGCCCGGGTCAGTCCGAAGCTCTTTTCTACGATGCAACGTCCCTATCTCTGGCGACATGGTCCAAGGACGCACGCGTTTTAGTAAGTCAATTTCGGCCTTCGGGGAACAATTTTGAATCCTGAGCTGTTCTCGCATCCTTCTGGGCAGTCCTCTTTTGCTATCGTTTGCATGTCTCCATGGCTGCAGCAGCCAGGAGACCGCGGTCGCGGGCCCACTGAAGCAGGACGGGCTCTTCGATCAAGCATAATCAAACATATATAGGTCTCCCACCAGCAGCTTGTTTGCTGCCAATGCCCAAACTTGTGACAGCTGGTTTAACCTCCGAAGACGAAAAGAAAGGATGTCACAAGCGAAGATACAATAGCAGCTTTGCGCGGGTACGTTTTGGGAGCGAAATTAGGATGAACACGGGGTCTTCGCTGGCCGGTGCCCGTGTGTGGCAGTCATCCTACATACCTACATAATACATGCATAGGTTCGTGCATTCCTGCAGACTTGTACATACTAGTACATACTAATACATACATGCATACATACGTACATACCTACATGCATACCTGCCTGCCTGCCTGCCTACATACATATACATATACATATACATATACATATACATATACATATACATACACATACATACATACATACATGAACTGGTGTGGATCTCTTTTGGTTTGCGCTTTTGCATGTGTGCGTGTTTGTGGGTCTGTGTGTGTGTGCGCCTTAGCATCTCCCAGCCAGGCGATATCTGAAGAAGTCCGCAGCATCGCCGTAAGCGATCATTTAGACTTAGACGCACCAGGACTACACTGCCTTGTCCTGCTCCGGAAGCGGCGCAGAGCCCTGCAGTGCGACGCCCTCCAAGTACGGCCGGACTCTAACCAAAGCATCTTGACTTCTGCCAGGATGCTGAAAGCCTTCAATGGTTTAGGAACAGCAAGGCTCTCTCTTTAAGCAGGTTGGTCCCCAAGTGTGCAAGCAGTTGTGGGGGCTCGCTTTCTGCTGCCAACGGCCCAGGGTGGAAAAACGTGGCAAGTGGTGCCGCCGGGGGGCGAGTTCAGCTTCGACTGGAGCCCCAGTGACGGATACGTGAACATTGAAACCAAGACGCCGCAAAAGACGCTTGGCCCAGTCAAGAGCTCCAAGAGTCTCAGAGCTTTGAGCCATTTTGCGCCCTTTGGGCATCAGCCGCAAACTCGCGGGCACCGAGCTCATCACTTGTCAGGTGCCTTGTGCGCGATG
The DNA here is from genome assembly GCA_905221615.1 of Symbiodinium sp. CCMP2592. Classification (NCBI taxonomy): domain Eukaryota; class Dinophyceae; order Suessiales; family Symbiodiniaceae; genus Symbiodinium; species Symbiodinium sp. CCMP2592. The sequence goes on along the minus strand of CAJNDT010006040.1, from coordinate 327,457 downwards.
CCCCCTAAAGGCCTCAACTTTCGATGCCAGCCGTGGCCCTCAAGACCCCGAGGATTTATTTGGTTTCCGTCAAGAACAACCTGGGCCCCAGCAGCAGCAGCGGTTTGTCGAACGACCCTTGGCTATGATTCTGTGGAACCCTTCCAAAGCGCCGTGAAACCCTTCATCAATCCAATGCAACCCTAGTTGAGTTCAGGTTTGAAGGTCAAGTTCCGCAGGCTCTCAGCAGTACCCATGAAAGCTACAGTCGCGAGTCTTCAGCTGCACAAAGACCTTAGCCCTAAAAGGCCCATGATCTCAGAGCCCGGAGTGTTAGGACTACAGTCCTATTCCCAACAGTTGGGACCTTCACATCCTAAACCTTCTCAGAAGGACACCTCCCCAAACAGGACATCCCCTGCGGTGGAGACGGCTCCGTCGATTTTCAAGCCAAAACGCTGCTCGGTCTGTCACCCCGATTCCTATCCAGGGTTTGACGCAGCACTGCGGTCTTGCTTTGAAGGCGCTACATCAGTACTCACAATCTTCCAGGCCTCATGAGAGGGACCCAATCCAAGCCGAGGTTTCCAATCAATGGCCTCGGCAGCGGCTGCCAGAAGGACACTTTCGACACCTCTGAGTTGTCGGGCTCGAGGGTTGTGGGGTATGAGATGGTATGAGGCTTCTGCCTTTTGGGAACTGGAACTTCGCAGGGGCTGTCGGTTTCAGGGGTGGTTGAGACCTTCCTGAGCCAGATGTTAGGCATCTGGGTGTCGTAGAAACTCATCCAGATCATTTCGATTCAAATTTTGGCTCCAAGCAGAACCAGAAAAGTGCAGGGAAAGGGGTCCACTCCCAACAAGCGTAGAGCCGGTCTCACTGTCTTGATGTTCCTGTGATTGCACAGTCCAGCGACAGTTCAAATTGTCAAAGGAGAACTTGAGCTTTCATTTCGTGAACTAACGCCGCGGAAATCCACAATCCAGAGCCGGGAGCTCTATCACAATGTTTCGAAAGACCCTAAGTTTTTGCTGCAGGACAACGACGACTATTGGATGGCTTTCGGCAGCGGCACCGTGACGGTTTGCTTTCCCGATGTCCCCTGCTAGCTCGACGGTCCTGCCTGAGATCGCCTGAGTCTCATCAGTGGAGGCCACCTCTTGACAGGGTTTACAAGGCTTGACAACGGCATTGTATAGCCGTGGGCAAAGTCGTCTGCCGCATGTTCACGGTGTCAGTCGGTGCTGTTGGTCAGCAGGTCCTCATCGGTTGGTTTAAAAACTCTCGCGAACGCGACCTAGCATCGTGCAAGCCCACAGCTTGAAAGTCCGAAATGAGCCTTAGACTCCCTGCGTTGTCGCATGGGCAAAGTCCCATTCTTTTGCCACTTCCAGCTGAGTTTGGATGGCGTTCCGGGGACATCACCCACACCGCTTGCAACTTTTATGTGAGCCACAGGAGGGGGCGGGTGCAGACAGGTAGCGAAGTCCACAATCATTGCGAGTATAGGATTGCAGATGTCTGTCTTGCACTCGACCTGGCATGCCATGCACTTGGCAATGTTTCTGCGTCTTTTGCCGGCTCTGGGTCGGACACGCATTTGCTTCACAGTTGCTGATGTGCTTCGCCTTCCAGGCAGGCCCCTGCATGCTCCTGCATCAAAGAGTGGTGCGGGAACTGGCACAGTGCGGCAAAGTCGGTGGCAACAGGAGGGTGGTCTTCGGTTGCGACGCTTTCGCTCGAGGGACAGGGTTTTCCCCGACCTTAAGGCCCAAACCCCCTTTCCTCACGCCGGGGTTTGTGATGGGCCCTGCAAAACCCACATTTTCCTTGGAGACAACTCAAGATCCGGCGCTTCGCGGTGCAACCTCGAAGAACTGTTGCTCGCGAGGGGCCTGGAAGGACTTTTTTGCGTGTAGACTTGGGTTTGGGCAACTTCTCGAGTTTGGAGTCCCAGTCCAGGCCCTCGCTCTTGAAAGTCTTTGTTTGCAAAGGCAGAGTCCCGGATCTGCCAGGCTTCAGCCCAAGGCCCCAGCTTCCTCCGGAAAGCCCACAGTCACGAAGTAGCTGCTGTCATGCCATGCCGCTGCATATCTTCATCCGCAAGCTCACGTGGCCAGGATTTGTTTTTGAGGATTTCCCCCCTAATGCGCCGTGCTCCAACGACACGTGAGCCAGGAACAGCCGTGTTTGAGCAAGACGTTTGAGGCCACAGCTGCAGGTGCGACGGTGTGAGGATGTGTGTGCAACGCTTGATAGAAGTTCAAGAAATGCCGCAAGCGCGGACTAGCAGGGAAGGAAGCCTGCCCTTCCCCAGGCAAGCACTCGCCGTCGGGCCAGTGTCTGCGGCGCACAGCAGCGCCCTCAAGAAATAGGAAAACAGGGAGAATGAGAGTCGAAAACACCTTCAGTCGCGAACTTTCGCAGACGGTCGCAATGTTGCAGAATTTTTTCTTGCCACTGGCCCGAGTTTCTAGCGGTGGTCAGCCTGGCCATGGCATCCGATGGCATGCGATGGTCTCTTGCAGCTGCAGCGCGCGCTGCTTTCTCTGCACATGCATCTCTACCGCTCTTCTCACCTTCTTGTTTATGGAAGTTTCCCAGCACTTAGAATCTAAACTTTGGCGGTCCTATGCAATCATTATACTCAGCGAAAACCAGAGCCATCCACACGTGACTTCGGACTTCGACGACATCTTGGCTCGGGTGCATTCGGCAGCGCCAAAGCCTGCCCGCGCATCTATCGCCATCAACCTGAAGAGGAGCAAAGCGCCATCTGCGTGCAAAGAAGCGTCAGGTGCGAATCACACAGGTGCAGCGATCATGGTGGTCGGCCTCTGGGGGAATTTCCTTGATCCCATTAGCAGTAGCAAAAAGCTCTGGCTAAAAGAATTCAATGAGACTGGTCGTGCAGCCCTTCTTCGCAAAGGCATCTCCACGATATCCAAATCACAGCAGGTCCACGTTCTGGAGCCCTTGAAGTCGTTCGGATTTATACCTGAATATTTCGTGTGCACGGAGCAACTTGACGGCGAGCTGCCATCTTGGGTCACGGCGGCATTTGCTTTCGATGCACAAAATCAGTTGATGAGGCTGAAGGGATGTCTTCAACTTGTCCTCCAGAGAGAGGCCAAGTGCAATCTTCGGTATTCATTGTTCATGAAGATCCGGCCCGACTTCCTCACGCTGACGGATATTCCAAACCCCTTGCGAGCGCTCAGCGTCGGCTGTTTCCTGAGTCGCGTGCGCTCAGCGAACCACATTGAAGGCCTGACGAATGAACATCTTTCATACTGTTACTGCAGCAAAGATTGCTGCAAAGGAAACTTGCCCCAAGCCAGTCATAAAGACAACACCCGGGACTTCATGGTGGACGATATGGCCTTCATTGCAGGCAGAGACGTGTTTTTGCGCATTTGGCAGGGTCAAGGGGTTCCCCGTCAGCCCCTGCCATCTTGGCCCAAGATGCCGCCCAGCTTTCCGGAAGCCCAATTTACAACCGTGTTACTTCAGAAAGGTGTGCCTGTCTGTCCACTAGCACTGCGCGGCCTGCCTTTGTCTTCAGTTTACGGTGCTTATCACATGGAGCAATCCCGTGGATGCGGCTATATCGAGGGTGGTGGATCGATCAAGCAAAAGTGTGGCAGCTCCCTAAATGGGACGCACATACTGCAGCCATTCTAGAGTCAGCTAGCCCAAGCTGATCGCTCTTGAAGCTCTGACAGGCGAAACTGAGCCTGAGATGCTGAGCTGGGTGCAGAAAAGAAGCGCCCTGAGATCACTTGCAGGCCGCTTGCATAGCTGTTTGCACATGGGAGTCGCGGCCTTCTGGGAGGCTCTTTCCCATCTACCGTCCCAGATGGCTCAGGTACACTGGCGAGCTCGCCCACATCGACACCGCTATGCACAGGAACAGGCTGACTGCTTTCGCCAACCCCAAACACCTGCCCAAAGCCGGAAAGCAGAAATCCTAGCCGGATGCACATGGCTTCAGTTTGAGGCCTATCTAGCACTGGTCTTGAAATGCTCGGCAGTCGATCCTGCCGGCCTGACTTCAAGGGATGATCTGGGTTTCAAGGGCGTTGTCTTGTGTGTTGGCTTGCGGGTATCTCCGGGCGAAGTAGCCAAACGCAGGTCCTTCCAGACGGGTGAACGGCAGACTCGCTGGTGAGTAGTGCTTGCTCGCCTCAGATGTGATGTTCAAGGCAACATTTGCTGCGGAAGTAGCCAGAACAGGAGGTCATGTCCCAGTTGCCGATGCCGGGAAGTATCCAGCAACTCGGAGTCCAGAATAAGAGGGCCCGGGTTATCAATAGGTGTGCAAGCAAGGACCCACACTTCTGTGAGATTTCGTGGCTTTCTTGAACTGCAAGGCAAGAGATCGCAGTCCTTTTACTTCGTTGGTAGGACTGTTAGGAGCTTCGAAGCCTTCGCCTGCTGCTATTTATGTTTAGAAGCATAGCCTACCAGCATTCCACCAAGGTACTTGCAGCATGTTCAGCACACGATGCCACCGCTGCCCTGCTACCACAGTGGCCACGATACGGCGTTGACCGACAGCACTTCGGCAGATTAAGGCTTCAGGATTGCCGTAGTGTATGTCGTGGCTGTCAGACGGTCAGTGTTCGCCTTCCTCGCGATGTCCTCTGGTCGGAGCTTGTCTTTACAGGATGCAAGGACAGCCGTGCCTTCTTGGGGTGCTTGTGTTGAGGGCAGGCGAAAGCACAAGAACCCAAGAGCACCGTGCCCCCAGACATTCGAACTGCTCTCCCCCTTTCTCTGTAACACTGCCGGATCTGGCCCGAAGAGGGCACTACCAGGTGTCGAGCAAGCATGGCACATTTCCACGGGTCACGAATCTCTCAGAAGATCGCTATCACTGCTGTTACAACAGCTGCTGTTGCTTCGATGGCCACCATTGCCAGTTTGATTCAATGTTTCCTGCTCTTACTTCTTGCTTCTACACGGTCCTTGCAGCCTATAGGCAGGTCCAGGGCCTGACAGATTGCGAGTTGATCTCACAACCGGTGTGTTGGTGCACGGGAATCATGGAACAGTGCAGTGGGGCTGGGGGGGCTGTGTCACGACGCCAACGGTGCGTTGCTTCTTTCCTCGGGCTGTGTCTACTGGGCCACTATCTGCGAGCTAGATCCATGGCACACCTAGACTGGTTTCCCAGCGCCCGGGCCTGCCTGGCAAGCATCCCGGAATCTTTCAATTTCAACCTGCCTTGGCAAGGTAGTCAGTCCTCGACCACATGGGCAAGCGATGACGAAAAGTATGGTCCACAATCGCAACATGTGCCGCTGCTGCAGGCCTAGAAATGTCAGGGTCTGCAGTCCAGGCTTGAACCACAGCCTCAATCTTCACATTTTCATGACTTCGTGGCAGCTCAGAGCATGCAGCAGGATTTTGAACTGCGCTGACAGCCTACTTTTGCACGCCAGGATGCTACGGTGCAGCAAGCCGCAGCTTGCTGAGCCTCTGTGCACGTTTAGGGACCCACCGTCGCCGCCCCCTCGTGCACACCTCAGACCCAAACCCAAAACACAAAGCTCCCAAGCTCCCCAGCTCCTGCTTCGTGTTCTAGGGTCTCTGGCTCTCTCTGGAGGCGATGAGCGTTCAGCAGCACAGACCCGAGCATGACGTCCACTTTCAGAGCAGGAGAGGCTTAGCGGCTCGAAACTGGGACAGTCTGTCAGGGTCTTCAAAAAATACTCAGAGACCTCCAGGTGTTGCTCGTTATGCAGGGGAGAAGCTGCAAACCCTAGGTGGGCATTAATTTTCCAGTCTGTTCCCAATCAAGGACATTTTGTTAGAGGCTGAGGGGACCTGGTAAGTACGTTCACAGAGGCAGGGTAATATTCAGCATTAGTGTCTTCAAGCTCACTCGGCCTAATCAGTTACACCGCTCACTGCGGATTGTGCCAGAGCCGGGCTAGTCTTGAGCTATAGGCGTTCAGCAGGAACATCAACCCCGCAACCCCACGAGCTCTAACTGTTCTAGGTATTTCAGTCACCCGCAAACCCTGCCCTGGAATCCAGATGCCATCCCCAGCCTCGGGTAGAGGTTGGCGGCCCCACACGCCTGCAGGACGGGTACTTTTCAGCAATGGATCGCGAGTTCCGAAGAGTGGACAACGGCGCCCCGATTCAATAGCTCCTTGTGATGATCCTAAGCCATCGAGGTTAGAGAACGTCGAGCACCGGAGTTCTAGGCTTGTTTCTGATTGGGTTCTTCGAGCCCAGCATTGAGAAACCCGGCGAATGTCAGGCACCAAAGATAAGATTCCCTAGGGCGTTTCAGACAAGTTTGGACCCTGTATAGATCCTACACGGAGACAATTTTGTTGTAGGGGACCCCCCAGAAAGGGAACCACCGTTTGTGTTTCAGATGGAGTTTGACCATTGTCGTGACCCGTACCACTTCCAGCTGTCGTTCGTGTATGGTGTATGTATGTATGTATGTATGTATGTATGTATGTATGTATGTATGTATGTATGTATGCTTGTATGCTTGTATGCATGCATGCACACAGACGCACACAACACACGTACATATACATTTAGTACATCATATAGAAAGGTAGGTAGCCAGGCAGGCAGACAGACAAACAGACAGACCGACGGACAGACAGATAGATAGATACATAGTTACGTAGAAAGAGACATACATATGGCAGTCGTGTTAATCTTTTGCATTGTTCACTTTCCGCCATTCTCTGTAGTCTTAGCCTTAGACAGTATAGTTTTCCAGAAGTGGCAGATGGAATCTGGGCACTCGCAACCCAGACCTCGTGTTCCGGGTAAAGAGAGCCTCCACAGCAACAGGCCCGGAAGTCATTTCAAGATGACTGTTTGAGCTTCTGAAGGTGATGCTACGCAACCTTCCACCATGTTTTTCTCGTGGACGCTTGATCTATTTGCTCGCCAGGGAGGGTGTCGTGGCAGAATCAGCAGATTCAGAGTCTAGACTGCTCCTCCGCATATTTTTCTGCTCGGTTTCTTGGATGCGCATCCACAGGGTTCCTGCCAGAGTCTAGAGCAAGCCCAGGGCATGTTGTCCACCACCAGGGTATTGGCCCTGGCGGGAGTCAGCGGGTAGACCAGCAGCGATGAGCCTTAATCCTGATATTCGGTGTCATAAAGCAACACCTCCTTGGTACAACAAGCCGTTTCCATACCAGTTAGAAGATTCTTCAGCAGTGGCAGAGCTGGATGGGAGTTTCCGAAAATAAGGGACCCTAATATAGTACCCTGAGTAGTAGGATCGCTATTATAAGGACCCCTAACTAAGGTACCCCTAAAATTCGGAAACTCCCGGGAGCTCGAGGTTTGACGGCTCTGAGTCTGAGATGTCTGAGGCTTTGCCGGCACCTTCGACTTTCTTTACGTACCGCTTTGCTTCAAGGAGCCTTCCTCAGCTTTACCAGTTCATTTTTTAGGATTTCGGTGTCCACGAACAAAAGACCTGGGGGAAAGGCCATGTAAAGTCCCGATAGGAATTCTTGCAGAACCCTCATAGAAGCCAGATTCCAACTTTCCGTGCAAGCCCCTAAGCAGGAGAAGGTCTCCTTGTGCTATGCCTTCATCAACTTTCTCGATACAGACACTTGGTCAACGTGAGGCATCTTTTGTACCTGTTGCAGTATCAAGAAGGAAGAACATGAGAAGGTTCTTGCTTTCTTTCGCTCCGAAGAGGGACCCAGGACACAGTGGCCCGCTTCTGGAAGCACTTCTCCGGCTTCAAGAACTGGGGGTTCCCCAGCGTTCCTTGGGCGGAAGTAGAGGGGAAGCATAGGAGATGGTGGGTTCGCAGTGAGCATGACGTGCTAGGCATACGGGACTGGGTATCTTGAAGCTTAGTCGTCTTCATCCTGCAGGCCTCTGCTGAAGCCCTGGCCAGAACTCTTGCACCTGCCAGGTTCAAGTCGCTGAGGTTTGCTGGTGTGCGCGGCACCAGGGGTTGAGCGAAGCCATTGAGTACTACCGGAACCTTGGACGCTCTCGGACATGTTGTCTTGCGCCTGCCTAAAGACGTCGGTCAGTCTTGTCAAAGACAGCGGAGGAACAACAGCGTGATGCATTCTAGCGTGCCGGACGAGTGCAAACCTGTCTCTCGGAGGAAGTTCGGGAAGACTTTCGATTCTTCAGTGCTCCATTCCGAGCCCTGAAACTCAAGAGCAGAACAAGGTACTCTTCTACAGGGGCAGCCGGACACTTTTTCCGGCACCCACCAAAACCATCAAAGTTCCCAAGAAGGCAGCTCTCCTGATCGAGATACTTGAGATACTGGATGGTCGGGTTCCCACCTTGCGGCTCGCAGCACGAATGCTCTGCCTTTAAACACTCTGCAGGGAGCTCCCACCCTGTCTCAGTCGACCTCCGGCCTTTACAAGCGAATGTCTTTGGCACCCTTTGCAGGTGAAGCACACGAACGAAGACGGGGTCATTTCGCATGGTCGCTTGGCAAGTCCCGGAAAGCGGCTGGGAGACCTGAGGCCAGGAAGGCTGCCACACTCCAGAGCTCAAGAAAAAGAGGCCCTGTCGCGTCTGCTACGTACTGCTACTGCTACTGCTAACGCGACGACGGTGGCTAATGCTACTGCTGCCGTCATTGTTGCTACTGCTACCACTACTGCTGCTACTACTACTACTACTACTGCTGCTACTACTACTACTACTACTACTACTACTACTACTACTACTACTACTACTACTACTACTACTACTACTGCTCTTCATACTACGACGGCGACGAGGACTACCTCCCACGACTTCCACGACGTCTACTCATCATACGACACCACGACTACTCGTCAGAGCAATCGTGACCGTCGTTACGAAAGTCGTTCTCTTTCGATGAACCATCTGAGGTCAGCAGCTTCTCAACGGACACTCTTTGGGAGCTGCCCCTTTGCTTACCTTGACCCTGTGATCTCATGCAAGGGCCTTGGGGCCCCTGTGGAGGGGAGGTCCAGTTCTCCTTCAAAGCAGCAGTAATCTTAGCCAAGAGCTTCTGCCGATTGAAGGTCGTTAGATAGCTGCAGCCAGTTCGTGCCGCTGTGGTGAAGTGTTTTCCTTATTCGTTGGCCGTTGCTACCGACCTCGGGCTCAGAAACTCAAAGACTTGTTTGCATTCGGCGCCAAGCGCGTGGCCGTGCGTCCAGTCGAAGCCATTTCACACCTGATTTGCTTTCACACGGTGGCGGAGGGACAGGCAGCAATGGAGTCACAGACAGGCCTGCCCAGTGAACAGAATCACAAAAAAGCAACCTACACCCGACACCCCAAGTTTGTGAATGCTTGTACTGCAGCAGAGCCACCCCATGCTCATGGCGTGTGAGAACTGGGGCCAGTCAAGGCGGTGTAAAGCAAAGCTTGGAAGCTCAGTCTTTTGTAGCGAGAATTGACCCGAGAGAACTAGAGACCCAAAGACCCGGCCCTTGGCGTCAGCGTGCGAAGTTTCACCGTGCCATTTATGATTTCGGCTCGAGACGGAACTTGTCTCTGAGGCGTGTTCGACTCATGTTCGGTTTTTTCCGGACAGATGTCAAATGTCAAGCCGTCATCTCGTGGGTTGGGCCCATCGGTACTGCTGAATGATGAGTAAGACTGTTAAGAGAGGGGGTTTGGGCCTGCTGGCCACGTGGCATCGGGTCGAGTGCCGAACGGCAAGCATCAGGCTTTTGCAGTAGGTCAGTCCGGGCTTCCGCACTTCCATCTTCTTACTTGGACCTTGTGATTCGAAATTCGGAAGACAAAGCGGAAGCCCCTAATCCGTGGCCTTTAGTTCGACTGAAGGCCTGTATTTGAAGCAGTTGTAGCTGAGACGCCACACAGACATCACAGGTTGCTGCAGCTGCATGTTTTGGGGATTGAGGCTTCAAGGGTGGGTGGGGAATAGGGTCACGGCTGCAGCAGTGTGCGTGGCTCAGCATTTATCAAGAGAGATTCAGATTTTCGCACGGAGTGCACTTCAGCGCAACTGATCGTTCTCCGTTGAGTGTCGTCGCAGGGGTGCTTTGGCTGTCCACGAGCCCCTGCTCGGGCACCGGCACCTCTTGGCGTGGCACCCTCTCAGATCGACAAAAGCGCTCCTGTGCAAACGACGGACGTCGACAAAATCCCATTGCATCATCGGCTAAATCACTGAAGGTTTCAAGCAGAGTGCTTGCCAGCAGGGCGACATGGTTTGAGTCGTGGACTACGCACGAGCATTTGTTGAATGAGGACTTCAGCCTTTCCTGCAAAGCTCATGTGACGGCTTAGGGCTTACAGGCTGAATAGTGACCTCTACCATCCGCCCGGTTGGCAGCCACGATTGCATGCGGAATCCTTTTCTTTCTGCGGAGCCATGCTGCAAAAACAGGAAATGTCATAAGTCATAGTGTGTAAACCGTAAACCTTAACTTCCAAGCTTAGGGTTATTCGCGGTTGAAGCACATTAGATGGGGAGTTCGTGTGTTGAGCGTGAGACAGCCATCGGTTCGGGTTTCGCAAACCCGAGGCTTCGACAAGAAAGTCTCCAGAGATGTTTGTTTCATGGGCAGGTGACGAAGTTGAGGCAGGTTAGGCTTTGGTGGGCGTGTCTCGGACGATGCCAAACTTTGGGATGTGTGAGGGGTGTCTTGAGGTGATGCTTGGGGTTGCAACACACGTGTGGCAGTCGCATTGAGCACTGCTTACCATGCACCAAGACGTCCCTCCATACATGGTGGCCGTTTCGCAAGCTTTGCAGCGCAGAGGCCTCCGTGCGAAAGTAGCTGAGTAGCCAATGGCCTCGACTTCTGGTTTGGACGGTCTTCCCAAGCGCTTTGTAAAGAATCAGGTGGGTCCCGCTGGCGAGGAGCTAGGATGGGACGCAGTCAAGAAGCTTCGGGTAAACCAATCCAGTGCTTCTAATCCTATCCATGTGAATCAGATTGAGATCTATGGGTGCGATGGCATCAACCATGCTTTGCAAGCGAATGGCGGCCAGGCCCGCCAGTCCTCCATGCATGGTTCTGGTGAAGGGTATGGTCCTGCACATCTGGTTATCGACGGCTACCGCTGGGGCCGTTGTAATCACACTGCTCATGCAGACAATGGTTGGCTCGAAGTGGAGCTGGCCAGGCCGACCGACGTGGAAAGCTTTGTTATCTTCAACATGTCTGATGATGAGTATGACCATCGGATGCGTCTGTGTGGCCACACGGTGAAGCTATTCGACGAGTCTGATCGTGTTGTGTACCAGCAAGAGATTACTTTAGATGGTGATTCGTCCTTGTTCGATAAGGAGCAGAAATGCCGACAGCTCTGGGTAAATGAGGATGCCAAACCTGTGTTGGCAAACTTGACCTTGGAGAAGGACGAGGCCAGAGAGGGCCACGCCAAGATAACTGCGACACAGATCAGTGGCAAGCACCTCGCAACATTGTCTATGGACATTGCAACCAGCCGCTTTGTGGAGAGCCTTTGCCACCGCATACACGAAGAAGCTGGCATACCAGCCCACTCTTTGAGATTACTGCTTCCTGATGATCGAGTGCTGCGACTGCACAGCGACATGGAGGTGAGTCTGGAAGGGTTGCTCTCAGACACGGGCAAGGCAAGCGCCGCAAGCGCCGAGCCCTAGGCGCCCTGGCCGGACGAGGGAGAGTTACCGCATCCTTCGGGGACTTCCACCTGCTAAGGCGAGAAAGGGTTGGAGGCGTGGGTCAAGTGAGATTTGATGCTTTTCTTTGAGCTGCCACCCGCTTCATGTTCAGCTTCTTGTTCTTGTAGCTGCTAGCCGCTAGCCCAGGTTTTCGGGCATTTGAGTCTCTTCAAGCTGACACGAGTGCAAAGATGCGGGCTTGCTTTCAAGAATGGCAGAGCAACGCTTCGTCTAAGCACTACGGCTGGATATTTTGCCACTGTAAGCCAGATGTCTACAGGAACATTAAGTGGGTGGAATAATTCCGACACTGTCGGGTTGGTACATGGTGGAGCTATTCCCGGTGTCAGACAGCACTTCTTGTGGTTCTAGCAATCTGGTTCATTCTCGGCTTTTTCGCTGCCACTGTCTGGTCGACTCTTGACGGTTTGGCTTGGTTGTCACGGTCAGGAGTAACAGGGGCATTCACCCTGTCACCGTTGTACATCCCAGCACTTTAACCGAGCTAGTCCTCAACACCTGAAGGTGGTCCTGCGGCCCCACGTTCGGCTGCAATCGGTGGCCCGGGCGAAAGCTGCTATGACCGCCAGGTGCATCATGCTCAATGCTCAGACTGCCTTAATAATGCTGGGTGTGCTCCTGTTTCAGCACTCAGGAGAACCAACGAGGCACCAACAGTTTCGAGCTTACATACAGCACTGAGGAACTCGTCACACGGAGACTTTTCCACACAGACATCTTTTTGGACGACGAAGGTAGGAAAGCCTTTCAAATCCTTGGAAGCGACTACACCCAGAGCGGATTTCTCACATTCCAACGGTGAGCCGCGACAGCAATCGAGGCACCATTCCGGTGCAGGGGCCGCACGGACTGCGTCGCGCCGCAACCATGACGACGGCACGTCTGGTATGCGAATGTAAAGCCACCCCCACTAAGCCCTTGGTAGTATTTTCAGTCTTGGGGTGATCGATCACAGTCTTGTAGTCTAACGCGCGTCACGCATGGCCTTTCCCACATGCCACATGGATAGATGACGAGCTGCAGCTTGAAGTCCCAATCGCCAAGGCGAAGACAGCGCCGAAACGCCTGGTGCTTCTGTGTTCTGAGATGCGGCAGGCCGAGGGGCTTCAGCGCACCTGCGTGGCGACCTTCACCCTTCGCTTCTTTCCTGAGCCTGAGCGAGTGTTTTAGGCATCACCAAACACGTCGAGGGCTTCTCCTGGGGCCCAGATCGCGAGGCTTGGCCCGGAGGCGTCGGTAAGGATCGGTCGGTTGTCATGGCGCCTTCGTCTCGTGGTTTCTGGCGGCGGTGGTAGGTGGTGGTGGTGGTCGTGGTGGTCAGTGGCAGTGGATGACGGCTGTCGTCGTTCTGGCGGTGGCAATGAAGGTTGTTCGGCGGTAGCTGTCGCTGATTGGTGGTTGTTGGTTGTGGTTGTACATTGTGATCCACCTCCAGCCAAGGCCCATCCTTGAACCAGACAGCCACCACTCCCCAATCGCTTCAAACCCAAAAGCCCTACCCACGGGAAGGCCGAAATTCGTTCAGCCCTCTGCTCTTGGCTCAAACGGGTGACGCTTTGACCAAGGGCTGAGCTTAAAGCGCTTTTTTTGGGAGCCCAAAGAGGATGGAGACAGCATGGCAAGCAAGCAAGGGATACCTAAGCCGCTCAATGTGCGTCTATGAGGGGTGCAGCAAGAGTCGTCATGGTCGGGGTGCTATAAGCTTTCTAGATTTGACGCCTTCGCTCTGTTGTTTCGTTGAGCAGTTGGAAGTGCCATGGCAGCAGAGGCGGGCTCATATTATGCGCCACGCATTCACACATGTTTGGGTGTCTTGAGATTTGTCCGGATTCGGAACACTCTCCCCGGACCCACCCTCAACCCTTCATGTTTGCTTCCTTCAAAGCCGGGGTCCTTCAGACGATTATCACAGTCTGCAGGCCTCAGTCGCATAGGGATCACGGCTCTAGATCAGAGCATCCGCAGGTTCGGGTGTGTGGCCTTACCGATTTAAGTCCAATTCCTCTGGCCTTGTCCTTAATGGTGCCATGAGCCTGCCGCCGCCATGCTGAAGGCCGTTGTACGCTGCGAAGTGCGGTACCATCGAGGTGCGGATAAAAATCAGGGTGTGCAGTCACTCAGCCCTGGAATCCAGAACCATTGAGAAAGCTCGTTGATCTTAGTCTCGAGCCGACCTGATAGCATCCGGACTCAAGATCTAGAATCTAGAGGTTCAAGCTTGACCACGGGACTTGGATCCAGACCTTCAGCGTTGAAACCTGTTTTTGAACCTTCCTGGAACCCGAAGTCCGAAGACCCCAAGCGCTGTGCAGGTATCGAACAGCAGGATACAGTTCCAGAAGGTGCGGCTGCAGAGCTGGCAGACCTCCCACTCCGCCTACAATTCTGACAGGTCTTGAAGGACCAAGGGGGGACTTATCAAGTCGGGTATATTTGGTTTTGAAGACTCGAACACGAGAATCGCGACGCAGGGCACTCAGGATCCCGACTTGAACGAGATGACTTTGTCGTGTCTAGCAGGCTACATCGTATCTTTATTCAGACTCTTCACAGGGCTCGCGGTGGCCCAGCAAGCAAGGCAGTTGCATATTGCGGATAGCCTTTTGGAGCGCCCAGAGAAAACTGCGTTAACATCACTCCCCAAGTCTATGTCTGGTGAAGCCAGGGTTGAAGTTCGGGCCACAAGACCCTGCTGTTGGCAGATGATGACCCATATGACACGCTCTTGCTGCGGATGAGCATCACCCTGCCGGGCACTCGGATTTTGGGGGTTATGCTTCCTGGGGTTGAATGGCGGACGGCAGCTCCGTAGTTGACACGATTGAGACTTCCGACATCGTGTTGAGGTTGCAGTGTTCCGCACAACTCGAGACAGGAAATCCGAAGCGAAAGGTCCGTGCCATCGGAACTCCTATGGTTTCGACTTCAGTCCTTCAGGAAAGGAAGCTGCCTTGTTTTTGCAAAAGGGCGGACACGTCCAAGAGACATGAAGTCCCAGCCCAGGGCCCAAAGTGGCGAGGATGCCGCAGACGAGGCCAGGTCAGGGCACGCCCAAGTGTCTACAATTTACCCAGGGATTGGCCCGTGTTCGATTCGGCCCGCACCGTTCGCCTCGTGACCTTGCTCCCTACAATTTTTGAGAGCCCCAACACGACACCCTGAATTGGAATGGCCATGGCCCTATGGCCCTAAGCGGGCCTTAAAGCGTCTGCTGGGTCCCGGTTCACACAAGCCTTGTGCTCAGTTGCAGCTGCACGGCCGATGGGCCGCCATGCTTCAGACCGCCGGGCCGGGGATCCCAGACAAGACTTGAAGAGATCTTAAAGTCTTGTAAAGTTTGAGGGGAAGAGTCTAAGTTAGGGATGGGCTTGGGCTTGGGCTTCAGCGCGGTCAAGGTGTGTGTGTGCTTTGACCCTACCTCGGCCGCAGCATACCAGATCGCAGTTTCTCCGGAGGCCTGGGGACATGCTGCAGCTCGAGGGCGTCGAGGACAGAGACTGCAGCTTATTGTTTGCCGTTTGCCATGTCCCGCTATGATGCCCGTGTCTGCTGTCCTTTTGAGTTTGGGTTCGTCATGTCAACGGGCGGGAGATTTGGGCTTGCAGACGCAGAGGAGCTCTCGGACGATCAGCCACGACCTCGGAAAGGTTTGCTTAAGACTCGGGCTGGGCCGTCTGGCCATCTTTGAGAACAGGCGGCCTGAGCGAAGGGCTAGTTGCAGGGCCCTAAGTCCGAAAGGTGTTGAAGTGTTGGAGCGGAATGAGGCGGAATGGCCGCTGTTTCTCAGTCTCCGGCGACGCAGCCGCCACAGCCCTGGGAGGAAATTCCAATGGACTCATCGGGGTCTCAGCCAGATGTGGCAGCTTCGAAAACATGAGGGAGCCTTGCAAATCCTTAACTTTAGAGACTTTAAGGCCCCACATAAAAGCCCAGAGGATCTGAAGGACGCTTCCGAAGCCGAAGGCTTCAGGTCCACAGGAATGCGAAGCTTGCTGAAATCAAAGCACCCGGTACTAGTACACTAGTACCCTCTCGGCTCGAGGCTGTAACCATCTACCGGGATGGCTTCCACTACCGTGTGGACAAGAAGACCATGGAGGCACCCTCGACGCCCATTGTCCTCAACTTCTTAGCCCCCGAAGCCCTACATTCCGAAGCAGAGACACCTGCTCAGAAGCTGGACCTGCCGGAGTGGTTGAGGATTCCTCCCTCGAGGAAGGCGGACTTGGGGTGTTTTCAAGGCTCTGTAACAGCAGATCGGTCTACTAAGAGTCAGCTGCTTTTTCCTGCAATGAAGTGTGGGCGGAGCTCGTGCCAGCTCGTAGTTCTGTCATCCAGGCAGGCCCAGTTCGGCCAGTGTATGGCGTCCGGATCATCGTAGCTTTGGCATGTGGTGGTTTGCTGCTATCGGCATCACTTTCCCGGGTACAGAGAGCAGCCATTGACGCCTTCCACAATTCTATTGATTTTATTGGTGATTGCTTAAGGTCTCATGTTGAGGGGCGTTTGAATTGAGACAGGGTTGCGACGACATGCGTTTTCATCATGCAGCCGCTGCCTGACTGCAGCCAGCTTGGGCTTTCAACAGAGCTGCGGCTGTGTATGATTGGGGGTTTAGATATGGGGCTTGCTCAGCATACCAGCAGTAGCCCTACCGGTGCCAACTGTATCAACCCCCTCCACTTGACCCCATGCATGGAACTACTCCCAAAGCCTCAGACAGCTTGAGCCATCCCTCGAAACCTGCAGCCAGAAATGTGTTGTTTACGAGCCTGGAACTTTAGAGTTTTTCACTCTTCTCCTCCGCTTGAGCTCTGACATGGCCGAGACGGAGGAGGCGCGACGGGAACTGAACGGAGTGCTGAGTGCTCTGGTGACTCTGGTAGCTTCCGCCTCTGATGAATCGACCCAATCTCTCCCCGAGCCTCGGAGCCTCCTTGACGTGCCAGGTCGCAGTAGTCGACGAGGACAGGGACGAAGGCTGAAGGCTTCATTTCGGGGGTTTCGAGACTGACTCGCACTCTTCAGCGTGAAGCAGCCCGAGGTGGTCATGAACGAAAGCTTAGATGACCCGATACTTGAGCTCGCAGGAGCCGCCGCTCCTGGACAGGGTGCCCTGGTCAAAGTTTTCGCCGCTTCGGCCGGGCATTCTCCATGGACGCATCGAGCCAAGCGCGAGCCGAGGCCGATGCCGAATGGCCGGAGGACTTCGATGTCTCGCAGCGCCAGCGCGAGGCGCTGCCCCGGTGGGAACCGAAATCGCTGCAGTGGCATGGCCAGGGCTAAGGGGTGCAGAGAGCTTCGGTGTAAAGCCTGAGGCGCCTTTGGTGTCCTACTTCGAATTTCAGGGGGCCTGAAGACCCAGAAGTGTCTCCGTATGGTTCAACCATTTGAAAGTCTCCTGTGGGAGACAGGTAACTGTTTGATAATGAGGTCGCAACTGCCCCTTCAACCGTTTCAGTTGCTGTGCCTGGCAGGCCATGCAGATGCTCAACTGCCTGTGCGAGGCATTGCGAATTTGGCAATCAGCCGTGATACATAGGCCGTTGACTTGATGTTATGCGGTTATGCGGTGATATGTTCGTGATAACTTCACGAAGCTGCGGGGAGTTTGTGATGGTTTTGCGACATGAGGTCAGGCTAGAATAAGGCGGTGTGCCGCGAGGCCAGTCTTTTGGCATGCACTGCTGCTGGTCAGACTGCCAAGTAGTGTGCCAGCTATAGATAGCTGGAACATCCCATATGCGCCACGAACAGCTTACAGCTGACACTTTACACATACGAACATCTACTAATCTGCCTGAGCCCGACTTGCTTCCGCCCTTGGTGAGGCACTGGTCGCCAGAGGCGCCTGCGTGGTCCGCCGAGCCGGCGTTTCGCCGCGGCGGGCCGAGGAGGCCCTGGAGAACGCGGCGAAGCTGGAGGCCTTGGATTTTGTAGGGGTTTGGGGTTTACCGGAGCTTAGGGGCTCGGGGGTCAGAGTCTCGGGGTGTTTACGGTTCTAGGTTGCCGTACCAGAATCCTCTCTGGTGCAGTCACTGACAGTCATGACTTCAATCGTTCGGAGATGTTCAATCTCCGGTGCCTGTGAAACTCAGTTAGACAGTCAGACCCCAAAGCCCCAAAGATCCTGTCGAATCATCGGGCTCTGAACGCTTACCAGAGCGTCGTGGGCCTGGGACTCAGTCGGTCATCTCGGGTTATCTGTATGGGTATCCCTTACTTCTCCCTCAGACTTTTGCTGCAGATACCTGCTTTGCTGAATAGCAGGACGTGGGCTGGCTCCGGAAGGAGACGGAGCAGGCAGCCTCGATCTTCTTGCAGGGGAGGAAGGGCTGACAGAATTCGAGAAAAAGCCCTCAAAGCCCTCAGACCTGGTGGGAGGCTTACCTTGGCCTGGAGAACATGACGCGCATCAAGGACTCGATCCGGGTGGCTGGTTGCCTCTGTCTGCATCAAGAGACATCCCTGCCAAAGCCTCGCGTTGTCCTCATGAAGGCCCTAGAGCCTGGAACTTCAACCCGAAGCCGAAAGGAACTCCGAGCCCCCGATGCACCCGCCATCGCGGACGAGCCGGATGAGGACACAGGGAGATCTTAGTCTTAGTTAGAGAAGGGCATCCAAGGAACTTTCGGACCCAGGTGGTGGACTAGAGTGTGTCCCGTTAGCTCTAAGGTGCTAGCACTCTTTCCCCGTAGCTGTGTCCGAGCAGTCATGTTGTCGCCCTCATGATCCAGGTTCTCGGGTTCGGGCTCTCAGTAAACCCAGACTCAAGTCCTTTTGCTGATGACAGACGGTTCCAGATGATTCGGGCTTCAGAGGTGCTGCCCAGGACACTGTGCATGGCCGGCGCAAACCCTGAAGTCCTCGGCAACGAATTTGGAATTTGGAAGCAGAGCTGTCCAATTCCCTTAGCCAAGCATTCCCCAGGCCATATACCCATCTCTCAAGCTTCACGAGGTATGTCTGTCTAAGAACACCTCGTTCGCCTTTTCGGATCAGGCGGATGGAGCCAAGCCAGAGATCGAAGACACCAAGTCGGAGTCGATGCTTGCCGCTACAAGAAGAGACCTTCTTGATGAAGGGTCCTACTATTTAGGGTTCATGTTGTGGTCCTTCAGTTTATGAAACTCCCACATCTGTTCCAAGGAGGCCATAGAGAGCTCAATTGAGCCATCGCGGCACCCGGATCCGGGAAAGCCCTATCGGATAACTCTGCAATGAACACGACTCTTTTGGGTTCCTGGTTTATTCTATAGAGAGCCCTCCTTTACAAGAAACTGCGCAGTGCTTCCACTCCGACTCTGAGGAGCTGGTACGATCCCGAGCTCTACGGCTCCGAGTCCGAGCCGGAAAAGGAAGAGGCGCCGAAGGGACAAGGGGCACCCGGGACGGGACGGGAAGCTAGGCCGAAAGTTCAGAGAGGCGGCTAGGGAGGCTTAGGGGGGTTGATCTAAAGTTTAGGGGTTTGTTTTCGAGACGCTTTGTCCTCAACTTAACGACTGGTTCTTTGCAACGTCGTCTTGCTCCTTAGATCAGAGCCGAACCTTTCTTCCCTGGATCTCGTGCCAGGAGAAGAAGCCGATCGTCCGCAAGAAAGACTTGCCTCCGGACTTCACGGCGCTCAAGGCATCGCGTCGTGAAGAGACCTTGACAGACCTTCGCGAAAGGCCCTCTCGAGTTTCAGCCCTGGGTTTGGAAGGCGTGAGTTGGAAGGCAAGCCCGCTCTGTGTGTACCCCTTCTAACTGCAAGACAGGAGTTTGACGAGCACGTCACCGCTGTGGTCGACTTGCTGTCCTACAGCCCTGAGGCTTATGGGCAGCATGCGACGTACGAAAACTGGAGCTGCAGGGGGACAGGGCGCGTCATGCTTCGGAGCTTGGTGCTGGTGTTCGTTGGGGATTCACGCCATGGGTATGCTCTGCTTGAATCAAAGCACCAAGTCATGCCTCCCTTGTTGCTAGGCCTTCGGCGCCAAGAGTGCGCAGCTGGGCTGCCAGGGCAATCGGCTTCGGTTTTGCTGACGACAAGCTTGCCTCGGATGGGATTTCATGTTTCTATGTTGAGGCATTGAAACCTTGTTCTCAGCTTTGAAGCTCCAGACCGTGAGCACTCGAAGCCATAGGGAGGAACCTTGTCTGTGGGCTCTAGATTCCGCATTTCAAAAGGCTGTAAGCTTTCGTTTGAGCTTTTTGACTTTGATTTGGGATGAGGGTTGGTGAGAGCACCTGGCTCCAAGCCGGTGCGCAAACTTCTGCCCGCCCCTAATTGGCATGGATCCACCTAATTGTCTTCGGCAGCGATCAAGGCACAGCAAGACGGGAAGCATCCTCAGGCCTGCGGCTTTTTCTTTGCCTTCGGCCTTCGGGAAGTGTCCAGGGTCTAGAGTCTAGGGGCAAGGAGCGGAATTCTGAGGGGAGGATTGAGTTTAAGCTTTCAGCTTTGTCGAGGTTCTTGGGTTGTAGCGCGGTGCTCAGGCGGGCTCCGTCTGTCTTGCTCTCCCGGGAGTCGAAGCGTG
Organism: Symbiodinium sp. CCMP2592; assembly: GCA_905221615.1. Classification (NCBI taxonomy): domain Eukaryota; class Dinophyceae; order Suessiales; family Symbiodiniaceae; genus Symbiodinium; species Symbiodinium sp. CCMP2592. Next base: position 307,300 of record CAJNDT010006040.1, on the reverse strand, counting down.
CTCGGGAACAGGGTTGAGGATTTGAGATTCGGGGCCCACACCCGAGACGGAAACTTGAACGACACGACCCGAGATGCTGCCCTCAACTGCGCGAAGCGAAGCTTGCGACAGGATCCCGCACACTGCCGAGGGTGCCACTTGGCAGCACTGAGGGTCTTTGCCAGGAGATGCAGAACTCCAGCACTGGCCACTGGAGAAGCTTCCGAGGGCTTTGGGGGTCTCTCAACATCTCCCTGCACGGAAGGAGTTGAGCACCAAGGTCTCCTTGGTGGGCCAGGCGGGCGCCATGGACGAAAGGGATCGGCGAATGTCGGAGGAGTTCATGTCCTGGGCTCCTTGGCTGGCTGGGTTCAGAGAACCTTGAGCACACCATCCCTCCCCGCGGTTGCACTTTAGCTTCTTCCATCCCGAAACCGAAAGAGGGCACTCCATGAAGCAGGCATGAAGCCCTTCGAACTCAAAGACGGCAAAGACCAAGCTGTGAGGTTCTTTCTCGCCGACTTTGCGCCTTCTACGAGGTGAATTACAAGCCTAGGGTTAAGTAAGGGTTCCGGGGCTTCATGTTTGGGCCTGTTCAAGAGAACGCTCGAGATTTCCGAATGCTGTGGAAGAGCTTGAGGGCAAGTGCCGACGAATTTGTTGGGAGTCGTGCACTGATCCCAAGATAAGCCGCAAGGAGCCCTAGAAACCCCGGAGCCAAGAACCTCAAAGTCTCAACCCCAATCCTTCAGCCCTGAAGGCCATCCCTCGGCCCTTAAACCCCAAACCTGCAAAACCTCGAAACCCCATCAGCCCCCAAAGGTTCCAGACCCCCGAAGCCCTGAACATCCCGCCCCCCCACCCAAGTTTTCTGGGCAGGTGGAAGGCCAGGGCATCCTCGAGCTGCGGCCCAAGGGCCCCGAGGCCTTGGCCATCCTCCGAAGTTTTTTTGCGGCGTTTTGGTGCTCTGTGGGGCTTAGCGTTTGGAGGGATGCCGGAATCCCGGGCATGATCATTGCATGTTGAGGGGAGGAGCCTCAGTGACTCAGCCTCAGCTCTTTGCGCGAGGTGGGCGTGCCGATGCGGCTGCTCCTGAGAGCAGGGACTATGGTCTTCTTCCGGCATGACCAGATGGAATACAGGCGTGTAAGGGAGGGGGGAAGGACTTGAGGTCTTCCGCCTGTCCTTTCGCTTCGGTGACAGCTCAGAAGATCGTCTGTTGCTGAGTCGGGCTCAAACTGGAGTCTCCGCCAAAACTTCCCTGGGCCGCACTTCTCCAAACACTGAAAATGCAAAGAGCACCTCGCCACCCTAAGCCCTGCTAACACGCTCGATCCTTAGACCCTCAACCGACGCAGGTATCTCCCGGACCACGACGACTGCTTGGTCCTGCAGAACTGGCTCATGGACAAGGCCAGACAGCTGTTGCAGCTCCTGGAAGCTGCAAACTCCAGGAGGCCTTGCATTCCAAGACCCTGCAACCCATCATCTGAGGCCGAACCGCTCCAGTTCCGCCAGCTGCCAAAGTGCCCAGGCACGTCTGACGCGTTCGGCGGTTTGGGGATCCAGGCCTTGAAGCACTAGGGTGTTGAGGTTTCGGGCTGAGGCTGCAGCGGTTCAGGATGTTGCGATTTCGGATTTCAAGTTTTTGTGTTTCAGGGGTGCAAGGGGTGGTTGGCCTTGCCGTTGCGATGGGGCACCGACTTTTGCTTGGAGATTCGAGGGCTTCGGGTCTTACGGGCCTTAAGCTACAAGGTAAATGCGGCTTCCTTACCCGGAGTTTCATGTCTTCCTGACGGACCGAAGGACCCTGAACAAGTTTGGGGTTCTGTATTTGGTACCATAAGCCATAAGCCCCTCTCATGGCTGACTCGGTTCCCTCTGTTTGGAGCAATTGAACTTGAGAGAAGCTTCCGGCTCGGGATGAGGTGCCATCCCCGACCCGCACCCTTTCCTCCGCGAACCTATCGCTTTGAACTGTTGAGTGCGCAAGGCGAGCAGGGATGCGACCGCGTGCATGTGAAGCGCCTTGGCGGCTTGTGCGTCTGGCTGAAGGCTGTAGATTGATATTCGATGCCTTTGGAGATGCTGAAGCACGAAAGCTTGACCCATAAACTCCTCAAAACTGGTCGAAACTTCAGAGTGCGATGAGCAGGCGAACAGTGCCGGGGGCAAATCTTACCACCTTAGCAGCTTCTGTTACTGAATGTGAGGTCCATGACCGAGCGCTTCCCCGCCGGCGCAGAGAACTGTGACATGAGCTTCGCGCAGCCTGGAGCATGGACTTGGATTTTGAGTTTTTGTGTCGGCGTTGTTGGATCCGTGAGGCTTGAGGGCTGAAGCAGCAGGCAGATATGGGGACCCGCCTAACCTTTCGTCTTGAGCTGGACCGCTTGAAAGCCGAAGCCCTGGTTGCCTCTCGGGCGCGGTGAGACACCGCAAAGATGAGGCTTTTCAGCGCCGGCACTGACACGCTCGTGGAGCCACCCATCACGCGCTTCGACAAGGCCATGGGTTTCCGAAGCAGGGTTTCCCAAGAGGGAAAGGGGTGTAGGCATGACGAAACCGAGACCCCCAGATCGGAAGTCGGGTTGCCACCTCCAGTTTTGGGTCTGAAGTTCGTGAGCTCTCGCCTCGGATTCAGCATTAATGCTGCTGAGAGTTCAGGGTTGCAAACAAAGCACCCGAGAGACGCATCAGGCCTTGAGCACAGACGGACTCTAACTGATACACCAAACTGCAAAATTTCTCGGTCCCAGAATCAATGATTATTTTAAGCCGAGCAACATCTAGGGAGCTCTTCTAGCAGCCTCTGCAGTACTTGGCCTTAGATGCAGGTATTGGTAGAGCGTGCCTATAAATTCCCTGAGTTGTGCCCACCAGCCATGCGAAGTCCAGGATCTGTACTACTCGCCGGAGCGTGATGCCCCCATGCGTGGTTTGGCATACATCATGCATGGCCCGGATCTCGGATGCTGTTGGTATCAGACCTGCGGACGCTGGTTCGCTGCGGAGCCTTGCGATTTTCTTGGAGCCCGATCCGGGAGTTTCGGAATCGGAAAACAAAGGACTCAACGTAAACAGCCCCAAATCAAGAATTAAGATCCTTATTTAGGACCCATAATTGTTTAGGGCATGCAGCTGTGAGGAACCGTCGCTTCAACCCAGAAACCCCAAACCCTGAACCCAAAACCCTATCCGAATCCGGTTGCAAACCCAACCCTGAACTAATCCAGAAATCCAAAGCCCAAAGCCGTGACGCCGCCCCTTGTCAAGGTTCTTTTGTGAACGAAGACCAGCTAATAGGCGCCGGTGGTAGCTTCCCACAGTTTCCGGTTTCCGATGGCTTTCATAATTTTTGGGGTTTAGGGCTTAGGGTTCGGGCTGAGTTTTTGGGGGTTTGAGTTTATACTTGTTACTGGTGTATGGCTTGTGCTTCAGGGCGTGGGCACTTTTGCTGTTCGGCTCGGGAGCCTTCTTACTTCCCGCTTTGGAGATTGTTATTAAAAAGTATTATAGTGCTATTATTATTATTGTTATTATAGAATTATAATTATTTTAGTAAGGGGAGCAGAAGACCTTGCAGAAGGCCCAGGCACTCCTCATATCCCTCGAGGCATGAACTTGCCAAGCTGAGAAAGCCCAGCCAGGCTTTGACAACGACTTCTTCGGCATCGACCTCGAAGAAGCTCAGGCAGGGCCCACACCGTTGGACAACCGAGCTCTTGCATGGCAGGGGCTTCTCGGGAACCTTCGTTTGATGGAAGCTTTGCTTTGTCCTTGAGGGTCCGGAATGGGAGCCAGGACAGGGCGCGTACTACAAGTGGTGACCTGGGGGTCTCTCAAACCCTTCCAGCATCCCGGACCGCCGGCCCTCCTAAGATAGAGATCGTCGACGTCAAAACCCAAACACAGCGCAAACTCTTGAGGCGATCGCGCCAAGTCAAAGGTGGGTCCTCGAAGTGGGTTACGAGGCCCAAGCAACGTGGGGCAGCAGAGCTAGGACCTCTTCAGATCCGTAAGGGTGTCGGCTTCAAGCAGCTTTTTGACGAGGACGGTTGCATGTGAGGGGTAGAGGGTATGAATTATGGGGGTTTCGGGTTTAGTTGGGGTTGAGGTAGTTGAGGTAGCTGAAATGCAAGGCGAAGGCGCTGGTTCGCAAGGTGATGCATCCTTGCGGCGCTTTCCTTGCTACTGAAGGCTCAAAGGCCAGAGGCCCTTTCATTGTCCAAGCCAGAGGCCAACACCCCAGTGTGCCAGACTCCGTCTTTTTCGGTTGACTTCGTTGCAAGACGAAGCCCCAAGTCTTGCAGAACACATGATGAGAGTTATTCCATAATTCCCAATTGCCTTCATGGGTGAAGTGGTTTTCGTTTCATCAGGTGCTTTGGAAGGCGGGCTGGACGAAACGCGCCTTGCGAGGCCACTGCCATGTGACCTCTTTTCGACTGGTTCACTGTGCGTTCCGGGGGTTCGATCAGGGGTACACGAGGGTTTAGGGTTTCAAGGTCCGCAGTCTTGCCGTGAGTTTGCCTGCACTGTGCCATCCACCATCGTCATTCATCGGCAGGAAAACGGGTCGGCACGTTTATGGGCGATTCTGGCAGCGAGTGGAACCAGATCTATATGAGGCCGTGTACCTGTGCCTGTGCGTCACTTGCAGAAGGAGCGAACATCTAGCATCATCAGAGCCAATTGTTCATGTATCGAGAAACTTGGATCCCAATCCCATTGTCAGTGTCAGTTCTCCTTGCAACGCAAATCTTCTTAGCATGCGAGGATGTGCAGAACCCTTTCCGCAGCTCCTAACGTTAAGTAGTTAAGTGCACCTACCCCGAAGCCTTAAGCAAGAAAAAGAAGTCAATGGCGCTCCTGTCATCCATCTAAATCCTGTGCAAGGCAAGACCAGTATATGCTGCAGACTCAGAATGGGTCTATCACCTCGGAGTCGAGTGCCGTCTCACGTACCGGCTTTCGTTCGGAGCATGGAGCTTGCATGCGCAGCAATTGCTGAAAGAACTCTCTGGGCTTTGGATCTACTAGCTGGTCGATGTGAGCCTTCCATTTCAATCCCGAGCTTGCTTCGATAGTCTTCCATCTGAAATCAGTCATCCTGCCGAACTGAGGCTCACCAACAACTCGGGCTTCGTGACTTGCTCTCGGCTTTCGCATTGCCTCGGAGCCACGACTTGCATTGCAGATGTGTTTTTGGCCTCTCAGTCCGAGGGCTTGCGTTTTTTGGTCGTTGTCGCCTGCCCGGAAGGTCCCGAAAAGGCTTCATGGTTGACGCTCTTTGGAGTTGTGGGCTACATAAGCTTGACATTGATCGACATCTGTGGCCCGAGGCCTTCTATCCATAGTATGGTAGCTTTGGGGAACGCATGTCACCTGTCAGCAATAGATCAAGTTTGGATCATCACATCGAATAGCATCTACCTATAAAACCAGGAAGGAAACGAGGAAGGACGGACTGGAAGGCGGGCAGGCTGCACTGTAATTGCTGCCTTGTTGAGTTTCGCGAAGATCTGCGCCTGCCGTGTTCTCTCTCTCTCTCTCTCTCTCTCCCTCTGTACTAGGGCTGTTGGAATCCCAGCCTGAACACAATTCAGGACTAGGAGTCGGAGCGGCGGCGCAGACAGCAACCTTTGCCGGAGACCATACTAACTCCGCAAGGCCCCTACATACATGACCTCACAACACCAAGCCGAGGACTGACTGGCCCCAACGTCACGGCAACGTGGCGAACAGTTAATTGCATGATCCACAAGAAGGAAAGCCCAGAATTCCCAACTCTCTAAGGTACCTAGTCTTGGCAGAATGAAGCGGGACTTCCGGATTCGGCAACCCAGGTGCTCCAGGTTTCTGCTTTAGGGACCGCATGAGAACTTGTTACAGGTACGCTAAGTCGGCTAATCCTAATTCTGATCCTGCTTCAAACTTTCGGCCTTCGCGTGGAATTTCTCACAGGCCAGGCGCTTGCAGGCACCAGACTGAACCCCGCCAAGCTCTGAACCCTACACGGAAACTCCCAAATCACCTTCAAGACAAAGCTCTAAACTTATGCCGTGCCCTCCGAGAACACTTTCAGCCGTATGCCATTGTAAACCCCCAGCTAGCTTGCAGCTGAAGAGCTGAACATCCCCGGTGCCTGCATACGGCCGCATTTAGGATAACCGCACGGTTGGTGTGAAGGGTCTCACTGTCTCATTATTGGTGTGCCTGGGATGGGCTTACATCTAAAAGGATGGAGACTGCGAACCTTGCTTTGGAGTGCCCTAGAACTAGCGGACACTATTGTGACGCTAAGGTGGATACAGCTTGTTCTGCTTCTTTGGTCGCAACGAACGCTGCGGCACATATGATGGTGAGGCAGATACTTGTGACCTGCGATCTGGTGTTGCTGTTGTTTCTCTGTTCAGCGGGGGTCGTTTCCGGTTCAGAGGAGTCGTCGTTCCGTGGTTTGGGCTCTTGCAGGCCTGGATTCGCGAAACACTCCCGCCACATGGACTTGCCCATACCGGAAATTTCATGTCCATGTTTCAATCCTGAAGTCCACCCTCTACCCACACACGAAACCTGAACACCCTGCCTGCAAAAGGATTCTGTGTCGGGCCATGTAGTCTGGCACCTTCCCAGAACATCGACGATGCGTTTGGACGGCTACATGCATGCGTATCCTGCAGGAAGCTCCTGGTACCAAACTCCCTCCGCTTTGGCGACTTTTTTTGCGTACCACGATCGGCAGGCGGCACACGCGCATCGGAGAGAAGATTGCGCCGCTGAGCGAGGACAGGGAAGATGTTGGGAAGTCCACGGCGTCAAGCTCAGGGGCATTGAGGCGCTGATACCTCAAGCGCTCAGAAGCCATGCACATGCGTCGCGAGTGAACTGCGCCGTGACAGCTGCCATCATACGCCCCCCAACTGGGTGCGCCAGAATGTACAGCGATGGAAAGAAGTGACACCTGATCCTGTAAAGCCCAATACGAACGCCCTTCAGGACAACATGAAGGACCAGGCGCAGCTGAAGTATGCCGTCTGCATGGGCGTGCTGGCCCCCTGGCCGCAACTAGCAGGGGTGGCCGCTGCCTTCCAAAGTGGTGCTGTTGCTGATTGCAGCATGTCTACATGCTCCGCGTGCCAATTGCGAGAAGCTCAGGTGATGCTACATCCTGCCGGCTGGATTGGCGAATGTGCAGCGACGATGTTGTCCTACAAGGGGCGTGCAGGGCTTGGCTTCTCTTGCAGCGCCTGAAGCCCTTCAGGATCATGAGCACGCACAAGACCCGTAAGTTGCAGGAACCACAGACGGAAGGTCCAAGCACCGGTCAAGTCAGATCTCCTGAAGAGGTGCTTTCACCTTCGACGTCGGTGCGGACGGATTCATCCGCGGAGAGGCTTGAAGATGCCGTCACCAAGATCCCAGGTTTGCGTAGCTGTTTCAAATTTTCTGGAGATCTGAAGAAGCGAGGCATCGGGAAATAGTGTCAAGGCCCTGCTGGGCTGGGGTGCTTGAGATCAGCCTGACACGAAGATAAGATGCACCAAGACTCCCAACGGACGGCCGAACCCCGATGAAGGGATGTTAGCGGGACGGGAGGCTACGGCCAGAACAAATCCGGCGTTCCGAGGGCTGGATTCATCCTGCAGTGGCTGTCCTGAGCGGTCTGAGTCGTGTCGTCTTTCCAGGGCTGCTGCGGAGTGCACTTGGCTGCAGAGAACGATGCCGAGCGGGCGGCTGGAGAGCGGAGCCTGGCGACCCTCGGAGCGACGAAAGTGGGTCTGGGTGTTGGCTTCACGGCCTCAGAGCGCCAGATGGATTTTGATGCCGTGATGTAGAGCTGCTTATGACGGGTGAGACAGCTGACGACTCCCACCTGAACACGAGGGAAGGATCCTTTGCTTGCATCTCGCTGCGGTTCACCTAGGATCGTCATGGGCAGCTGTGCCAACCAGGCACCTCGGCAACTGCTGCGCAGCGAGTGTCCTACTTGTAGCACAGCTACCATGAACACCGACGACACGACCTTCCAAACGTCCCAGCACCGATTCTGTGAGGATGGCCGATCTGCTTCGCTGACAGCACCGCACGGCCCTTCGCAGCAGACGCCCGCTCTGGAATAAAAGGGTTTCCCATTTTTGGCGTCCTTTGCGGTGCGTTTCAAGCCTTTTAAGCTGTACCCTGAAGCCTGAGAAGCTTCAAAGGGGGCCCAGGCCAGGGCCCTAAGTTCCTTGGAGCCTTGGAGCTGAAGCCAAAAGCGGCGAAAGCTGAAGGATGTGCATCCGTGCGTCGCTGGCAGAGGCTCGGCTGTCGCCGGGAGAGGCCGGGAAGAGAGGGAGGCTACACAGCTTGATCATGAGAGTTCGTCAAGCTGCGGGAACTCGGAGATGTTGGGCCCGGGCCAAGTCCTTGAGCTCTGCAGACCCTCCGTTCTTTTCTTGCTGCGTAGGGTCTTGGAGTTCTGCTTAGCTCAACTGCTATCATCTGGATGATAGCGGGAAGTGCTGATCCACATCCTCAGATTGTCAGGCTCACTCGCAAGAATTCATTCTAAGGGTAGCTTTAACTGCGAGCTTGAGGCAGTTTTGCCTTCCACCAGCCATAGCCAAATTTCACCACGCAAGCATGATGCAGAAGCCCTGCCGTCCCCATGGACTCGGAACACCGGAACGAGGTGCAAATCGGAGAATGCCACGGCACCGGCACTGCCCTTGGAGATCCCATCGAGATCGGTGCCATGAAGTCCGTGCAGCTCCTTGGGCCTCCTTTAAGACCTGAGCAAGAGATGATAGGAGCTGGGAGTATACTTCACTACCTTATTATTCTAACCCTAGTTACTAAGCCCTAGAAACTATGAACCTTTAAGTACTATTCTACCTCCACACAGCAGGTTTCTGTCGTCTTTGGTTTGGGCTGTGCAGCAAGAGCATTGGCTCAGACGAAGAGCAACGGCCACTGGGGCAGGGATTAGGGAACATCATCAGGGCTACCGTATCAGGCAGTCCCGTAATTTCAGTTGGAGGCGATGTTACTGTTGGGGTCCCCTGCGTTTCGGGCTGTAGAGAACTCTGCCTTCTTTGTGGTTTCCGAGGATGGGCAAGCGAAATGACAATCCCCTTCTCCACGCCTCCGCGAAGTCCAACGTCGGCCACGAGGCGCCGAGAAATCAAGCCTGCGAAGGGTCTACGACGCGCGACAAAACCGAAACACACTCCGAAGAAGAGCTCGAAGCCTGAAGTCGATCCTTGGGGCGACCTCGCCCCGGACCCTTGCTTGTCCCTCTTATTGACGAGCCAAAAGCCGAGACGCCTAGTTCAAGTTGAGGATTCGTTGAAGCCATTGTCACTGCGCAGGAGGCAAACGCCGGCACCTGTGGTTTCATCAAGGCATCCTGGCGCATCGCAGCGTCGCATCCCTATCCGGCCCACAGCAACCGAAGCGACTAAGACTCAGGTTGTCATGCTGCTGAACGGCGGAGCCGCCTGGAAGCAATCCCAGCACCTCTCAAGCTCCTTACCATCGTTGCTTCATTCTGATGGATGACGGTGATTCATGTCTTCAGTCTTTCCACTATACTATACTTGGGGTTGATCGTGGCCCTGCCGAAGGGCTGAGGCCTTGCCCTTTCACCCCTGTGCTGCTGAGCGAGTGAGTGAGTGGGTGAATGAGGGAGAGCGGGAGAAAGGGAGGGAGGGAGGGAGGGACGGTTCAGAAGCATTATCTCATCAGCTCAAGTCCCTTTGGAACGAGTCGTGTTGAGTGGTGTTAGACGCACGAGTCTTCATAACAATGCAAGTAGAACAGTATGTAGTATTGTTTACATACACTATGTAGCACGGATGTCTAGCTGTTTACCTGCGGCGCATGTTTCATGTCTCCGTAGTTACGGCTCCACTCTCTGTGACATCGCATTGCGTCGGTGTTTAGGATTCGCCCTGCGTGTGCTTGTCTGACATGAACAGCATCGCTCCAGGTGTCCCGGAGTCCTTGTCGGTACTGCCTAGTGGCCTAGTACTGCCCGTGTGACATAGATCTTCCAATCTCCTTCGATGCACATGACGCACACGATGCACATGAAGCACACGATGAGAGCCTGTCTGGAGAAGGTCTCGACGCCGAATCCACATCTGACGACCTTGAACCCTCACCTGGATGTCTCGGCATACCCGGTGATGTTCACAAACGCGCCCTGGACTGGGTTCAGGGAAGGGCTTGCGTTGCGACGGAGCAACATCCCACGTTGAGGGCCCGTACTTCGGTGCTTCGCGTGTTTCGTCATTAGAGTGTGAGCCAGGCCGATTGATTCGGGCCCTTACTCCACCCAAACCATACCCTCCACATCGTCGAGAGCTCATGGACGCCATCCTGGGTTCGTTTGGTAATCGATGACAACCAAAGCAGGTAATATAGAGTCTGTTGAGTCTGAGTAGCTAACTCACAGCATCACCTTAAGGTCGCTGTATGGCCAGTTGTTTGGTTGGCCCACTTTACAGAATCGCTTCACTTCAGCGAGCGCAGGTTGTGGACCCGGCTACGCCAGAACGTACGTCTACCTACAGTACTATTTTCGGACGTAGTATGTAGGTATGAGTAGGGATATATGGAGGATCCCAACAATTCTGCAATACGAGTTGTTGGTTTCTGGCACTATTAATACCACGAATTCCACGCGTTCTGCGAGCTGTCGTCTGAAGCAACAGAGTCCAACCGCACCCAGCTCCTAGTCGCAGAAATCCAGAAAGCTCTCGCTCGGTGTGACTGCCAAGGAGCTCACCTGCTCATCGCATCGAGAGCCTTGACTAGAAGTCAGGATCGCGACGAAGTCAGGAGAGTGTCTTTTGTTTATCATTCCAAGCCAATCTCAGAATTTCGGCCCCCAGGACCAGGGAGCTGCAGGAAATCCCAAACCCCAGACGGGAGTCGCGGCCAGGCCCACCACTGACCTAACTCGCCGAGGACATGTGCTGCGGTGTGTCGTCGTTTGGCTTCGGGGGTACCAACAGCCGGGCGGACATGCAACTTGACATCGAAACGACATGTCAATGTTCGGTTGGTAAACGTGAATCCGAGATGAAGCAACCGTCAGGTTTTCAGCTCTGGCTGTGCATTTCGTTCCTCCTGGAACTCATCGGGCCTAGAACATGGGTATATTCAGTGATTGCATGTAGCGACGTAAGCACTAAACATATTGGGGAACAGCATGTACCCCACAACATCACTTAAAGGAAATGTGCGAACCCCAATCGAAATAAGTCTATTCGAAAGAAGAAGCGCTCGAACCTCATTCGATATACCTTCGAATAACTTATTTCGATTGAGGGTCACTTCGAAAAGTACTGTTCGGTTTGTAGAGGACTTGAGGCGTATTTTGATTTTGGATGCAGAGGCTGTCGGGATTATAGACCCTTTCATACGAGCCCTTTAAGGGAAACCTACTCCAATCATTAAGGCCTTTGCTTTAGAACCCTATTTTAGTATTTAGAATGTTATAGATCCCTGGTAGAGCTCAGAGCCGAAGCCTCGAGCAGACACTTCCCGGAATTTCTTAGCTTTGGTTAGAAGGGAATGGAGGAATGGGGCACAATTATAGCAGCAACAACAACAACTACTACTACCACTTCTACTTCTACTACTACTACTACTACCACTTCTACTACTACTACTACTACCACTTCTACTTCTACTACTACTACCACTTCTACTTGTACTACTACTACTACTTTTTTTTCATTCGTCGCGTTGGTGTCTAGTCAGACGCTCGCCTGGCATACTGAATTCAACTCACAGAAAACGGGTGAAACGGGCTCGGGTGCCTGGAAAGTCACTCCCTCAGTGGTAAAGGTGCCGCCTATGGCACGCAGCCATTTGGCTGCCGGTCCTAGAGCTACCTCAAGTCTTCGGCATCGCACCTGTCGCGCAGCCTGTGGGCCTCCTTCCAGGCAGCGGGCAAGACACAAGCAAGTTTGCTCCAGCCACGTCGCGTACGCCGTGGCATGACGCAGTGGCACGCTGCGAGGCTGGTCCGGAGGTAGAGTGCATGTGGGAGGAGATTCGACGGCAACAAAGGGGAGGTCGCCCGCGAAAAGCAAGGCCTGCGCGGGGAAATCCGGCCAATGTGGGATCACATCAGTCGGGCATGTGGGCTTGGGCCGAGAGACACATTTCTCCTCGCCGATGAGTTCGGGATCGAGGAGGAGCTGGATGTTTTCCGCAAGTTCAGCGACTTGCTGGTCGCTGGGGTGTCGGTCGGCCCATCGTCGCACCGTGGCGCGCAGTGTAGTCAGCGGCTCAATGTGATCGACAACCGTCGCCCAGAGCGCATCTTCGTCACGATCCGCAACCTCAAGAGATTGCAGGAGGGATGTGGAAATGCCCGGTTCAAAGTCCAGGAGCGGGGCCCCTCCAACAGATCCCGCAACTTGGTAGGGAGGAGCTTGCACGTGCTGGCCTCCAGGGCAGGCATCATCAGGCTGGAATACACCCCAGCTGCGTAAGCATGCACTGCTGTAGACAAGATGTCGTCGCAATCGCCCTACCGAGGAGTAAAGCTTGCCGCAGCCAAGGCACAGAGGAGGGCCGCCCGTTTTGCCAAGCAGATGGGCATGCGTGCGGTAGCCGTGTACGCGCTGAGCATGGCACGACCATGCGACTTTGCTGCAGAAAAGCCTGCGGCATGGCAAGCATGCTTCCGTCCAATTCACCTCCTGCTCCGGGGCCATGGGGCGGCCTGACAAGCGAAGACAAATTGCCCGATACAGCCCGTCCAGGGCTGCCACCACCTGGTTGCGCCGACCTTCCAGGGCCTGTGCACGTAGGCAAAAGCCTTTGAAGCGTTTGGGCTGTTCCCGGCAGCAGTGCACCCAACTATCCCAGTCCTGGTCAGGGTCAGGAAGAGGACTGGTCGCATGCACCCACCTATGCAGCCACCGAGCTGAGGATTGCAGGGCTTCCGCATACGGTCTGTCCTGCCGTATCAATGCCCAGAGGGCCGGTGGTCCTGTACGGACCAACTGGCCAAGGTATTGCAGGCGCTGAGTATGCAGAGTGACCCCAGGCCCCGGGAGCTGCGTGAGTGCTAGGACCGCAGCCGCACTGAAATGCTGGTCCGCAGTACGTGGAATGCAGAGGACTTGACGGTACAAAGCCCACAAGGAGCCCGCAAAGAGGCTGTATTCTCCGGCGGACAGCGGTGGCCAAGAGCCTGCTCCGAAGAGCAGTTTCGGGAGGACCGACGATCGCAGGATGTAGACCTTGCGCTCCAGCGGCACGCCCGGCGCCTTGAACACCTTCCTACGGCCTTCTTGGAAGGCACTGCGTGCCTGTCCATTGCGGTAGGTGAGTTCGGCTTGCATGCCCCCTCCAATGGCATGTTGGACCCCCAAGTGTCTGTAGGTCGGTACCAGTGGGAGGCCGAGGGGAGAGGCATGTTCCCGCAAGGCTGTGACAACACCGTTTTTGCCTGCTTTGGAAAACAAGGCTCGCCGTGTCTTGCGAGTGCCTGGTCCGGCCGGTTGTGCCATTGCGGCTGTTTTGCTCACCCCCATCGAGAGCTTGAATCCATGCTCAGCAAAGGCATCACCCAATGCTCCGACGCAAGTCGCTAGGCTCGCGGGGAGCTGTGCTGCGGAGGCACACTGCCGTAAGGAGGCCAGGTCATCGGCCCACACTAGGTCATCGACTGAGAGAACCCCGGACGAGGCATGGCAAGGCTGTAGAGAGATCCCGCCATCCCACGGGACAGCTGGCACATAGCTGCCGGGATAGGTCGCCTGCATGAGTGCATCACGCTTCTGCAGCACCCTGTCGATCACAAAGGCAAACAGCAGGTCTGCCCAAGAAGAGCCGGGACGCGACCCTCGAGATGTCACGACTGGCGTGTCATCATGCTGAAGGATGAACCAGGTGCCTTCCGTAAGGCGGGCCGAGAGCGATTCGAGCCAGCGGGAGCAACCCGCTCGTTGCAGGGCCGAGTCGTCTGCCGCATGAGCACGCAAAAGCTCTAAGTCTTCGGCAGGAAGGTCAATGCCCGCGATGTTAATGCCTCCATCCTGATCTCGTTGGTCTGCCGGCTTGGCGACAAGCTGACGCGCTACAGAGTAGAAGGCCGAGGAGATATCGGCGTACAGGACAAAGCATGTGGCGCCCGTGGCGCGTGACCAACGGAGGAAGCTCCGCACAATGTGCGCTCCATAGACCACGCTCTTTCCGGGCTTTCCCCCTATTTGCAGTTCTGGCGTGGCTGTGACGTACAGCTCGCGCAAGGCAGGCCGCAGTGCCTGATGCATGCTCTTGGCCAGAGTCGAAAGCAGGAGGATCTGCCGGTATGAGGCTGGGTCCTGTTGAGATCCCTTGCCTTTCCAAAACTTCACCGCAAGGCCTCCTTTGAGGCCAATGCCTTCCGTCCCACGGAGAGCTAGCTTGAGGAGGAGTGGGAAGAGGGCACGGCCCAGCAGCTGCGCTTGACTTCTAAGAAGTTCTCCCGGCAGCATATCGGGTCCTGGAGCCTTGCCCGTTTTAGCAGCTGCCATCATCCGCTGGAAGTCGGTGGGTCGAGGCAACTGCAGAACATCTGGAGGAGGTGTCCAGGCATTGGCAGAATTGATCAGAGAGAGGAGGTCACTGGGGAGCTGGCTCAGGGAAGACTCCTTGCCGCCCTCCATCGCACTGAAGTGGTCTCGCCAGCGCTGTCTGGCTGAGCTGGCATCACTGCAGATGGCTCCCGTCGCGTCCCGAACCTGCGGAAGAGGCTCAGGTGCATAAGGCTTCTTGCGGCGATGATGCAAAAGGCGGTGCAGGGCCTGGTAGACTTCACTGGTGGGGCAATGGGCAACCTTGGCCGCTAGTTCACTGACATACCTATCCCTATCGTCTCTGCAGGCACGTCTGAGCCGTTTGCAGAGGCGGTTGAGCTGGCATTGGTGGACCAGTTCCTGCAGGGCCGCACGCGACATCCACCAACAGAGGAGTGGGCTGTCTGTTGCCTCAAGTGCAGAGGGATTGGGGCCCATTCGCCAAGCACTCAGACACACGGCCAACAACTGCATGCGGCGATGGGCCCGCAGGCGATGGAGTGAGCGGCGCCACCACGTGGTGGAGCGTTGCAACTCCCAGGTATCGGCAGTGATGTACGCGTGGTGTGGCTTGGTAGCTGCCGTGGCTTGGATTTGTGTGAGGCTGGCTTGCAGGTGTGACACCACAATGGCAGCATGGGCATGTGCCGATACGCCCCAAGACACTGCAGGCAGGCGCGCAATAGCAGTAGCAACACGGCCAGCATAGGCAGGGTCCCGAAGCGTGCTAGCGCATATCTTGCGCCGAAGCTTGGCTGCACCTGGTGTTGGGAGAGCGAGCTGAAATTCCACTTGCACGCATGTGGCAATGTGGTCTGGGCATGATAACGCAACATGCAGCTCAGGAGCAACCCAGGCCTGGACTTGTCCTGGGGCCCAAGCCAAAGGAATGCCAATCATGTCGATCCGGCATTCATGTTGGCCCCGCTTCTGCGTGTACGTGGTGGTAGGCCCCACCTGGTTTTCCCATTTGGTGCAAGGGAGATAGGCCTCAGTCTCACGCAAGATGCGGTGCCACCACTCGCCCGGTGCATCTTCTGTTTCTGCCCCGCAGTCCCCAACGCTGGGGGAGATATTGCTGCCTACGGCGCAGTTGACATCACCCGCCAGGATGACTTGGGCCGTGCGGCGATGCTTCAGTATCAGTTGGTAGGTCTGTTGCCACCAGTCTTGAATGATGTGGCGCTCGGTGCTCCGATGTGGAGCATGAAGAGCTGCGATAAAGAGATTGAGGGCTGGGAGGTTGCAGTGCACAAAAAGGCGTCTAGGCTCTGCAAGAAGCACGGTCAGTCTGCCGACCTCGAAGTGGCTCTCAATCGCACTACCCGAAGAGTGTCGGGATATGGCTAGCTTGGCATGAAGCCATATTTCAGTGCCGAATTGGCCTTTGTCAGCTCCGGCACTGAGCCGAATATAATGGCCGATGCGGGATTGGCCCGCTGGGCTTCGTGTCTCTTGCAGTGCGGCGATGTGTACGCCCATGTGGTGGAGCTGGTCCGCCAAAAGAGCCGCACGTCCCGGGCGGGTGCGGAGGCCATTGTCGCCGGTTCCTCGGCCCTCGTCATCCTCCAGGCAGGCTCCTAGAGACATGGTGTTGTATGAGACTATGCAGAGGCTGATTTGCCCGGCAAGCTGTGTTGAATCTTCCCGGGCGTCGGCATTGGGCAAATGCACCGGAAGAAAAGGCTGCAGCAACTGCTGCGGCGATAGGCCTGCATGCCACCCATCGTGACCCAGATCCTGGTTGAAGCCTGGCAGCGTGGCGTCACCTATCTGTTGGCGGATGGCAAGGGCTGCCCACTGAAGGGAGGGCTGTCCTGGTGAAAGCCAGTGGCACAGCGTAAGGACCTGAGCAGGGCATGTGTAGCAGCAGATGGAGCGGTGTGCACCCCATTTGGCAAAGCTATCAACGACCTCATTGAAAATTTCACCCGTATGGCCCGGTACATACTCATATGAGTCATGGGGGCCAAAAAGGGATTGGCGAAAAAAGGCCGTGTCTGCTAGGGCCTGCGCCGCACCCTCTGGCTGAAAGTTATTGGCTCCGTTGGCAACCCCTATGGCCGCTTGACAATCGCTGCGAAAGAGGATGCGCCGGGACCCAAATTGCAGCGCTCCACAGAGGTGCCCAAAGGTCAGTGCACAGCATTCAGCTTGATAAGCCGAGGCGCCACCTTGGGCAGGCAGGATCCAGGGAGGGACCCTCCCAGCTGCTCCTGCCGCTGCCGCATGATGAGGGTCCAGCAACAAGAAGGCCCAGCCCGCTCTCACTGGTACACCTTGTGTTTCCGGGAAGAATGAGCCGTCTGTGTAGCACACAAGGTCACCGGGGGCGACTGCCTGGCGGAGACTTTCTAGGGCATGCCAGACTGGGTCGCCTTTGGGAAGCGAACAGGTGGTCCACGCCGCCCATGGCGAGAGCTCAAACGTGAGCTGGAGTATTTGATGGATTTCCTGCCAACAGAATCCCAAGTCCGTGGGGCCAAAGCACGCCCGTCGGTCTGGCGGTGTGTCAGCAAGGAGTGTCCCCCAAGACGGGGGCTCACAACACAACATTGCTGGGATCCATCCCTGGGGCTCTGGCAGGGTGCTGCTCGGCACACGCACACAGCTTTGATCAACCTGAGCAAGTGCATGAGTTGTCCGTGTGCAGCACATATCACACTCCGGCGGATTGATGAGATCAGAGAGAGGAAGTGTTCTGCGCTGCTGTTGTGGGGGTGAGCGCTCTGAGGCGATAGCCACGCGGGGCTGCCCTTTGCGCTCCCAGTCTTCTTGCAGGGTGTCTAAGAGCGTGGCCGCAAGAAAGAATGCTTCCGAAGTCGGGGACCGTACACTTTCCTGCAGAAGTGTCTGGAGGTGTTCCCAGCCGTCGCCCGAATCCTCAGTGTGGCTGGTCCCAGACTCAGATGGTCTGCTGTTGGCCGGTGTGAGGGGTAGCAGGCGTGCATGGCTCGATCTGCCTCGGAGAGGAGTCGGGATAGGCCGCCTGCCGTCGGACTGCTTTGCGGCAGGGCCACACAAGTGAGCGTCGGTTGACACAGCTGACGCAATCATGCCCGTGGCTCCCATCATCTCTAAATCATGCCTCGGCCTTGAGGTGAGTGAAGGAGACATAGCCCGGCCGCTGGCCGCCGGTTGCGTATGCCCCACGAGGCAGAGCAAAAAGAGGACCACAGAGCTTTTGTTGAAAGGTCGGGATGTGCGCTCGCGAGGGCCTTCACAAGTGTCCCCGTAGGAGACAGGCTGCACAGCGGCATGTCCCGCTGTGGCCCCTCCGCCTGACCGTCGTGAGTGTCGAGGGCGCTTGTGTGGCGAAGCCGCTTCGGAGCTTGAATGGCCCGGGGGGTCAGAGTCGCTGTCGGAATCTGAACTGTCCGAGCTATCAGTGTGGTCTGTGTCGGCATCGGCACCCGACGGACCTTGGACTCCACCATCACGGTCTGGCCGCGGTGGAAGTGCAACAAATTCAACCGTAATAACGCTGCCTGGATGGACCTGCAGGTCCAGGCCGGCCTCAGCACGAATAGGGGTGCCACCGCGTACTACAGTGTAATAGCCTGCGGGGCAATGGGCACGGCAGTTTGCTGCAATTGTCTCACTTGAGACCAGACCATCGGCTGCGCGCCCCCAGGTGAGCCCGCAAGTAATTGGACGGAGGTCGAGACAGTAAAGCACGTCATGCACATCCGACTCCCGTAGATCTATGGTCTCAGGGTCATCGGAGCCCACGTCAACTATCAGCAAGGCGTCCGCATGACTGCCGTAGTCAAAGGCGTTAGGGGGGTCAAGGTAGACGGTCTGGATCTTATGGGGCTGGTCACCGAGTTGCAGCTGCTGTGGGACCTCAGAGCGCAGAAATCTCTGGCGGTCAGGATCAATGCGAAAGCGGTCCTGTCCCTGCGCTGTAAGCACGTGAACCCAGAACCCAGGAAGACCCGGAGTGACAAAATTATGATCCCAACCTGTGGGGTCTTGCAATCTGTCGGAGAGGCTGGTCACAACAAAAGAGGCACCAGAGAAGGGGACCAGGGAAATGCAGTCCCCAGTGGCAACCTGTACCTCTTGGTCAGCGGACAAGGGCTCGGGCCTGTCCGGCACATAGACCTCGATCAAGGAGGACGGGGCAAAACCCGCATATGCCAATAGGGTGTTGCGATCGCAGCGTGTTCGAGCAGGCACAACAAAAATCGATCCTTCAAGCCGCAGGGCATCGATGATGACAAATGGGCTGGTGCACCACTCTGGAAGGGCAAGGCAGACTGCGTAACCTCCTGCAGGCTGAGGTCGCGCAGCGTAGATGGTCGGAAAGTTGCGTGCTTGATGTCGCGATCGATATCGCTGCAGGGCTTGGAATGCGACATCCTCGTCACACGGTCCCGGGAGGGGAACCAGCACGGATTCCGGGTCGTATTCCGGTGTTAAGACCAGGAAGGCAGCTGTGTAGCCCGCGTCTGGGCTCATGAAGTAAGCGTCAGCCTGTCTGCGTGGTGTGCGGCTTCTGTGACGCGGGGAGTGGCTCTCATGACGTCTCGCCACTGTGCGTAGCTGGGTTGAGGACATAAGAGGCATAGGCGACCTGTCCCGGAGCCTGCACAAAATCAGTGCCCTGCCGGAACAGCCTCTCAAGGTGTAGAGCCCACCCAACCGGAGCAAAGGTGGACAGAATTTCCTCAATCTCAGAACACGGGACAAGAGGGCCCCTTGTGACGACCGCCAACCATCCTTGCAGCTGCGCCCTACAGTCGATGACAGAGAGTGTCAAGTCCCATGTGGGTTCGCATGTGTAGGGATCTTCAGGCTTCGCAATCACTAGGACCTCTTTACAGTATCGGCCGTGAAGGGCCACATCCTGCACCGGCGGCAGGGCAGCTTGCATGACAAGGGCCTCAGGATGAAGCTCGAGGGCGGCCGCCAGGATGGTTCGGTCTCCATACTCCTGTTCAGAGTCGAAGGCCACACACCTGTGTCCTCTTTCACTGACCGCACAAAGAAAAGGGCCCTGAATTGCGGCAGGAGGCGCGCATGCGAGGTCCCAAGTGTCTGACGAGCGCAGGAGATCAGGCAACCAAAAGTATGGGCCGGGCAAGTCATATTGAGGAATGAAGAAAATGCACACACCTGACTGGAGAGCTGTCTCATCATTCTCATCAAGTGGCACTGCACTGGTACCCACATAAATGTCCACCCGAGCTTGGTCGGGCAAAGCTGCTAACCGCTTTAAGGTTGCCTTCGTGGCGGTTGTCGGGGCCGAATCAACGAAGAGGCGGCCGTCAAAATCGAGCAAATTATAGCAGGCAATGCACTCACTCGCTGCCCAGCCTGGCAGCGCTGCCAGGAGTCCATATGCATCTGAGGGTTGCGGCTCAACTGCGCGCAGCAGGGGGTAAACCCGTCCCATCACCTCATCGCGCTGCATGGTGACTTGCTCGACCAGATCTTGCATGGTGGCTGGAGCCTCAAGCCTGACCTGCACCACTTCCGTGGTATAGCCAATGGTCAAGATCCCCACATTAAGGCTGTCACCGGCAGGGGATGCCTCTTCAGTTTCAGAGCCTAGCTGCTCGTCCACATTGGTGTAAGGATCATCGGCAGGCACTGTGGGCCATGGCCGGCCCGCTGCAAGCTGGTGGTCGCGAAGGAGCTCAAGAGTCTCGCGCTCGGCAGCCGTATTGGAGGGGGGTTCTTGATTGAGTTTGGCTGTGAGGTATGGAACACTCTCCGTGTAGCTGGCTGGGCCGGGAGCAACCACACCCCTGTCCACACACATCAATGGTTCAGGGGCAAGCGATTGAACAAAAGGGCTCCATGCACTTGTTTGGCAAGGCGCAAACGCAGGGCGCCAGAGCTGATGGAAAAGTGCCTGCACCTGGATATTGGAGTCAGAGTTGGGGAGTGTGCCACAGCGGGTTCGAGGCAGCTGTTGCCAGCACAGTGGTCCTGATCGTGGCCCGGTGACCCTTGCCAGGCTTCCAATGCATGCTTGGCAAAAATGGCACTCGAGCTTGGGCGCCTTAGCTCGGGAACGTCGGAAGACCCCATAACCCTGCAAAAGGAGCCTGAGCAAAAGGCAAAGGAGGATCCAAGAACTGGTGCATTGCCAGGCCAGGGCCTGCTGTGCAGCTGAAATCCACAGCACGGAGGCTTCATACCTGCTACATGTAAGAGCCACAGTACTCCCAACCAGCGCAACGCCAAAGGCAGGCCAAGGCAAGGCTGATCCTGCACACCCGGTGTCACGGAAGGATTCTGGGATGCCCGCGAGCTGTACTCGCCACCGAAATGCCAAAAGACAGTGACGGAAGCCTTCGCAGCATGGGTGCCATACACCAGTGGAGCATAGCAAGGCACATCCGAGCAACATCCAGGCCAACGGGAAGAACCGCAGAATGTATCCGGGTTGTGCTTGCGACAGCACAAGGCTATGAGAAGAAGTAGGAGAGTACCCCTGCGCCACCGATGTACTTCTTAGGCCCCTACAAAACCTCAAACCCCTTGTCTGACGCTGTGCGCACGGCAGCTCCAAGTCCGGACTCCAAGGCTGGCGCAGTGCACGTAAAGTCGCTGACCCCGAAGGCCATGAGGAGTCCTGTGCCTGCAGTTTCTTCGAGAAGACCCTCCACAGCTGACGCTGTGCGCGCGATTGCGCCAAGGCCAAACCCCTTGGCTGACGCAGTGCGCACGGTTGCGCACGGACCAAAACCTGTGGCGGAGGCTGTTCGCAAGAATGTGCCAGGGCCAGACCTCGATGAGGACGCTGTGCGCTCAGTTGGTCCACGGACCAGGAAGAAACAGGGCGCGCACGCGTGAAGGAAAGCTGGGCTGGATTGCACGGTATAGGGCATGGCGGGGCCAAGTGTGTACAAGCACCAATCCAGTGCTGTCCACCCCTGGCAGAGGAGACGAGGAGAAACCTGACATCCAACCCACGAACCCAGTGGGCGGAAGCCACATTTCTCCGGCAAGGAAAGGGCCACGAAGGAGAGACATGAGCTGCCGATGCCGAAAACTCACTATCCGAACTGTACATGGTCCTACCGGGAAAAACTAGCCTTCTCAGATGGCAATCGCCCTGGGCCTGAATAATGCAGCCTTGTCCACAGGGAGCCCGCCTCACCAGAGTCCTTCCCCAAGACTCTGATGGGCTCTGTCCCTCTAGACGGCTCGCATCACACGGCCCGAGCAAAACAGCCATATGCATTGCCGAGGCGTCCTTCTCACAATGTGCTACTCCAGCTTGCCCAGCCCTGGCGATGCAGAGCTTAGGAGCTCTTCCGAATCGTCGACATCCAGAGTGATCGTGCCCGGCTCCGTTCCCTTGGTCCTCGCATCCTCTTTCGGCTCGCCCGCCGGTCCAAATGGACCCTCGCCACGGGCAACGCCAAAGGGGGCCATGGCTGCCCTCGTGACCTTCCGTTTCGCTGCAAGTCGCTCTGCCAGAGGTGTCGGGCTGTTCTCGCAAGAGCCCATCGGTCCGCCGGTCGTCGAGGCCTCGCTCTCTTGGTTCTTCTGGCCAGCCGTTCCGGTAGAGGGCGTTTCCACCGGCGCCGGCCGAGGTGAAGGTATCCCGAAGTGTGCCAGGCTTGGCGAGCTCATATAAGGATCTTTGGTGCGCGTAGGGGATGGCGTGGTCGCTGCCTCTGCCGAAAGTCGCGAGGGTGCTGCTGTGCGAGGTGAGGCCGGCGGTGTGGTCGCAGGCATCTCCGGAGGCCGCCTCGGCGGCGTGGTTGGCGCCTTCCCTGATGGGTCTTCCAGACCCGGCATCGGTATCCCGGCCTGCTTGAGAGCATCCACCAGGGCCGCGATGTTGACGCCGCCTGTTGAGGACTGCGCCTCTTCCATCCCCGTCATGACCTCGTTCCACTCGGCGAGATCCTCGGCGATCTCCATGTCCGCCTTCGCTTGCGGCCGTGTCCCAGTCAAGAAAGCCTGCTGCAGCTGGGCATATGCCTCGGTCTGCTGGTCTTTGGCGTCTTGAACTGCCGCCGTGAGGCGGTTTTGCTCTTGCACAAAGCGGGCTTTCTCTTTGCGCAAGGTGTCCTTCATCTCTTGGACATATGCGTCCCATTGCAGCTTCCCATTGTCCAGTTCTTTCTGGAGTCGCCCCACTCTGTTCTCGTGCTTCCTGGCTGTATTGACGGCTGCTTGGATCACCTTGACCAAGGAGGGCGCCGTCGCTGGCGCCACTGCAAGTCCGGGTGCTTTCTTCTCCGCCACCGGCACAATGGCGGCCTCCGGCGCCTTCTTCGCATCGTAATGCGGAAAGGCCAGCGCCCTGGTGGGTGCATGCGGCCGCTGTCCATCTCGGTGCCATGGGGGGCGCGCTGTGGCTTTGGGCGACACTGCAGCACCACCCCGCCAAAGCCGCCAAGCAGGCTGTGCCCACTCTCCGTCTGTCCATTCTTGTTCGTCTCCTTGCTTCCATTTTCCGCCACGTTTGCCCATATGGCCGTGGTGGGACTGAAGCCTCTGCACGTCCCTTCGCGGTGGACGTGATCCTTTGGTTTTTGCCTGCCTGACCCTTCGGACGGCTCGGCTTCGTAGCGCCCTCTTGTGGCGGTGCCAGCAGGGGCTAGGAGGATGGCCTATGGCTGCAAGTCCACAGGCTACGGCGCGCGTGTTGCGCTGGGGCAATCAGCTATCCCGCTGGTGGGTTTTCTGAGCCCTACTACTACTACTACTGCTACTACTACTACTACTACTGCTACTACTGCTACTACTACTACTACTACCACTTCTACTTCTACTACTACTACTACTACCACTTCTACTTCTACTACTACTACTACTACTACTGCTACTACTACTACTACTACTACTACCACCACCACTTCTACTTCTACTACTACTACTACTACTACTACTACTACTACCACTTCTACTTCTACTACTACTACTACTACTACTACCACTTCTACTTCTACTACTACTACCACTTCTACTTCTACTACTACTACTACTACTACCACTTCTACTTCTACTACTACTACCACTTCTACTTCTACTACTACTACTACTACTGCTACTACTACTACTACTACTACTACTACTGCTACTACTACTACTACTACTACTACCACTTCTACTTCTACTACTACTACTACTACTACTACTACCACTTCTACTTCTACTACTACTACTACTACTACTACTACTATTACTGCCACTTCTACTTCTACTACTACTACTACTACCACTTCTACTACTACTACTACTACTACTACTACTACTACTACTACTTCTACTTCTTCTACTACTACTACCACCACCACTTCTACTTCTACTACTACTACTACTACTACTACTACTACCACTTCTACTTCTACTACTACTACCACTTCTACTTCTACTACTACTACTACTACTACTACTACTACCACTTCTACTTCTACTACTACTACTACCACTTCTACTTCTACTACTACTACTACTACTACTACTACTACTACTACTACTACTACTACTACTACTACTACTATTGCTACTACTACTACTACCACCACTTCTACTTCTACTACTACTACCACTTCTACTTCTACTACTACTACTACTACCACCACCACCACTACTACCACTACCACTTCGACTTCTACTTCTACTTCTTCTTCTTCTTCTACTACTACTACTACGACCACCATTCTTCCCCATTCCCTACTAACCAAAGGTAAGGAATTCCAAAACCCGCTGGGGAAATCGCGTCCCGCCCCGCTCCAAGCGAGGTGGGCCGATGTGGAGAAGGGACCCTACAAGGAGTGGAGTTTTGGGGTACTTGAGAAGGATCACGGCCACTCCACAGGGGGATTCCCATGCACTGGAGCCCTGTCTTGGGCTCTGGGTAATTTTGGGAACAAGATAGGCCAAGAAAACTTGGCTTAAATCTTTCAGGATGGCACGAAGAAGGACCTCACCCCTGCCGAAGGGGGCAAGTGGATCAAGCCGCTGGGCTTCGGATTCCGGCTAGAGCTAGCTCAGCGCACGGTCATGGTCATCCTGACTGACTCTTTCTGTTGGAGCTTTGTGTCCTGAGCCCTTCTTTCGGGCGGGTGTCCCCTTGGCCCAGGAAGCTGCTGGACAGCGAGGGGACAGGCCAATCCCTGAGCGGGTGAGGTTGTAGGCTTGATGACTTCTTCTTGGGGCCTTCAGGGTTGAAAGCTGTCATTGCTGTCACCTGCTTGAACCTCGCAGCTCAGAGCTTCGAGATTTGCCTTCGGATTCCTAGGGCTTCCGGTCCTTTTTCAGCGATTCAGGGATCCTTGCACGGATCAGCTTTTGAACAGCCTTTTCTGTCTTTGCTTGTAGGTGTCAGATGTTTCCGCTTTTGGTCTCAGTTCCCCAACCTTCGAGCCTGGCCCAGGCACCCAGCATGAGTCTCTCGGCTGGAACGAAGGAAGGCCCCTAAGAGCGGCTAGTCTTGACCGATCGCCGACTGTGATGATTTCTCAAGCAGCTGAGGGTGATGGAGCAATTCATCGTGCTTCTCGGCTGGTTGGCCGGGGTCTGTTCTCCAAGCAAACGCTATGAGGTGTAGCCAGGAATGTGACCTTTGGGCTACGGGGTCGGATGTGCGTTCTTGTTAACCCTTTCGCTGCCGTCTTTGATTGCCCCTTCTTCAAAGCTTCCACTGAGGCAGCATAAAAAGGGCCACTGATGGCTCTGCAGGGCTGCGGGCGCAGTTGCCCCGTCTTGTCCAAATGCCAAGATGGACGTTTTCCAATCCTCAAAGCTCAAAGCTCCGAGCATCCCTCTTCGCATCTGCGGGCTACAAGTCTAGAGTCTACGGCTTTGGGTTCAGGGTTTAGGCCTAGGATGTTGTGGGACAGCATCTCACACTTGGATCCTACTCGATCTCATCATTGCGCGATTGTGGACACGCTGATTATTTGTTGTTGCAGACCATACCTCTTCCCGGACGGACTTGAATGTAAACACGCCTTTGATCTGTACAGATAGCAGATCCTCACGGCAACTGGAACCACCCCGGGATACCTTCATTGAGCTGAAGTCCGGTTTGACCCTGACCCACTCGCTCTCGTCGAACTATCTTACATGCCAGATGGCAGAAAGGGAGGTCCCAGTTGTCTTCATGCTGTTAGGGATTCGAGCTGGCACTGCTAGAGGTGTTCGCTCCAGCCCGCCACTGAGACATCCACAGGTTGTCATCGTGGCATTTGCAGTCCGCTCCTGCGCTCCTATGGAACGCGATCTTACGCACTGAAGTTCTTTGAGCCGGAGCCGTATGCTAGACTGCATGACGACGACAACTGCTTCCAGACTTCCCTGCAAAAGAAAAGATGCAACTCCCTGAGCAGTGCAACCCGTTGCAGTGTTTTCAGCAAGACTCCCTACACGACATCCCGAATGTTCTGAATCCTAATCTGCACGTCAGCGTGCCGGAAAGCAATGGTTCATCCCCTTGGGTGGTGTAGACGGCCACCCTTCGGCCTCGCAACCCTCAAGATCGAATCGCAAGAGCCCGAGGAAGATGAGATGATTGCCCAAAAGAGGGTCGGAACCCCCTCTGGGACTTTCCGTGAGAGCTTAAGCTCTTTAGATTCAGACCCTCTCCAGGCCCCAGGCTTTACCCAGGTTCCCCGGAACCCCCGAAGCCTCGGAAGCTCTGAGTCCCAAAGCGGTCTGGCCAGGTGGATGGAGTGTGCCCTTGGCTTTCTTGGGATGCTTACAACTCGGAAGTTCATCATGGGGGTCCTTTTTTTCAGCATTCGCACTTCAGGGATGAGGCTTCATTGGGCCAACTTTCCAAGGGTGATGTTTGTTTGATGCATCTGTGCCGATCATGCTTGACAAAGCTTTGGAGCCTTAGGGTTCTTGCGGGTTCGGGCTGCGTGGCATCCTTGAGCTGAATGCCGTCGAGCTAGAGTTGTGCTGGCTAAGCAGTGTTGCCCACTTCTCATTGCAACGTGCCAGCAGAGCTCCTCCAACGCATTCCAGCCGCTTGGGTTTCGAGGGTTTTTTCTTGGAACTTGAAGGATCAGAGCAGCATAGAGTTCATGGGTTAGATCAAGTGATCTCGATTAGATAAGCGTTAATTTCGGCTAGCCGCCATTATCCAGGCGTATGGGTTGCCACCTGCGTCGGCATTGACATAGCAGGGCAGCATGGCTGGAAGGGTCGCCGATATCTCATTTCCTATCATGACCTCCTTTGGGGACCTCCTTTCCCGGATTCCCGATATCCTCCTTGGACCTCTGGGGCTGGATTTGAGTGGCTTTTCTGTCGGAGGTACCGCTACCATCGCTGGCTCTGCACTCTGCGTGATGGTGCAGACGTGGGGGCCTCGCCCCAGAACCGTTACGAGGTATAGGTACGTATGCTGCTTCTACCGTTGTATATGCGTCTCTTTGGAACATTCGGGCAGGACTTTCTCCTCAGATCCTGTGAAACTTGACAAAAGCTAGAACAAGACTGGTTCACTCCCAAACACAACGTCCGTCCGTGTGAACATCCTCGACCCATCCAGCAATACTTCAATCTTGAGCCATCCTGAGCTTATGAGGCAAACCTCTGGGCAGTCGTCTGGGAGAACTCCAAGCCGGCACCCCCGGACGAGTTGAATGTGTGATTTGGAGGTTCGGCGGTTCGGCGGATTTTCGTGGTTTCAGGCGGGATGATGCTGGATTTGCCACGGATGGAGCAGACAGGATTTGGTGTCACTGTTAGGCGTTTCTTAGCGTGCCTGGTTGATGCGTCAGAGCAACGCACAGGACTCATATTCTGCAAGACCTGACACTCGAGACAGTGCAAACAAGCTGGAGGAGACTTCGATCCTTACTCAGCGGGAGCAGTCGCGAGCAGGCTAAGCCATGCCCAGGAGAACCCTACCCCAAGTAGGAGGCCAGGACCTAAGGACCTATGAAGTCTTCTTCGCCACGTTCCCAGGCCTGGGCCCTCGGTGAAAGACGGCTGGACCCGGCAGAATTTCATGGTCGTGGACACGTGCGGCTCCAAAACTGCATGGCAGGAGCCTTCCAAGAGTCTATTGACCCTGAACTTAAATGCGGTGGTCTTGTCTTTCTTTGCTTCATGTTGGAGATTCCGATGTCTTGAACTTCCAGAATCGAACACGAACGTCGTTAATGGACTCGCATGCTTTTCACGCTCCATTTGCCGTTCCACTACAGATCCTTCGACTCCATGAAGTGCGCCGACTGGCCGCACACTCAGCGCAGATGCTGCTGCTACGTGGTTTTGGCTATGAAGCTGCCCATCTTCGAGGTCTGTGAGCCAGGAGTTCCCCCTGTATACCATCGCGCAGCCCACTCAGCTGGGGTGTTTCAGGCTCAAGGTTGTTGAGCTCGCAGTGCTAGCTGGTTTTTCAATAGTATCACTTAATTACAATGTCGTTTTCATGCCTTCGGGGATCTCTACTACCACTGACTAGCCGCGAACGGGGTGCCAGCTAGTTGCGGCATCCCGACTGGTAGAGGTCCCAGGCTCGCTGCGAGTGTCTACAGTGCACTTCTCTCCCCTCCCTGCTGAATCGTCCTTCTTTAAAGTCATGTTCATTGATTGTCTTTGGGAATCATGCGCGGGAGTCCCAAGCGACCTTCGCCCAGGGTATCATTGAAAGGGAATGCCGGAACCTCAGTTATGAGGACTTGGAGTTGATCTCGAGTTTCATGGCTTCAGGGCCTCGGGGGCTTGCTTCAAGAGAGTCATTTCAGCAACTGTCTAGCTTCTTTTGCTGTGCGGACACGAGTCCGCAGTGCAGCTTTTGGATCAAAAGTATGAAACGCGAAGCGTCGGCAGAAAAGGTTTTTGGACTGTCATAAGCCAAAACTATCGCCGCCTGTGACCTCCTTGAAACCGCTTGGAGCCTTGTGAGCCCTGCTGGCACCGATTTTCTCCAGGCGCTTGAGGCTCTTCCTTTCTTGAGTGTTGGCGATGTGGTCCGGGTCAGGGCCCAAGGCTACAACGTTGCGCATCATCCTCGGGTACTTAAGAACCAGTACAGAAACTGAGGTCCACCGTGCTCGAATCAGCTCGAAACCACCGCGCGAGGAGCTCATAATCCTTTGCGGAGGTTTGGCTGCAGTCCCTGTATGTAAATTCGAAATATAAGGAAGCTGAGTTCCAAGGCCCAAGCCCTAAGCCCCTTTCAACAAACTTGAACCCCAACCCCCCTAGTTGAGAAACCCCCGCTTGAGATGATGACCGATGCCGGTACCCTGAACCCTGCTCCCCAACCAGGGTGTGCCTGCTGCCCCTGCTAGCTTGAATTGCAGAAGATGCTCAACCCCAACTCCGGTGTTCAATGCTTACGTTGGGGATTTGGCGTCGACCACATGCACGGCTGCTGGTAGCCTCCAAAGACGATGTCGTGCTTCCTCGAAGATCCAAGACGCTTGGCTTTGTGGACTCGGAAAAAGGCCCTAAGTGCATTGGCATGACTGAGGCTACATCAACATTCGGCAGCAATCGCCGGGGCCCCTGCCGATGGCCGCATGAGCGCTGGATGGCGAGAGCTTTCAGCCTCAAATCCCAACTCCCTCAAGGTGTGTGCGAGTGCCCGGGGCTGTTCAGGCTTTGGTTACAAGTAGGTGTACATGTATTATATTCGGCTAGGCAAGTACATTGAAGGCCGAGGCAATAGGTTTCATAGTGATCCGCCAGAAGGGTGTAAAACGCTCACGAAGAAACCCATCTACAAACAGATCGGTGCGTTTGGAGCGGACCCTCCAACAGCTCTCAGGATGTCCTCCGTTATGACGTTCCCGTGCCCCACGACGTCCGTGGACACTCAGGCGCTTTGTGCTCATCCCTCTACTTCGGAGCTTTTGCTGGGAATCTGGTTTGGAACACTTCAATAGACTAATTAGGGTTTAGGGTTTAGGGTTTAGGGTTTAGACCAGGCGCTTCGACTCAGAAGAAAGCTCGAAGATATGATGCTACAACCAACACGTAGACCAACCAACGGGGCTCCGACGTTCGGCTGCATCTCGGGTTGTCGTGCTTCGTAAATGCACAAGCTTTGCAAGGGGCTTGCGGCTTTGATGGAGGTGCAAGACTCCCTCTACCAAAACATGACACGTGCGAATAATGACCTGCCCGCAGGCCAGCGGCCCGATGCAGAGCCGCTATCCCGGCGCAGTCTTGAGACTTCTCCCTTTGCAAGCCATTGGTTGGCACAAGGAGGATGTTCGGGGGTTGTCTTTCTCTGCCAATCCTTGCCTCTTCAGGTCTTGTGCAGAACTCCGTCAAGCTTCTGCAGGGGTAAATCAGAAACCAGAGCCGCTTATCTTTTGAAGATACAGGTTACATGCAAACAACGTAGTGGTTGACCGAGAATCCATGCACGCCTTACAGCAAGCACGCGTTCTAGAACCACCAATACGAAGCATGGACGTCTCAATGGATTCTTAGAGTTCTGGGCCATCGGGTGGAGCCTGAAGCATGGGAAGTCCGAAGTGCTTGAGCCGGGAGGGTGCAGATGACGAATGCTTTCCGGGCTTTCGGGTTTGGCGATATCCTTACCCGGGCCCGCAACCCTTGAAACCATGAAGCTTTGAAGCCCAAAGATGCCAGGAACTCAACCGTCACGGTAGTCTTGGATGCTGCGAGGTGGAAAAGACACGAGGGTTAAAAAAAAAAAAAGATGCCAGGAACAAACCCAAACCAAAGCATTTCCTCCATGGCAGGTGCAATCTCCGGTCAGAGCCTTGATGTGCGCATACAAATGTCCCAAGTTAAACAGAATTTCGAGCTGATGAGGACCCATCGGTGGCGAGAAGCATACCGTCGTGGAAGCAGACTTCACCCGTGCACGCTCCTTGCAGGACACCTGGGCGGGATATGCCAGCCCCGCCCAAATTTGTGTAGCCATAACTTCGTGAGACTTCGACCGCTTTTGCACCAATTAATTACAGTCGCAAGTTTGATTCCAGCAGAAACCAGAATCCGGGCAATGCGCAAGTTAAGCCCCCAGTGCCCAGGCGTACCCCCAAAGTCATCGGCACGATGGCATGCAAGGTCCTGCACTCACGTTGCTGCGCTGAGCAGGCGTGGATCCAGCGACGCCTCAAGCACGAAACGATGTCTGCGTCGGGTCCTCGTGTCAAAGGGTTGTTGCTCTCCCTCTCCTTCTCCTTCTGCCTCGGGTAGTCCCGATTCATACTTTTCGTTCGGCATCGTGATGCCATGCATTACGGATTTGGCTTCATGAGAACGGATTTTCTTTGCACGAGAGTTATCAGCATAGTAGAGAAGCGTTTGGGGCGCGAAGCCTCTAGAGCTCTTAAATTTCAACTTAGAGGGAAAGAGAGAGAGAGAGAGAGAGAGAGAGAGAGAGAGAGAGAGAGAGAGAGAGAGCCTAAGCCCGGCAGAATGAAAGAAAGAGATAGCTGCGGGCAGAGTGCCCCAAACGCATGCCCCCGTGAGGTTTGTGGTATGCTTAGGAGACAGTTTTCGAGGCGTCTAGGGTACATAGGCTTTGCAGCATGAGGTCGCTCCGAAAGTAGCTGTGCAGTGACATTGAAGCATGAGTTCCATCTTTTCTTCGGGAATGGGTTTTCCTGTTTCCATCGATGCCTTATATAGCTTGAGCTACTGGTAGAAGAGTAGGAAGCCGATCAGGATCGGCCTAAGACGGACGAAAGGTATTTGGTCACGGCGCGTGAGCTTCTGGACACGGGAGGACATCGAGACCTCGTGGTCCAGGTCGGCTCAGGTTTAAAGGGTTGACCAAGCTTCAGAGCTTGAGGGTTTTTGGTTCAAGGAACTCGGGAGCCAGGGACCCAGATGGGTCTTAACAGATTCGCCAGACAGCCGAAATCAGGCGAGCCGTGGGCTACTGCGATGCGAAGGGCTAGGCTGCACAGGCCAAGGACTCCCAGCTGAGCAGGTGCTGGAGGTGGACGCTCGCATGCGGCGGTTACTGGTCAGCGATGGTTCCACGGACAGCCTGCGCGTGGAACCCGGAAGAACCGACACACATGAAGATGGTCTCTGGGGTGTGTAGACGGAGTGGGCATAGCAGAAGTGTGCCAAAACAGTCAATGCCATCTGTACATGTTGCTCTTCGAACAGTCCTTCACGTTTGCCATGGGTTCTAGGAGGACAGCTACAATCGAACCCCGAAATATGCCCGTACTTGGACATGTTTTAGCGCACAGCCCTGAATTTCAATCCGTGATTCCGGCCAGCGTTGTCGAGTCGCAGCCCATGCCCTCAGCCTTGCAGCCGAGAGCTCCCTGAGATCTCCACTTCGTCTGATACCCCAAAGGTTAGCGGGTTGACCGCATGTGCTTCAGCAGAATTGTATGCCCTCCTCGAGATGCACTCCACAATCCCTGCCTGATAGCTCCCTTCTGCAACTCAGAGACGCGAGCCTCTGCTGCGCATCAAACGACCCTGAACCATCTCTCAATGGAAGACCGGCCCGCCGAGGCGTCGATGCCCGGGCCTAGCGAGGGATTCTATAGCTCTGGTCCGTTGGAAAGCGTGCTTCTTTGGGAGTGCAGAGTCTTGTTGGCGAGTTCGAGCCTTCCTGGAGTAAAGGTCTGGGGACTCGACATCAGGGCCGGAAGGGGCTAAAACTTGTATGTAAGTATGTAAGTATGTATGTATGTAGGTATGTATGTGTGTATTTCTGTCTTTCTGTCTTTCTGTGTCTGTGTATGCATGCAGATAGCTGTAGATAGATAGATAGATAGGTGTGTACATAGGTCATGTATTTGTTTCTTTATTTATGTTTCTTTCTGCTTGCTTGTTTGTTTGTCTACCTATGTACTTCTTTGTGCACATTGTGTACTTGTACAAACACAAACATGGATGTTACAATGCATTATCACACAGACACGCCAACATACAAGTACCTGTGCACATCTACACAAACACCTACCTGTACATATGTGTGTATATATATATACTGATTGTATCTAGAACCTGTATCTACATCGAAATCTCTATCGCCATCTTTATCTCAATTTGTCGCTGTATCTATATCTATAGATATCTGTGCATACTTTCACGTGCATATGTATATATATATATATATATATACACATACATACACACACGTAGTGACACATGAGTCCCGAAGTCTCATCCTTCTGAGGCCTCACAGCCTCAGGCTTCAGCGGCGTGGCTCTTCCCACAGGCAGAGCTTGGGATCTGCATTTGGCTGTTTGGTTTTGGGATTCGAGAGATCTTCCGCACGAGAAGGTTTCAGAGGTTACATTTGCGAAACCACCCAGGCGGCTGAATATCGGGCTCCAATCAGTTCAAAGTTGAGGCCCCCAGTTTGTTCCAGTCCACTGTGACGGTAAAGGTTCAGCCCCTGCAAGGTGCAGCCTAGGCAGACTTGTTGTGGGCTTCTCTTTCACTCAGTGGCTCTTAAATCGCCCTGTGCGCAGCTGAAGTCGTCCAATCCGGTGTTCACTATAGCCGGCAATGTTGAGTGCCGTCCTGCCGCGACAGATCCGGGCACGCATGTGGGTGCGTCTACAAGGAGCATCTCGAGCAGATGACGGTGCGGTCTGGCTTTACGGGCTCTTTTTCGGGGCTCCCTCGCCATCGCACCCCTTGACGCCTTAACCCCAACATTTAACCCCAATCGAGGTTTGGATCAAGCTCAGCCTGAAAAGCGGGAAGTCAAATAGCTTGAGATCTGTACACGAGAGGAGCTTGTAGCATGATTATGCTTGTGACTAGATGTGCAGGAGCTGCTTCGGTTTTTGTGCAGCATCGGAGCTTCTGCAACCCGTCAACTTCTTCAAGACTTTGCGCCCACCAAGTGCCCACCAAGTGCAGGCGACGGAACTGGACATGCACCCGCCTCAGATTGTAGGCCAGAGGCAACCTGCAAGCGACATGAAGGTGCCCCAGACTTGCCAGAGATATGGGATGCTAAAGGCGCATCAAGAGTTTATCTTCCGCGGTGGTGGTCAACGTTTGTCTAGCTGAAGTTCTGCCTGTTCCCTGAGCGATGCTGCATTGCTCTACTACGAGGCGCACCTCGTCATCCCTGCCGTCCGGAGCTTAGACCCCGCCGGCTTTTGCAAGGCTTCTTTATTCGACAGAGTTCGTCCTCCAAGCAGCACCACAATAAATGCATGCCGTGCAACAGTGCATGGCCTCTTCTTAGCAAGGATGGGTTTAGGGCCTTTTCGGAAGCTCTGCTCGGCTGACCCTGGCCAGGCTGCCGTCACGCGCGTGCCGGAGTGGTGCATGGATGTTGAGACACGGAGGAATGATGCTTGACGAGTCGACAGCATTGTAAGCTCGGAAGAGCTGCTTTAGCCTACTGGCTCGATGCTTTTGCACCCCAAAAAGTAATTATGTGCATGTATAGGTATGCATGTGAGACGTTTGCGTATGTGTATACATACATATACATATACATATACATATATATATATATAAGTATATATATATATATATATATATATATATATATATACACACGAACATATATACACACATGCGCAGTATGCACGCACACATATCATGCGCATCAACACGTGTATCGCGTTTTGTAGCGTCCCGACCCTGAGATCTGATGATCCCTCCTGGGAGCACTTGCAGCTAAGCAGCCAGCACAGCTCACACACCCCAATCCCCCAATCCCCCTTGACTGTGCAGGAAACAGATGGAGCAAAGAGCCGCCGAGACCAAGAAGGTTTCGGAAGTAGAAGCGGAAGTTCCATGGAGTCCAGTGTCGCCGCCGGCAGGGGCCGAAGCCCCGGCAATCCAAAAGCCGCGGAAGCCAGACTCCAGCCTTCCCCGTGCCGCAAAGGCGCCAGTTGCGACAGCGGCTGAAGCCGCACCGGCTCTGGAGGAGGCCCAGGCCGGCGACTCGAAGTTCGAAGTGCCAAAGAGACGCTAGTGTACAGCTTTGTCTCTGGAGGCTCCGATGGAAGTTTCGCCTTCGGCCTCCGTGCTACCGGCCGTGGGCTCCACGGCCTCGACCGCCGCACCGACGGCGACTGCGGCACCTTTGCCGCAGCTCTTGCCCGCGTCAGCGTCGCCTCGCCAGAGCCCCAAAAGCCTCGACGAGTTCCGTTGAGGGTCTATTTGAGGATTTTCTTGCAGTGATGCCGGGGCGGTTGAGTCTGGAGGGTGAGGTTCGGTGGAGGACCCGAGGATCATGTTCAGGGTTTCCTAGAGCCATGACCAGGCAACACAAAGGCTCGCGGGCGGACATCCACCGCCAGCGCTGAGGCCACTTGTAGTGATGCCACGGCATGCTTTGTACAGCACTTGAGCCAAGCTGGCACACTTGTAGCAGCAAAGGCAATCAAAGCCAACACTGATGCGCTGCTCGTCCTGCCTGGACCGGTCGTCCTTTGTGTCTTTGTCATTGTCCCCTTATACAGAGTTGGTCAGGCACCACGAGAGAGTCGAGGCAGCCTTGGCCTCATGGGCCCTGCAGCGACTGGTGATCCTGTTTTGGTGCACTCGGAACACTGTAGGTAAAGCACTCTTGGTCGCTATTGTTGTAGCTGACGGACACTGCAAATCTTGCTGTTGCTGGTTTCATTTCTACCAGTTTTGCGTTTAGTCTTTCTCTTCTGATCATTGGCAGTCTTATTGCCTTATGAAGTGGGCCTGCGACATCAGGCCGTTGCGCCGGTCTGAGGCGAAGGTCATCTTCTATGGTTTGGTTGGTCTATGTAGAAGGAGAGTTCGTTCGCACGACCCGGCCAGAACCGGGGCACATGTACCCAGAGGATGTAGGGCTGGCACGGTGGCAACTCCCTGAACTACTTGCGAGTACACATAGCCGTTGTGGCCTGCAAATAGGGATGTGGTATGGGGCCTGGGGGTCTCACGGGTTTCGCACGAAGCTCCAAAAACTCACATGAGAGCTCCTTGCGCTCGCATTCCCGCAAACCGAGGTGGAGACACGACAGAGCTGGACGAAGAAGAGGACGGGCACAAGCTGAGGTTGGCCATGCAGGGCCATTGGTTTCAAGCACTTTCATCACAACGGGCATAACCGGGAGAGGCTTCGTCGAGTCAGTAAGCAGCACAGAGCCCGACTCCGATGCACAGAGCCACATGGCTCGTCACGTGAATCTTTGCAAAAAGTCTTGCATCCACCTGCATGCGCCGACGTTTTCCTGGCCGTGTTGCGGACCGTTGTTTGGTAAACTTGCACGGAGTATGCGTGATGACAATTTTTGGGAGGTTTCTGGCGTAACGTCAGGCAAGTCGAGATGAAGGAAGGCATGCCATCGCCAAGGGCTGGTGTTGAGATGGCCTTGCCGACATTCTGCATCGCAACAGTCATCTGCCTTTTCAGAGATCCAAATCGACATCGAAAAAATGTGTGGAGTCGAACGCATCGCTGCTCATGTTCAGAGCATTTAGACGAAAATATGTGGATTTTGTGCCCGCGCGACACAGCACCAAAGCCGCAAGCCAAAGATTCAAGACTTCTCTGCCAGCCGACCGAAGCTAACGAGAAACCATAAACCCAAACTCTAAATCCTCAAGCCTTTGTCGTAAACTCGATTCCTAGGAGACCCCTCCCGAGAAACGGAGCGAGCCGGCCCCGGCTGTGGAAAGCCGCAGCGAGGCCTTTCCTTGAAATACCGGAAGTTTAGGGTTCTCTGGGACTCCGGACTCGGGGGGTTTAGGGTTTTGGGGGCGTCTTTTCGAAGCGGTTTTACTTCGTCGTGGTGTAAGGTGAGCCTCAACAAAGGCTCTGGATTGTCTCCTTGGCCCTGGGGTGCTTTGGAGAGCCTTCTGGGCAAGAGTTCGATTCAAGTATCGAGGCATTCGCGACAGATCAGCATTTACTGTGGGGTCCACCAATCTCTGCGTCCCTCTGCGCTCTTCTGGTAAATGAGACGTGGCAGCCAGGAGCCGGAGCGGACATCCTCGAAGCTGAACACTGCCCCTTGGCCTTGACTCTGCGTTGGCACACGGGAGATGCCGCCAATACACCGAAAGAGGCTGCTGGGCATCTTTGAGCCCGCCTCTTTTGCAGTCCGTGCCTGATGAGGTTTACATCAACCACGCCGAGCCCAGGAGGCCTTGGGGCGGCTTTCTTCCGCTCGATGCACTCAGATGCGAGATGGAAGGCAGCCTGTGCGGGGCAGTTGCTGCTCTGCTGATCTTGCGAGTCTTTAGGTTCTTCCAGAACTTGGCCAGCACCCTTAGGGACTTCTTCAATTCAACGCCGCCCAATTTCGAGTGTGTGTGGTGGAGATGCTTGAGTGAACCATCCGTTGGACTAGGCTCCGCGACATAGAAGCTGCCGCACGACGAGGGGAGAGGCAGTGCCCTTGGAACAGAAAGCTTGAGGATTCGGAGCTTGTGGTCCTAAGCCCTCGACATGCATATACCTTGGCAGAGGGCAGGGACGCCTGTATTTGGGTAGCCCCATGGGCTGGTTGGTCGCCGAAACTACTTGGGGGTAGCAACATCCTCCAGATTCTTAGTGAAACCAACATTTATACTATAGAGGATCCTCCTAGACGGACCAGACCTCGCGCTCGGTTTGCATTGAGACCAACACATCTGTAATTGACGTCGCCTCACGTTCTCACCTGCCAGCAGCCACTGAAACTAAGTAACTAAGAGGCCGTGTAGAGTTGATTGCACTGAGATCGCTACAAGATCTATAAGTATGCTATGCCGACATACACATTGTGCAATCGTCGCATATGTTTTGATAAGATCCTTACGACTCAGATCTCACCAGATCCTGAGCAACAGGGCTTCGAGCCCTAAGCCGCTAAGCCCCATATTATAAGCCTTCAGCACAGCTCCGTGGAAAGCCCTCAAGAGGGAGCGAGTTTGAACCCTAAGCCTTAAGCCAGCGCTCTGTCATAGAGGGTGTTTATAAAAGACCTCTATGCCAACTCTCTTTGAGTGAACCTCCCTGGAGCTCTACTTACCTTTGGTTAGAAGGGAATGGAGGAATGCGGTACAATCATATAACTACTACTACTACTACTACTACTACTACTACTACTACTACTACTACTACTACTACTACTACTACTACTACTACTACTACTACTACTACTACTACTACTACTATTACTACCATTCTTCCATTCCCCAAGAGGTGCCTCGTCCTCAGCAACTTCGCTGTGAGGCGGCCCGGGCCTTAGCTGCGCAGCAGGCTTTGGAGGTCTCTTGTCTATCTATCTATCTGAAATGTACATATAAATGTATACATGCACATATACATACATATAAATATACATATCAGTGTAAATAAATAAATAAATATAAATAAATATGAATATAAATATACATATATATATATGTATATATAAATATATGCATGCACCTATTATGTATATATGTACTTATAAGTGCTACCGATTACATATTGAGGCGGGGTGCGCGATCGAAGGGGCAGCACGTGTAGTACAGTGTAGTCAGGATCAACTGTAGGGCCGGCTGATTGCGGCTTGTGGAATGCTTCGCCGTTCCTCGCGTGGAAATGCTTGACAAATCCACCTGGCACAGAGCTTGCGTATGCAGAACCCTGTGAGTACCGACCTCAACCCCAAACCAAACACTGGAAGCATGGAAAATTCAGGACTCTGACAGCCTGAAACGTAACTTAGGGCTTCGAGGCTCATGTCCTCCCTCGGCCGAAGTTATAGGCCAATCGAATCCCCAGCACTGGACAGTTTCCTGACTCCAGGAGGCGACGGCCATG
Source organism: Symbiodinium sp. CCMP2592 (assembly GCA_905221615.1). Taxonomy (NCBI): domain Eukaryota; class Dinophyceae; order Suessiales; family Symbiodiniaceae; genus Symbiodinium; species Symbiodinium sp. CCMP2592. The sequence goes on along the minus strand of CAJNDT010006040.1, from coordinate 269,107 downwards.
ATGGACCTGTAGTGATGTAGTGAATCAGAAGTCAAGGCACCTGCCCCCTTTGCGTGTCTTCGTGCGTGGCTGCGTCTGGCATGCACCTAGGATCTGTGGCGTCAGCGGCGCAGATGCTACCAGGGCCGTGCCCTCGCAGGAGGGCAAGCAGTCAATGCAGATGCGAAGCACGAAATCAGAGTGCCGACAGCATATGATACTTGTAGAGTCGACTTTAGTCTGCAAACACGTCTCGCGTGGAAGGGCCGGAGAGGGTCAAGGGCGCATGCAACGGTCGACCTTTTGTGCAAGGCCGCCACGCGGAATCTGTCAGAATGACTGAGTCGCTAAGTCTAAGTTTGTGAGAGCTCCTTGAAAGGGCTGCGCTGAGGTCGAGGATCTTTTGGTGGTGCGCTGCCAGGCCTGTGGCCACGTCGAGCGCTCAGCAAGCAAAAGCTTCGGGCTTCTAACTGAGAACAGAGAGCTGGGGGAAAAAATGGGGGCGAGGCTGAAAAAGCTGTCATGGTGTATCGCATGCCATGCGTGCCTACCGAACTTGAGTTGTCCGATCTGCTACCCAGAGCTCTTGTGTGCGCGACGTTCCTGCTACACCCTGTTACCTACGTCCCACTGGAAGCATGTAGGACTGGCAGGCTATTCTTGCTCGTCGGCCTTGTGCTTTGTTCGGTTTAGTTTAGTGTTGCTGAACCTCAGATCATCACGTGTTGTTTCCGCTCCAGCTCAACCTCAGTCTGCTAATTACAAGTAGTGGCCGCGAGACCGCTGTGCGAGGTCTACCCAGCCGAGGTAATCGGCAGCAATGTTCAGGCGGCCAAGCGCGCACGGAAGGCCGTAGCAGCTGACAAGATTGAGGTCTCCGGCGGGTAGGTCGAGATTTGAAAGTTTTGGGCAATTTCGGGCTTCTCATGAGTGCTGATGTTCATGGTATTTCGTCCGGTTCGCCGAAGTGGATTTTAGCAGCAGATCAGGCTTTGTGGGCCTAAAAAATGGCCCTGGCTGGCCCTTGGTCTCGGTTCGCGATCCACAGCTTTAGGTCGGTCATGGTCACTGTTTCGGATCTCTATCACAGTTCATATTGATGCCAAGGAAGATTGTCATGGTTCTGGTATCTTCTAAAGCTAGGACGAGGAGATTTCCTGTGAAGGGGCTTCGAAAAGGTGGCAGCATCCGCAGGTTGTGCTACAGTATTTCCCGGTACGAAAAAAGGAAGTGCTGTCCTGCTTGAGTGCTCTTGCAGCTTGCTTAAAACCGCCCGAAGTCTCTGTCTCGCAGGCGCTCAACTGTGGGCATTGGATCTTCAGGCGCCGGCCTAGCTGCGAAGAGAGCCCAGCGAAGCATCCCACGCGTCAGTTCCTGATCACGAACGAGTTTCTAAGCAGAAATGTGCACACCAACATATCCGTCGAAGCATGAGCAGAGGCATGCGCTCTTGCTGACTTAAGTAGTACGGTGCATGCATGTATTCCCTGCCACAACCACAACCACAGCAAAGCTTCGCGCCGGGGTTTTTCAATCAGCAGGATCGAGTTTCGCTTTAAGCTGGCCCTTCAGGAGGAGCCGCTTTTCCGCTGTTGTTTTGATTGCATCAGCTTGAACGTGTCATTCTTTGATCAGTCCTTTTTTATCACTTGGATATTCAGGGATTGCTTCTCCTTGATTTGAGGTCCTTTGCGATTCTGAGAGTTGGGACTCGGCGAGGTTATGGCCTTGAAGGCGCATGTGAACGTCTCATGACAGCGTGAGGACGACAGCCCTTTCTTCGAGGTCTTCGTGGCCGGCGAGGCCGTCTTACGTAGAAATGCATGGCCTGCACAACGAAGTTTCAGAAAACAGAGGCTTCAAATGAAGAACGACCCTTCAAAGTAGGACCGCTAGGATGACGTCTCTCAGAACCACTGAAAAGATGCCGCCTGGCCCATATCACCGACCAAGCTCACTCGCCCGAAGTTCAACTCAACTCTAGGGGCCCAACTTTAGGGCTGAACCGCCAGTTTGGAAGAGTTGAATTCGTGGGCTTTTGATGCTTCAGGCTTTAGCGTTTTGGCCCCTGTGGGAGGCCACAGATCTTTTTGGCGCACGTGCCGAAGAAGGTGGGTGTACCTGGTGTAGCTGCGGGCGTTCACTCGGGACCCGAGTCTTTAGCTTCGGTCCTTCGAAGCGAGAGCTTATCATTCGTCCCATTGTCTACTTGCTGTGCACACCGCCCCGTGCAGTGCTGTCGGATCCCGATGCTCGAGTGGAGCCGCAGAAGCTCCTGGATGCATTACGCCAGGCCACTTGCAGGGTGTTTTGAGGGCTTTCTTTGATAGCGATAAGACATTTGTTCCAGGAGGTTGGGGGATGGATTCGTAGCGTCGCAGTCAGGAAGTGACAAGGTGGCCAAAGGCCGCACCGTCAGCCGCTCGTCTTTGATTTCGTCCCAGTTTGTTAGCCTGCCGAACCAAGAAGCCATGTATTCGAACCCGTAGGCCAGTGTTGACTGCGACTCTGAACCACAAGCGGCCCGACTCCGTGAGAGGACTTCCGGAAGTCGCAAGCAGATGCTGGCATCGATCTCAGTCGCTCCCGGACGGAGCTCCATGAAGCAACGGCCTGGTGATCTTTCGCTCGAAATCCGGGGGTTTCAGTCCTGTGGACTCCGAAAAGCACCTTGCTGAAGTAGCCATGGCCATGGCTCCCAGCAGAACGAGCGGTCCAGCTCCGCCCTGAGGCCATTCCTTGGCCGTTTACAGACACGCTGAAGCCTCAGCCTTCCCAAGCAAACGCCTCGCCTCCGGTCGCAGCCATTGGATTGCTCTGCTGACCGTGGCCTGATGCTTGCACGCCTCTGTCAAGTGCCTGAACCATGTCTCACTTGCCGTCTAGAGAGTTTCACATCTGTACCTGATGCAATCCACAAGTCGCTGTAGTCTCACGTAGGAGCCTCATCCCAGGAACCCCGACTCCCGGTCCCGAAGCCCACCTAGGATGGACCTGCGACTGCAGTTTCTGGGGTGCCGCTTGGCTTGCCCAGAGACTGCGAGGGGTCGCTGCGAGCTGCTTTAGAAACCATCGCAGGCCTTTTTGATTTTTGGAGGCACAAGGAGCTCTCTGGCCAAGGTATGCAGTCTGCGACACCACCCTGACGCTGACCTGAGAGCGCGATCAGCAGCAATACAGACACACACCGTTACGGTAACCCTCAAGAGACGATGCCAAACCTAAAGACTACTTCATAAACTCTAAACCACCCTTGCAGCCTGCAAAACACGTTGAACACGACAGCCTCCGCCATGACCGTTGGTGGCAACGGCATCTTTTCTCCCAAGCGGCTTTGCTACCAGGAGCCCTTCTGTGCTTCCGACTTCTCCTGCCTTGCACGCTTCCGGTTCTTGGTCGCTGCAGGCCCCGACTTTCGGAAGCTAAGACACCTCGCAGGAGGCAGCTTGAATATCACGGAGCAGCATGGACGAGACCGAGGTGGGTTCATCGATCGACACTAGGATCCATCAGAAAGCGGTGCATGTCGCGGTTCTGTTGCAGATTGGCAGTGCAACTCGCCCACAGCTAGTCTTTACGAACTCTTCGGTGGAATTGTAAAGCTCCTGAACACCAGCAGCCCGAAGATTGCCAGGTTGCTGCTTCACCGGATTGGTTGAGGACTAGAAGCTGGTCCCAGAGTGTCAATCACACTGCCCAGCAGTGTCTGCAGTTTCACAAATATCGCTGAAACTGCGATGCCTGTTTGCCGAGTGTACTTCAAAGGTCAGTTTCGACGACAGAGTCCATTTTCTATCTCTAGATTGACTCTAGATGGTTTTTTGCACAGCATGTTCTGCTGATTAAGCGTCTCGTGGTCCGAGTTGGCCCAACCGAAATCGCAACAGTGCATCACTTTGTGAATAATTCAGAGCTTGCTGCAGACTCTTGGATGTGGCCTGGTTGTTTCCAGAGTGGGAAAGTGCAGCCCTCGCAGAGTTACTTCACAGATGTTGTGGTGTGGCTATGAGTTTTTGGTGGAGGCTCAGGTGTCCGCACAGAGTGGAAACCCACCCCAACATTCGAGAAACGACCCTTCTTGTTTCCAAACTCTCAAAGCCACCTCGCGAGCTTGCAGCAGCTGGGGGGCGGGGAGCACTTCAGAGATTCCAGAGACCGAGCGGATCCCCAGATCCCCGGGGTGTGTCAAGTCAGGTTTTTCGGGTGTCAGGTGTAGGAGTCCGAGCTTCCGATTCGGGCATACTGGGAGGCACCCGCAGCCCAGGAAAGCTTGGGTAACTATACTAACTATACTTCGGGAACTTAGTCAGCACTTTCGGGATCATCTCTGGATCTCCGTCAGCGAGAGTGCTCTGCAAGGGCCAAGTGGATGACTTCTTGGCTGCTTGTGGGGGCAGAAATGACGTTGGTCGTGCTGCTTTTTGTTGATGGCGCTGGTGCTGGTGCCGGCGGTTTGTGGCTCATGGGTGTGGCACACTCCTAGGCTGCTTCGTTCAATCAGAGCTTGTTCGATGTCGAGTGTAAGAAGATATCCGGAGAAGAAGCCTTCGTCGAAGGACAGAAGGTCGCTAAGAGGCTTAGCCGGCATCTGACTCCAAGAGCAATGCCCGAGTGCCCGAAAGCCGCCGCTGTCGCAGCTGTTCGGCTCAAGTCTACCGCGCTGTTCGCCTGGGGGACTGAGGAACGGCACACTTTTAAGGCTCGGCGGCGGGGCGACCGGGGTGTACGACTTGCATCTACTGCCCCGTGACGCCCGATGCGAGTTTCGGGCATGTGAGATGGATCCCTGCGATTCGTCAGCTTTTGGGGTTTGATGCATGTCCAACCACAAGGCATGACAACCGTATTTTCAGCTGCACCTAGAGGTCCTAATCATTCTTCAGGAGGCTTCTGGCTTTGGGATCCTCCCGCTTGCAGCTTTGCTCTCAGGCTCTCTCCCAGCCCCGCAAACATTATCTTATTCTGACTTGAGTTCGCTCCTTCCAGGATGTGGTGGCGCCTACCTCAGACAAGAAGGCTCCATCAGGTGCAGTTTTGCCAGGTAAGTGAGGGCAGCGATCGGGCTTGACTGTCATTCGATCCCAGAGATGCCTTGCAGTGTTCAGTGTCGCCTGTGCAAACTCGGCTGGTGCATCGCCGTCGGCTTCTCTTGGCAAAGGTATGGGCCTTCGCCATACCATGGCTACGGCCACGCACGGAGCCCAGTGCTTTGCGGCACGAGCCTGGGAAGGGCGCCGGATTTCGATGTCAGTTTGGGTCGTGGAAGCATCGATCTGTGCTTTAGACACTCGGCAGCTTGCCTTTGAGGACTGGTGGGGTCCGCCTCGATACTATCGAGACCGATACGACCGCGATCGGAAATGGGACCGGGAGCAGGACAAGGATAAAGAGGCGCGTGGGACTAGTCGGCGTGGTTTACAGGGAGCTTGCCAAAGCCACGATTCGTTAAGCTCGCGCACTGGGCAACCGTAGCTGGTTTTGCTCGTTGCGAGCCAGACTTGAAGAACCTGCCATGCTTGTTCGGCAATTCCTACTTCGTTTAGAAGCTCATCGGGTAATCCTCTGGGAAGTGAGGCCTACCGGGCAAGTCTCTGTCCCTAAGCCAGCTCAGCCTTAGCTTCGAAAGCTTGACAGGGCAAGCCGGCCGACCGGCCCCGGAGTGAGGATGGGGAGAAGGGCAAGGACGGGGACACCCGGACACCCCCTCCGCTCAGACGCAAGGGAGGGCTGGGCCTTCTGCATCCCACCTGCACTCGACATCGATTGGAAGTCACAAGAGCCATGGCTAGTGCAGCCCGAATCAGAGCATTGCCCCGATCTGACAATGCCCTCTGAACCCGAAGGTCCTCCAAATCTGATTCCTCCCGTGAGCCCCTGAGTCCCGTATCGGATGCTTCCTCGCCTGCGAGGAGGCGAACTCAGGTCCTGCGCTCGAGCTGGCAAGGACAGCTCAGCGCCTGTCTGTGGGCCTGTCATAAGAGGGGCTTCAGAACCGGAGGGCTGCAAAAAGTTTCATGCTTCAGCGCCCCTCGTAGGGGCTCTGAGTCTTGGGATCCGGCATGATTGAGAAAACCCACGTTGCGCAGTCGGGGAAGTTTGTACTGAGATGTGCGGCCAGCAGATTTGCAGGAGCATCTCACACTTCTTGTCGCACCAGCAGAAACTGGGAGCATCACATTCCGATGCCCGATGTTTCTGGCTGCAAACAGCCCTTGTGCCAAGTCTTGGAACTTCAAAGCTTGCAAACGTTAGAGGCGATCTGGTGGACTGAGAATGTCGAAAGCCCCTTGTGTTATGTGGCCGGCAGGAAGCCATATCGGCAGATCATTGACGAGCTCATCAAAAACACTGCGACTTGCTGAAGAGAGCAATCATTCGGTTCCGCCATCCTTCATGCTTTGCAGCACAAGTCGAGTCGTGGGCTCTGGAGAATTGGCTTCGTTTCAGCCTTGACATGTGCCTGGGGTTGGAGATGGGGGGTTTAGAAAGGTTTAGTTTAGTGTTTGGGCCGGCCCTGGCGAGCATGAAGATGCAGGGGGGAAGAGAAGCAGATGCACTGTGCATAGCAGGTCCTATGCCGCAACGACTTTGACCATAAGATCCTTCTCCTGTTGGATGCACTCTGGGAGCGGAACAAGCTGCAAGATGCAAGGGCCTAAAACAAAGGGGATTCCAGTGTAGACGCCAGTGTGTAGGGCTTTGGCTTAGGGTTTTTGGAGACTGGCGGCTTGTGATCAGGTGTTCTGATCCATGTGCATTCTGCATCTTGGTGTAGGTCCTGAGCCTTATTATTCGGCTTTTGCCACGAGCCTGTGCACAAATAAGCTGCAATCCACAAAGACGCCGGCTTGTGACACTCATGCTCACTTAGGCCTGCTCCCATGTCAAGAAAGTGGTGGAGGTCCTTCCACGAGATAAGGTCACACACTGGAGAGGCTCTCCGCACACCGGGAGGGAGGTGTCTCAATGAAAGCATGTTTGTATATATCTTATGCAGTGTCTAAAGCATGATGTACACATATGTACATGCACCCAGAGGCATCTATCTATATCTATATTCCCACATAAATATGTATATGAATATGTATACATGTGTACATACATACATGCACACATATGCACGCATATGCACACATATCCGCACATGCGTATGTGCACACACTCATACGCGCGCACACACGCACATATGTCTGTCTATCTATCTGTCTATCTGTCTACCTAAGTATACGCACATGCACATGCACGCGCACGTAGACATATACAGACTATGTATATATATATATATATATATATGGACACACCCCCCACCATGACCTACCTCGGCCTCTTTTCCATTGTAAATACCGTCAAAACCTTCTCTTGGCAGGGATTCGCGTTTGGCATACGATTCGTGCTTTGCGTAATTTTCGGGGATGATACCTTCTCTATCATGGCTGATGTGAAGTCATGTCTCTTTACAACGTCGTGCCTACTCATGTCCGCTTTCAAATTCATATGCCTGTATTCATAAGCAAGAAACATTAAAAGAAACCATACGATACGACGGCGGAAACCAAAAAACCAAAAATCCAAAAATCCAAAGCCTTTCTGAGGGGCCCGAAACTTTTGGATTTTTTGGTTTTCCTAGGTCTTTTTTGGTTTTTTGGGCTTTGCCTTGGCGAAACCATGGCTTTTTTTGGATTTTCGGTGGAAAACCAAAAAAACACAAGGTTTTTTTTGTTTTTCTGCTGTGTCTCTCGTGAAAAACCAAAAAACACCCGTGTTTTTTTGGATTGCTGCTGGAAAACTAAAAAAACATTGGATTTTTTTGGATTCCTGCTGGAAAACCAAAAAACATTGGATTTTTTTGGTTTTCTGTTGGAAAACCAAAAAAACCCTAGGAAAACAACAAAATCCAAAAGTTTCGACCCCCCTGACAAAGGTTTTGGATTTTTGTTTTTTTGGATTTTTGGTTCTCGGAGCCTTAGAGCCAATACAGCGCGCAGCATGCTTGATCGGAAATGGTTTCGTTGTTTACGCGCAGTAGTCTTCAGATTTGCATTAGGCATTAGTGTTAGTATTAGTATCTGCGTTCTAGCGTGTTGATTAGTGTTACTGTTAGTGTTGGTGTCAGTGTCAATGTCAATTCCAATGTCAGCGTTAGTATTAGTCTGAATATAAGTCTATACAATAGGTGTACTAATGGTAGTGTTAATGTCTAGTGTGAGTTTTAGTATTCGTATTAGTCTTGGTCTTAGTCTCTGCCTTATTCTTAGCGTTAATATTAACCAGTGTATAGTCTCATATCAGTATATTCTGTATTTGTAAGTCTATGGTAACATTGGAATAGTAGTATACGAGTATATTATTTATTGGTATGTGAAAATACAGATTCTTTGGTACATTGATGTGTCTGTTTTTTGTATTTGGTTTGAACGTGATTATTAGTATTCGTAGGAGCATTAATATTGGTATCAATAGCAGTATCGCTGTTCATACTATGCATAATCGTATTAGCTGGAGTATCAAGTGGTAATACTGCTATTCATGTTAGTGTAGGTTTTTTTAATGTGAATATAAATACTGAGAACAATTAATAAGACTATGCGCATTAATCTGCGGAGGAACTGTATCACTTATGTGCATATTAGTATTAATGTTAGCATTTGCGTGTATATTGGTAACAAATAAATACTAAAATTACTATCAATATGGGTATGTTTTTTGATATTCGTAGGAACACTAGTATTCATATTAGTATCGGTATTACTGAAAGTACCCGTCTTCGTAAAAGTATTTGTAATCATACTAATTCATATCAGTACGAGTATTAAGATGGCTTCACACAGAATAAACATGTGTGCACATGTAACCCTCATTACGATCCTAGGTAGGATGCACACATCGTTCTGTTTTGGTCCCGTCTTTGGGTTATGCCTATGAGTACATGAACAAAATTAAAAACAGACAATGACAAACACAAAGTTACCCGGCGCATCTAACGATCTTACGTAGGATGCAGACACTGTGCTGTCTTGGTCCTGTCTTCGGGTTATGCCTATGGTCATTATATGACCAGAGTTATGAATATCCGGAACGTTTAGGCAGTATCCTATTAAACAATTGCAGGCATTGAAGCTTGCCCAAATCCGCCAACGGCGATGTCGCGCCGTCGTAGGTCATTACAGTGTATTCAGCTATTGATTATACACGAGATATGTTTCCATTGTTTATGTATGAGTGTATTTTATCCTAATGGTTTCCTCAAATCCTTACATGTTCTACTACCCATTGCTAGCCGAAGCACCTCGCGGTAGGTCTTATATATAGATAAACAGATAGATAGGTATACATAGATACATGTGCATACACACACACACACACACATATATATATATATATGTATACACCACACATATGTATACACTTATACCGGGCACATGTAAGTACACCTGTACACAGGGCATCTATGCACGTATATATGCGTGTGTAGATATGCACATGCGGTCTAGGTATATACACACACACACCCATACACATACATACATACATACATACATACATGTATATATATATATATGTATAGATATATAAATATACATGTATGTATGTATGTATGTATGTATGTATGTATGTGTTTGTGTCTATGTATACATGCCTCCATGCATGTAATGTATGCATGTATCTGTGTTTGGGCATGTATGTACGTATGTATGTATGTATGTATGTATGTATGTATGTATGTATGTATGTATGTATGTATGTGTGTGTGTGTTGTATAGAGACACAGGCCAGCGCGCGTGCGAAGCTCCTTCTCGGTTCTCCTGTGGTTCGAGAGGCTACCTCCACAAGCTGCTGCGAAACTTCGACGAGGATGCGTACCACGACGTCAAGGTGCGAACCTAGAAGGTCAAGATGCTTGGACTCAATCCGGCTCGCTCCGGGCTTCATGCCTTCGGAAGGCAGGGCAGAAAATGCAAAAGTGTCGCCCTTTACTTTTGCTCTGCGCTCTGGGCCTGTTAAGGGCTTTGGGCTTCTACTTCCGGAAGTGAGGGGCGTTTTGCCAGGGCACGCTGGCAGCTGCAAACGCAGAGAAGCTGCCTTGGATCCAGGCGCAACCTTGGAGTCGTCTAAGTGGTCAGTTGTCCGACTTTCCTTCTCAAGCCAAGGGCTGTGTGGATTTCGGAAACTCCGGTTTGTTTCTGAGCAGCTATTCGGATGGATCCGACTTGCTTCTGCCAACCAGGGTGGATGTCCGCATTGAGGCTCAGCGGTTCATTCATCATAAGGGCTGAAGAGTCAAGATGTCGAGGGTCCATACCTCTTGGAATTTGTAGGGTGATGAAGCAGTCAAACCCTGGACCATGAACGCTGGGAGCCCAAAACCCCAAACCCTTAAACCCCAAACTGCAAAAGATTCTCAAACTGAGACTTAAACCTGCCCCCCAACAAAACTCAGTAGACCGCTTTGGCTTCAGCCCTCAACAGTTCTAAGCAAGCTACGGTGTCTCCTCAGGAGAAGCCTCCAGCTTCCGGAGACTCTCTCCGTGTGTGTGCAGCTGCCACTTGGGTAGGAAATGGTATGTTGGTCTTCGATTCCGTGGGGTCTCGTGGTTGTTCATCGCTGAGAACTGGAGTTAGGTGTGCTGCCTGGAGCCTGGATTCAACGATAGCTTTACATATCGATTCAACACCCGGTTTCGATTGCCACCTTGGCGTGCTCTTCTGGAAGCCGGTGTCTACAGCAGGAGGGTGTGGTCCCAGGCGAAGGCTTGTTCACAAGGAGACACCTAGAGCCGAAGCTTCTAAAGATTCCGAAGTCTGACGATCATCTAAGACCATGAGCTTCAGGTCTGCAAGCCGTCCGAGAAGCCCAAGTGGCTCCTAGAGTTCCAAACTACAAGTGAGCTTAGATCGGTGAGCCCTCGAAGCACTGATTTGTCAAGATGACACCGGTTTAACGGAGTCCTCCCAAACTGTCAAGCCCCAACTGGATGTGTTGTTCTCAATCCTGAGCCCCTGGTTCCTGAGGAATTCCAGCCGGGACAGCTGGCTTGGAGTGGAGCTATCGGGAAGAATGAGTATGTGGCAGTAGCAACACACAGGCCCCCAGCTCCGCGTTGGGTGTTCGGTGTCAGGTTAGCAGGCTCCATCTCCTGAGTCCAAGATGTTGAAAAGCCCATTGGTCTGGGGGCCGCCGTTCTCCCCCAAACATCCAGCACTTCAGGCCTCAGGCTGGGTTCACGGTTGGACTTCGTCGGGTTGGAAGGTACATGCGGGGCCATACCAAAATTACTAAAGCGCTGCCAAAGTCCACGGGCAGAGATGATCCGCGGAAGCAGCTCAACGCCTGAAGATCTGACGTGAGGATCTGACGGACGTTAGACATGCATCTACCTGACACATCAACTTTCCGGCTGTTGCCACGCAACGCTGAGCAAAGCCAGGCTTTGCGCTGACGCACCAGAGTTCGATCCCAGTCAATCTACTTGGGCGCCACGAGCCGTTGAGAAGGCCGGGAGTGATACATGTTTTGTTTTGGAGGCTTCAGCAAGACCAAGGGCTAAGACATAAGTATCCTGTGTGCTGTAACACATTGCAAAGTGGCCGGGGTGCTTCACGATGCAGGGTAGAGCCACGTCCACATTGAGCTTCAAGTGCCGCATCCAGACCTGGCCCCAATCGGCCTGAGCCCACGTGCCCACGCCCCTTTCGACTTCCAAACCCGTCGCCACAGGCCGAGGGCGCATGAGGGGCATCAAATCTTCTGATTCCGCACCGCAGAGACAGCTGATTGCAAGTCTTGACAGCGCTGACAGCCTCTTAGCCTCAAACCTGAGCCTCAAGGCTTGTAACATAACCTTTCAGTCAGACACGGCCGTTCATGCCTTCTTTTCCAGCCAAGATCCGGTTGATCAAGCCCAGCAGACATAGATCATGGAGCCAAACAAACAAAGCTACACCTCTGCAGTCTCTCATTTTGGAGACTTCTGGCCGTCACCAGTAGACTCTAGCGGAACCTAGCCGGATTGCGGCGAGTGCTGGCTGGTCAGATGTTCCAGACGGCAATCAGACCTTCGAGAGAGCTACAGGCTCCCTGTTCAGGGATTTTCTTCTCTGTGCCCTTGTGCCGCTGCCGACCATCCACAGCTGAGAACCGCCGTTTCGGCAGATGAATTCAGGTGAGTCTAGCTCGAAGCTAGTTGCGAAGCAGGTTGCCGGTTACTTGTTGTTCAAGCGATGAACCTTGTAGGCGGTGTTCGTGAATGCTGGCTGGGCCTTTCTAGTTCACACCGACAGCTGCACAATCCCACACACAGAGGCAAGCTTTTGCAGTCGCAGGGCTGAGGACCCACCGGCTCGTTTCTAGAGGTGCCTTTTTAGAAGCTTCGGCTTACGTTGCAGACTTCAACCTGCTGGGACGGTCGAGCACCTTTCGTTCGTGGACAGCTTTCCTTTTAAAGACCGGCCCACGGAGCGAACTTGTGGCTTTCGTGCTGAGTCAAACCGCGAAAATGTGCGCGATTCTGCATGGAAGTGTGTGCCCAGAACTCCTGGAAGTGAGGAGGGTGCTGGGATTCTGGGATGCACCGGAGGTTTCCTTGAGCGCTTAACCGGCACGCATCTCCCGAGAAGTTCCAGCCAGGAGCCATTCCCTCCGTTCTTGACTGCAGGCCGCAGATGGCTTGTTGCCAGTGCCGTCTGATACATCCAGCGCATGCCCTTGTTGTGTCAGGGCCATCAGGCAGTGAGGAATTGGCATCGGCGTTTGGCCTTCATGTGATGGTCTCAAGCTGGCTGTGAGGTTGTGTAAAGCTTCCCAGACAATGTTGTATGTGCAGGAATGTAAGTTGTGCTCTTGCAAAAGGGTAATCGGCGAACTCTGTCATTTGTCTTGCAGAGTCAAGCCCCACTATTTTCCACTTTCTCGAGTTTCGAGATAGCGAATCAGCTATACCTACCGACAACAAGCCCTTGGAGCAAGTAGTTGGTCAATACATCAGTTCATGTAGCACTCGGCTGGCATTCAGTGCTGCCGCGCCGCTGCTGCGATGGTCATGAAGGTGGGGGGGTTCTGCGTTTGCTTTTGCGGACGTTCATGAGCCTTCCCGAGGGACGGGCCCCAGGACGGGCGGCAGGGTGATCCTCGCTCGTGGCCGCGTCGTTGCAGCTTGCATAACTAAACGAAGTACACTAGGCCACTAGGCTTCAACAAGGAGTGCTAAGCATGCAGGGATGGTGGCTTCTGCCCTCAGCGTCTTTTGGCACCACACCGTCCAATATCAGTCCTCAGAGACTGTGTGCCTTCGCTCGTAATTTCTCATATGCAGTCGTCTTGAACATGAACGAGCACCAGAAACCTCGTGCCGTCGCTTGAAATGAAAGGTGTTGTGAGATAATTTCTCAAACTCCAGAATCGTGTGCAGTGTGTGCTGCCTTACTTCTACGCCACACGTTCCAGCCAATGGATGCCACTTCAAATCTTCATTCGTTGGCTGGCACCTTGTCAGATGCCGACCTCACGGCGAAAAGAGTCAGCGGCTGGCACCTGAGAAGCGGTGTTTGGCTGTTTGATCCCGGCATCGCCACAGCTGTTGCGCCGAATAGCTACAGTGGATTGCTTCTTGGATTTCTTGTTGGGGATGATGCAGGTCATCGTTTTGGATCGCGGTGCCTTTGGCATACTGGGGAGAGCTTAGATAGTGCAGTCTTATCGTTATTAAACATGAAGATGTACCGGCGCTTGGATCACGGGAGTGATTGGTGGGCGAAAGGACAGGCCCCTTCAAAGTTTCGGTGGTCGCCATGCTCCCAGGGCACTCGCACATCCATCCATTCGCTCGTTGAATACGGCACTGGTGTATTTACGAAGCGCCATGTTGCAATTCGCACTTCGATGCCTCCCCGAAACACTCCGAAACTGGACCACGAGACCTAATTGACTGCGGGCTATGCGATTCATTTACCTGCCGAAACCTGAATAGTGCAGTGCTGCGCTACTGCCAAGGCCTCGTCGTCCTCTTCGACGTTGACGCGCCGTTGGAGCAATCCGACCGCATGTGCGACTACATTTTCAGATGGATTCGGTCACAGATCAGGCTAGGCTATTGTGCGAACTCTTGCGTTCCGAGCAGGATCGAACAGGCACATCACTCACGAAGCAGGAATGGAATCATCTTCTTGCCCTGAAGCCTCAACTCTGGACCCTCGACCCTCAACCCTCAACCCCAAGCCCCACGCATCCAAACCCTCAGCCTTAGATTCTGAATCCGTAGCTTGAACCCTAAGCTTCAAACTCTTAAATCCCCAACACTGAAGTGCCCCAACCACCAACCCCGAAAGCCCGAAAGCTGCGAGAGCTCGAGGCAAAGGCCGCAATGACTGCGGTCAGGTCGATGCCGGCGTCCAGCGCTTGGAGACATACTATGAACACAAAACGCATTTGGACATGAGTCTCGCAATGCCCTATATTGTATCATTGCACTATAGCATATACATATATAGACATATATATATATATACATATATATATATATATAGATTTATCTATAGATGTGTGTGTGTGTGTGTGCTAACCCCCAATGCCCACGCCCGAGCTGATCGGGCATTACATCACAGTAAGTTCTACTATCTTGCTTGCTTCAGGTTCGTGTCAATATGCGAAGTTTCCCCTACATCCACAAGACTGCTGCGCTGATTTGCAGGCCTTCTGCAGTTATCAAAACACACGCAAAGTGCAAACTTCAGACAGTTCACAATTCCTCAGAAAGTTCGCTCGTATGTTTAGTGTTGCAATACCATGTGTACCAGGTTCTGACATTTTGAATGGGTAACTATGAACAGCATTCGCCCAATGTTTAGGCACTGTGTTTACCTAGTAGATTGATGATGTGTAAACAGAATTCCTCAAATCTCAGATTCAACCAAGACGTGCTCAACTGCAACAGCTATGGCGACCTATGCTCTCTCACCGCGCGCATAGTTTTTTGACCCGATATTCCTGACGTACGACTTATAAGCTTTCGTGCATTCCTTGTGTAAAAGATGAATATTGGTAAGAAATCACTGCAGTAATGATACCTAAGCAGAGAATCATACGAAACGCGGTAGCTAAGCCTTAGCCTAATTTTCGAGGCTACGGTTGGTTTGACAAGGAGACAACAAACCCAACGAAAAGCAACGACATATTCAATGATGATGCAGCATAGCAGTATTACGCTTGTGAATCGTGAAAGCTTTTTGCATCCAAATGCTACTGCCCAGCGCAGCTTCAAGCTTGCCGTGCCCAAGCATCAGGTAGGACTTCGAAGGATGCTGCAACCGAAAGCTTCAGAAGCCCTGCCGGCACATTGGGTACAACATCACAGAGATGAGTTAACTTGAACTAGATATTCAGTGAACGCTGGCGAAGTATTGCCAGATTGAATCTCACCACTTGGGCATTGCATACTAGTTGCCGTAATATTCATTTGTAACTGAATGTAAGTATTGAACAATATGCCAACATTAGCCAGGTTCTAAGTGTGACGGCATAAAGCATCTCATTGTTCTGTCGACAGTGCAAACACTCAGCGGCAAACAGCTTAAAATCGGCGGTTCGATTCTCAGTTAATTGCATATTAGGGTATTGTGATTCCACATGCCGGAGTGCGAAGCAGAAACAAGAATAAGAAGACTTTTCTTCGAGCTGGAGAACCACTTAATTTGGCAGCGCCGTTCATAAGTTCATATCATGCAAAACAAAATGGTGAACGAAGCATTCACTGGTATTTGCACTTTTGTGGCTTCCAATGTGTACAAACATGTGGCAGACGTGCTCATCGCAGCGGTCTGAAAGGGGAATACCGGCGAGGATACAGATGGTGATGACGGTCTTGTGAGGTAGCTAATGATAATGATGCGCATTATGTTAACCGTCTTGGTGAGAAACACGGCATTTCATTCATGAATCAAGCTGTGCGTGCGACCAACACTTTGACTATGTGACAGGAAGGGATAGGCGAATCAATGCCTCTACTTTGGAACATGATCAGACAATCAAGAATTGCATACGCAAGGGGGTGGGGGGAAAGGGGGGGGGGGGGTAGCATATGTATTTATGTATATATGTATATATGCATATGTGTCTATTAATATATATATATATATATATATATATATATATGAGATGTATAAAACTTTCTGTATGTATGTACATATGTCTATGTTTGCCTATGTATGTGTATATGCATGTATATATATATATATATATGTATATATATATATATATGCACAGCGACACAAGCATATATGCATGTGTATATATCATGAGATGCGCATACAGACACACATGAACACAGACAAATATGGATGTACCCATGTACCTATGTAGACGACTGACTGACTGACTGACTGACTGACTGACTGACTGACTGACTGACTGACTGCATGCATGAATGAGCTGATTGAACATATATATTCAATGGAATGGAATGACATGAAATGAATGAATACACCAGTATTTTAGAATGTACGAATGACCCAATGAATGAATGCCTGAATGGCTGAGCTGGTTCAATGAACTGACATGAAATGAATGAATACATCAATATTAGAGTATACAATGGATGAATGAATGCATGCACGCACGAATGAAGCGTTGATTGATTGATTGATTGATTGATTGATTGATTGCAGGAGTGAGTGATGGATTGATAGTGATAGATCGGTTGATGATTGACTGATTGATTGTATGTAAGTACGTATGTATGTATGTATGTTTGTATGTATGTATGTATGTATGTTTCTTCTTTATAGGCATGCACGTACGTAGGGATAGATAGACACACTGACACATGGACAGATAGACAGGTAGGTAGACAGGGAGGCAGACAGGCAGACAGATATACAGATGAGCAGATCGTTTGTCGATGTTTGTCGTATGTGTCACATCGTATAGAGTATCGGATGTGCGTGCGTATATGCACATATCATATGTATTTATATATACATATATGTATATATATGGGCATATACGAACATACCCCCCACACACACATAAACATATACATTCATAAACATATTATATACAGATATGCATTATATACATATATACATGTATAATCACATATATATATATATACATATATATATATATATATATATGCTATTCGTATGTGCATATATGTTCAAATTTCTGTACATGCACGCTGAGTATACATTTAGCCGAAGGCCCTCGGCCTCGCTGGCGCTCCTGGGCTGCCTCTGCCGCCGCCTCCTGGCCTGGAAAGGCTCAGAGGGCTCAGAGTGCCTACCTTTGGTTCGTAGGGAATGGAGGAATGGGGTACAATTATAACTACTATTACTACCATTCTTCCATTCCCTGCTCACCAAAGTTAAGAGTGATTTTATTGAACGCTTCCTTCGGTCTTCCCAATATCAACTGCTACGAGTGGTGATACATGCGTGCGTGCCTGCATATCTGTATGTGGGTATGTAGGAAGGTATGCAAGAAAGTGTGTGGTGTACGTAAGACAGTATATCGTATGTGCGGCTGTATGTATGTATGGATGTATGTATGTATGTGTGTACACATCTGTCTGCCTGTCTGCCTGTCTGCCTGTCTGCCTGTCTGCCTGTCTGCCTGTCTGCCTGCCTGCGCGTCGGTCGGTCGGTCTGTCTGTATGCATGTGCGCGGAGTCAGTCTCCAAGGATGTGCACCTCAAGCCATCAATTGCTTGAAACTGGGCAGTCCGAGGCAAAGGAGACGTCCTCAAAGTAAGCCATGCCGAGAAGTTTCAGGGAAGGGCTTGATCGATTGGAGCGTGGGAAGTCCCTGCAACAAAAATGGCTGAGGTCCCAGGCCATACCCAAACCAATGAATTGAAGCAGCACCCCGGAAACTCCGCAACTTCATTACCTAAAGCTACCCCCCTAAGCCCTAAGCACACCTTGAAGCTCGGGACACGCTCTCCCCTCGCCAGGCCCTGGGACTTCGAAGGCTACTTCGGGCCCCCACCCGGCCTAAGCTTAGGCTTCGTTCCGGAGCTCAGCGCGGGGCCCAATGTGGAAGGAGGCGTAGGGCTTCAGGGTTGGAAGGGTGTTGGGGCTTTGGGGCTTTACTGTTTGAGTAGTTTGTTCCTCAATCAGCTCAGTTGCTGGACGCTCTTTAAAGTCTTTGGAGTGAACCCTTTCGGATCCTGTGCTTCGGATTATGGCAGCTCCTGGGGTCCTCAGTTGGTTGGGGGGCCGGAGCGACAGACCCCAGTAAGGGCTCCGATCATTGCAGGGTTCGCTATGGTTCTTGTAGGAAACGTGGTTCAAAGAGAACAGTGTCACGTTTTCCTACTGTATCCCTGACGCAATGTGATGAATGCCTCAAGCTGTCTGGAATGCGGATCCCATGCTGTTTTGGGTCACTCTTGTGAACATCGGCTTGTGAAGCACAACCACGCGCTTTGAGGTTGAAGATTAATTTCCGAACATTAGAGAGCACAAAATGTAATGAAGTTGGACAGCCGTCATGACTCATAACGCTATGCAAGAATGACAGCTGACCCCTACAGGAAATACCTATCAGTGTTTGAAGGATTCACCCAACCCTAAACCCAAATCCCACAAGCAGTGCCCGAGCAGCACCTTAGGCGACTTTGAGGAAAGGCCGCACGGCGACTTTGACGACCAGCGAGGAACGCAGTGACATGTCGGCTGCATTATAGGGTTCTCAGGAAATAATGCACCAATCCAGTCCCGAAGCAGAAGGATTCTACTGGCCGCCCTTGATTTTGCAACACCCTCTCCCGCCCTGGCATGTCGGGTGCTGGTTGGAGTGTTCCATACCTGCCGACCGACATCCTGCGACTACTCGAGCTGTTGATTTCGGGCGTGCAAGTCTTGGGCTTGTTTTCACAGGCTTCTGCTTACTGGGGATAGTAGACGAGGTGCCACTTTTCGCGTTTGTTTTTGGGCGACTTGATGTCTATTGGAGTTTAAGTGAATTCGCCGTCTTCGATCTCTGTCGGTACTCTGAACTCGGTGGGTTGCTGTTGCAGCAGGTTTCTCTATGTTGAGCTTTACTCCATGCGACTCTAGACCCTGAAGTCCTCGACGCTCAAGAACGAGCGTGCTCCAAAGCTCATCATTTCAGTGAACTCACAACCACCAGCCCTGAACTCTGCATCCGAACACTCAACCCTGAATTCTCTAATTGGACGCCTCAACGGTAAACCCCATCCCTGCACCCTGAACCCATATCTCCGAACCTTGAAAACCTTCAAGTAATAGTATCTGGTAGTAGCATATGAAGTATCGTATGTTATAGTATCGTATAGTATCTCATAGTATCACGTGGTATCTTCAAGGGTATCTGATAGTATCCTTGGTGTATTATTACAGCTTATGGGTTTCGGGACATGGCGCAACTTACTCTTACTCTTGGCTCTCGGGAGGCTCGCAGCCTGGGCTTCCGGACCTTTGGACGGTCCTCCGGCGGGAGGGCTTCCTTGAGGCCTAGCCCATTGTAATACACCGGAGCATACTATAAGATGTTTTTTTGCACACGTACGTGTGACAAAAGCCAGTTATCAATATATATATATATATATATATATATATATATATATATATACGACAATGGAAATCTTCAGAGCTTCCGTTGCTTTGGGGTTTAGACCGGTTTTTAATGCGCTTTGGGATATTTTCGGGGTCTTTGGGGGTCTGACAGGCTTTACGGCTTCAGCCGGGTTTTAGGATTTAAGGACCCGGGGGGCTGAAGGGCTCGCTTGAGGGGTTTCAGGCGTTAGAAGTATGGGCTGCAGTGTTTTGAGTGGGTCGGGTTTTCGGAGATAGCAGAATCAGGGGTTCAGGAGCTTCAGTGTGGGGTTTCCTGAGGTTTCTGCAGCAGGTTCAGATTTTGGTGTCCGGTCGGCTGCGTGAGCTTTGGGATGGCTCTTGGTGAATGGAGTTAACGTTTCTTGTTACATAGAGAGTGAGCTCCGTAGAGGCCAACCCCAGAAAGGCCGAATCCGTCAAGCCCCGAAGCTTACCTTTGGTATTAGTAGGGAATGGAAGAATGGTAGTAATAGTAGTTTTGATGATTGTACCCCATTCTTTAATTTTGTACTAACCCACGGTAAGTTCAGCCCTGGCGCAGGCCCAGAGTCTTCTGCGCCTCCGGCGATCTATCGACGAAATTTACTTGCTTCCTCGGCTGCAGTCAGGGTTCTGGAGTACCACGCCCTGTGCTTCTTTGGATGGTGTGTTCGTTCGAGCCGCTGTCTGATCAAAAGAGGACTTCAGGACTCAGGCTAGTTGTAGGGGCAGGTGCGTTTCGATTTCGGAGCTACGTTGAGGCTCGGAGCTTCGGCATGTGAAGTTCCGGTTCCCTGGGTTCGGCGGTTACTTCAAGCCCCTGAACTGAAGAGTGCTGCGGCCGCGCAAGAACCAGTCCTTATAGGCTGCATCTGACCAGTGGGGCCTGCACGTTACCAGGTCCCTAGTCCCCATAATCGATGGGATACTGCAAGATGCTGTGCGATACAGACGGATGCTACTGCATACGATAAGATCATACGACCAGATTGTACCATGACTGTGACTTCCGTTAATTTGCTAGATGTATATAATACATTCTACACATATGCACATCTGGACGAAGCGTTGGAGCACAAGCGAGGCTCTGCGAGTTTGAGAGCGCCCGAGCCTAAGAGTCCATAGAAGTGTCGTTGTTGGGCTTCTGAGCAGCGCATAATACATTCATGAGACTACACGTAGTATTCATATTGTATCTTCTGGTATACTGGCAAGTTTAGGTTGATGGAAGCCGCTTCCGGTTGACAGCGCAGCGTTTCCTGGTCTTGTGATGGAGTTCCTGGCTAAGCTGCTTGCAGCTCCCGTAAGTGGCTCCTGAGCGAACCCCGGAATTTTCCTAACAGACCCGGAGAACGAGCAGCACATGGAGTTTTTGGAACATGAAGTTATAAAGCGCACCATGGCGACACAACGAAAGTCTTGCAGGACGAGACTTTGTCGGAAGGCGTCCAAAAGATCCTGCTCTCGGCAGCGGAGGCCTCTTCTTGACCATTCTGCTGCCATGCATCCGGGCTGTGCAATCCGAAGCTTCTGCAGTGGCTGAAGGGATAGGGAGTGTCGCTCGTTCGAGAGTCTCGAGTCGACCTGAAAGCCTGCGGCCTATCAGGATACAAACCAACATTGGTAGACGCTGGGCACCGTTCGCAGGTTTCACGCATCATTACGATGACTGTGCACCAGATTTCGGGCGACTGCGCACTGCGGATTTGCGACCCAAAACTTGAAATTAACTGTTAGTTCACCACACATCCGAAGCACATGCGAACCCCACGACGGGCTTGTTCTGCAAGTCCCGTTGAAGTGACCCGAATCGCCGTTCCGCGATTGCAAAACAGGACTTCGGCTCTTTGCGGAAGCAGCTGCAGAGTCAGCAGGCCGAATCCTCGGAGAGCCCAAAAGAGCCGAAGTCTGCGACAGATTCGGCTGCATCTCAAACCCTGCACTCCGAAAGCCTAAGCCTCCCTAGAGCTGAAGCCAGGAACCTAAGGCCCAAAACCCGCTAATCCGCTAATCCGCTAAACCTGATACGTCTGAACGGTCTGAACGCTTGACAGCACAGTGTGCGACGCACGCGACCTTATGCTTCCATGCTTGTGAGAATTTTCACATACATATATATACATATATATATATATGTATGTATATATATGTATGTATGTATGTATGGCATATGTATCTATGTATGTATTCACACATGTTCACATGCACATCTGTTCTCAATGCTGACCGTGACACATTCAACTCACTACACCTCAAAACCTAGTTAAATGCATGCAACATGAGATCATAGAAAGCCCAATAAATGTAACACCACCAAACCGTATCAGCCCTAGATGCTAGACTAAGCAATACACACCCCTACATGTGATACGAGACTTCACAAGCCCTCAATGCCTTGCAAGCCGTCAGTGTGACACGAAGCGTTTATGAGCCTTCATCAACCCTAGAAGCTCAGCCCTAAATTTGACACTAAACCTTACTAACCTTAAATGCGAAACCAGACCTTCATAAATCTAACAGGTGCGACCTTAAAACTCTAAATGACACTAAGCCCTCCAAACCCTCCAGATGGCAATAAAACGTACAATCCTCAAATGGTGCACCAAGCCTCACGAAGCCTTCAATGTGACAGAAGGCCCTTCAGACCCCGACTGTGAAAGTACACCTTCTACAAGCCTTGATGTGACACAAGCCTATCCAAGCCTAATGCCAAACTAAGCCTTACGACCCGTAATCCCCGTTCGATGGGTGTGCTGCTTCGGGAAGACACGCCTCCTCCAACCCAGCCAGCTTCGAAGTTCAGCTTGCAGAGTCGTGTCATTGATGATTTCAAGGGCAACTGTTCAATATGACAGTGGCGCGAGTCCGTGGAATGGTATTTCAGCTTCTGCTGTTCCGAGGCTTACACTTCTCAGGGCGAGTTCCCCTCCAAAGCCGGAGTCGCTTCGGCCTCGGTGAGCCGTTTCTTGCCGTGGGAGTTTCCGGCTGCGGCGCTGCGGCTGTAAAGCTCAGGCATGGACAACACGGAACTGCCGGGGCGGTGAGTCCATGGCGGAGCACTTTGAAAAGGCCACAGAGGGCTTGAATGGCACTTCGTCGTCATGAGCAAATGCCATGATTGCCATGCATGATGGTGACGGTTTTCATCACTCCTGTCAAAACATGCTGATGATGACCAAGGTTATGATGGTGAGAGGGATGATGATGATGACGCTGAGGGTTGTGGTGACGATGATGATAGTGGTGTTGCTGGCAGTCATGATGTTCGTGATGATAGTGGCAGAGATTTGTGGTTGTGATGACCAGGTGGTGATCAGTGATCACGGCTCTCACTTTTGGTATCCTCATTATTGTACTTGGCACAGTGGTTTGGTTTCCGGAGTTGGCTCGCAGTGTTTTTACAGTGTCGAGTTGTTTCTTTGCGGTGCAGCACAAGAAGATTTCGAGGAAGCGCATTGCGCGTTAAAGGCTTGGAGCCTCTCTTGCAGAAGCCTCCGCTTCCTAAACCCTTGCCGAAAAATCCAGCGGCTCGATAATAGTCCATAACCTCCTAACTCCAAGACTAAGACTTGCACTGGACTCGTCTAGAGCCCCTATATACCGTATATTCTCCCTACGCCCTATAACTCCGCTTTGCCTTTGCTGAGCCTGGCAGGTCCAGCAAGGATCTCCGGTGAACGCGTCGGGCGCTCATGTATTTGGATTCAGGGGCCGTTTTCGGGGTCCGAGGTTCATGGGTTTCGGGATTACAGGGTGCAGGGTACGGCTTGAGGCTTAGGACTCCTTCTTGCCCCAGCATGCCCCAGCAGTTTCGGATTTGGATAGTTCTAGCGTCGAGGTCCCGGTCAATCGGGCATCCGGTGGGGCTTTACAGCTTGTTTTGACAAAAACTAGGGTACAGACATCAAGGCTTCACCAGCCGAGAGTGGCCGTCGGCTTGCTGCTTCACGGCACCGACCATTCGGCCACCTACGTTTACTGTTTACTCCTCTGGAATCCTGCCTTGACACACGGAACTGAACTAGACCTCTTCCCTCGCAAGTCGTGAGGCTTCAACGCTAAGGACCCCTGAACTCAACGCAGGCAGTAGAAAGGATCCTGATGTCTGGACGTGTTGCACCGTGGGTTTAGAAGCCGGCATGGCGCTCCCGTCCGCTTTACTAATGTGTGCACGTTGCTACGTTTTCCTTTCGAAACATCTGAACAGGACTGGCGCTAACCCCCATGTGCGGTTTCGTAGAATTCGCGGATCGCTGGAGCCTTTGGCTCAGGTCCGGCAAGGGCGGGTACAAGGACGGGATGCTGGGGTCAGAGTTAGGGCTTGCGTGCATGACCTTGCGGTTCTGATACATCTGTCGAACTCTCCGGGTTTGTGGCAGGTAGATGTAGAAGTTGTCGCAGATGTTCGGACGTTATGGACTTCGGTCTTGGAGCATTTGCGACTTTGTGGTGGATTCGCTTCATGCCGCCAGCCCACGTCGGAGCATGCATGCTTTGCGCGCAGCCTCAGCCGATCAGCCTCGATCCTCATTCTCTCTTCGCGAACGGGAGTAGCTCGCGATGAGGTGCTTTGTGCTCGCATCCCTGGTGTCCTATGCCCATGGCATGTCCTTGAAGCTTTGGCTACGTTAAATCTTGTAAGCGTGAACAAGCGTGAGGATGATCAGTCATGGGTTTTTTTGTCCCGCTTCCTAGCTGGAATTACCTTCCGGTTGTCCTGCTTCTGGCATCACTGTCACATGAGATGTGCACAGAAACCTTCACCAGATCCAAGGAAAGCAGGCAAGGTCTCTGCCAACATGACACAGAGTCCCGACTGCAACCAGTGCGCTGGAGCAGATACGACTCTTGACTGCAGCTTCAGAAGCCAATGCTTATATGAACCTTTCGGGCGTGCAGGTGCTTGAAGCTTTAGAACAGGACTTTAGTCCACCGCTAGTCGCTATATGTGGACCTGACTGCTCCTGGCAGTATATGGGTTCCTTTGTTGTTGGTGGGCTAAGCTGGGTCCGCCTATTCATGCAAGAACTTTTTAGGCCGAAGTTGGGGCCGGGGCCTCTCGCGTCTTTGAGCTGGTCCGCATCGTGGGCGAAAGTGTTTTTTGCGTTCTGACCTATACGTTTCAGGTTTTTCTTCAGCTCTTGCCTTCTGCTGAAGGCCCCATGGTATGCCTTCTTGAAGTGAAGGGGGCAGCAGACGAAAAAAGAAACACAACATTGCATTCGTGTAGCCTGGCCGCGTTCTGCTGCCAGGCCTTGCAAGCCGTAAAGGGGTTCTGTTGGTAGATACTGACGGTCAAGATGGATCTTCGGTGTAAATAGTCCCAGGTTTTTATGGAATCTCATTTTGAAGCACCCCCCCCACCAATGGGCCCTGGGCCTTCAAGAACTGCAACAACCCAGTTCCCAACACCATTCCTAGCACAGCAGCCAATGAATAGAGGCCTAAATCCATCTAAATCCATAAAGCCCAACTCCGATGCCTCAACCCTAAACGGCCCTAAACTCCACACCCTGAGGGAAGACAAGAGCTTGTTCGAGCGGTGCAATTACTGGGGCGATCCGCAGCTCGCCTCGGTGGGCGTTAAACCCGCCTTCTAGAGGATTTTCGACAACAAGGTCTCCCGAAATTGTCGCCAAAGGCATGGAAGGTGACTTTCTTGAGGGCCCGCAAAGGGAATGTTGGAAACTTCTTCACCTGAGATAGAGTGGAAACGTCCTAGGAAAGGGATTCGATGAGGTACTGTAGAGGTTCTTCTACGTTCTGGCGGTTGCATAGGGGCTCATTGTGGCTGATACAAGGAGTGTGGATTACTGGATTACAGCTCACCTGAGAGTCTCTGAAGACTTGGGCCCTTTGCTGCGGAGCGGCACCCTGTTCGTTTTTCGCTTTTGCACAGCTACACGTTATGCCGGAATGGCATGGCTGATCATTTCAACTCCTTTCGTCCTTGCTGGTCATCATGCTTTTCTACTTTCTTAGATTATGGCATTCTCCAGTTTCTTACAATCGCCATGCGTCATCATAATGTTCCGTAGCTACAGGGAGAACTCTGGACCCTGAAACCTGAACCCGGAAAAAGTAGCAGAGCCCCTGCTCCCAAGCAATCAAAGACACACTTCACCCAGCTCCCTAGAACCCCCAAAGCAGCCCAGGCACTATACGGCAACCTTGGTGGCAGAGAGTTTGCTGCATTTGTGATTGCTCTCCATGATTGTCGTCCTTCGTGAGATACAGCTCGGAAAGCCCTACACAAGACGTTTCCAGGTGCTGGTGGCCGGCTTGCCTCGTTCTTTCAAAACACAGACCCTTGAGGGTTGTTTCGCAGAGGAGGCGACCACTTTCATGAGCCATACACCCTCCGACTCTCATTGCAACCCAGATCGGAGGTACGTAGCTCACTCCTGATTGGTGTGTCTTCACTTCTCGCAGTCCTGCAAGTCTCAGCTTCGATCTGGCCAGAAGGACCCTCTGAACCCTCGTTCTGAATCATGTTTGAAGCATGGCGCCATTGAGCCCTGATGCAAATGATTTTTGCTCTTCATTCTCCGAGCTCCAGATGTTGCGCAGCGGCTGGTGCCAACAACTGTAAATAGTTGCTGTGGGAAGCCGCTTACGGCACGACTCAAGCCCGCAACATGCTCTAATGCTGTATAGAGGTCTGTGCAAGGCGCTACAATGTGCTACAGTTAGATGGCGACAGCCTCCCCTCGCCTCAAGGCAACCTGGGGGGCCAACCCCAGATTCGACTTCCAGGGCCTGGGCGTGCGTGAGGTCGGCCAGAGAGACCTTTGCTCCCTTTGCCTTGCCGCCCTTGCCCTGTCTTTGCTTTTGGGGACTTCGCACTTTGCAGAGGGCCAGCGAGAGGTGCCAGGGTGAACCCTCAAGGCTCGTGGTTCTTCTTCGAGGTTTATCTACAGAAGAATGCCAGTTTAACGAAGGCGCACATTGGCCTCTGAACTGAACTTGCCTTTTCGAGAGTTTTACATGCAGGGATCTGGGCCTCTGGGAGGGGGCTGTTCATAATTAGAAAAACCACCTAACCCATCAGAAAGCTCTCGTTCAGTGTTGAGAACGTCATCGAGTCTTCGATTTATTTGCAAATTTCCCCAGTTTCCTGGGCAGTTCCTCAGTCAATACTGGTCTCAAGAGTCGGTGTGCCACCTCGCACTGAGAAATTTCCCAATCGGCACCATATCGAACAACCCTGCTGCAGGTCATTATCAACGATCAGCAGTGCGAGAGCTTCCACGTGCCACTCGGCTTGTGAAGCCGTTGTAGTATACACCGCTCCCAAACCCTTTCAATCCCCATCAATGTACTTTACAGTTACATGGTTGTGTGGCGGGTACAGTAATGCGGAGGCTTCCTTCTTCTTGAGCAGAGCCCCGGAATCACCGGTGAGACAATCTGATAAGCCTTGAGCCGGCATGCAAGTGGTGGGGCTTCGCTCTTCAAGCACTGGGCTCAGCGTGTCTAGTCGCCAAGCTTGCCCTAGAACATGAACGCTAAATACGAACTTTTGAATTCAGCTTTCTGTCAGCAACATGGACATTAAGGTGAACACTGCTACGTAAAGCCCTTGTGGCTTCTGTTTGTTTTATCTTCCAGTCTGCAGGCAAGCTTTTCACTGCCAATACAAGACCTCCGGCAATGCGGTGACCATCGGCCTCGCCATCAGCTTGAACAATGGCGCTGCCCCCCGCCTGGCAGGGGATTGCTGCTCTTGAAGGGAGCACTGCAGTTTAGGGTTTCTAGGTGACTTGGTTGAATTTGGTCAGCGGCAGACCGTTGGCGACAGGGACGGCCTTCGCTGCTCCGGCTCCTGTCGCTATGGTTGGCATACTGGCGATTGAAGACGAAGTGGCCACGTTAAGTGTGATTACACGTGTAGTGCTTACTTGGCATCTTATTGCAGGCGTCTTTGCACCCGCCAGGCAACACAGGGTTTAGGGTTTCACAGGTTGAAAAAGGTCATTGGTTGAGGTTCTTGACCTGCTCTGCCGCTCTTGCCAGTTTTTAATCACGTGATAAATTGGCGGGATGCTGTGTGGTTGTATCCCATTATTCCATTATTCAAAGGGTAGAGGGGTTGTAATACTTCAATCGTCCTTTTCTGCTGCCATGCGGTGCTCGAAAACTGTTATCAGGTGTTGCTGTCATGTGCCAACCCTGGCCTTTGGGGGACTTGCTTCAAAGAGTCCGCCAGATGTTGTTTTCTCGCGTCTTTAACTCCGACGATAGCAAACTGGCGGCCACACTCCACACTCCATGCCCTGCATTTGAAATCTATACATTCCAAAATTCCAAGCCGCGCCAACGCACTGCCGTTTTCACAGCAGAGGACACGGTCTACATCACCAAGGACAAGGTCGAAACCACTGGAAGTGGTGCTAGCTTTGTGCAAGTGCCAGCCACAGGGATTCCTGGCAGCATCACAAGCGCCCAGCTCTCCAACGGCATTGTCGTTGCAACCGTCGATGGGTGCAACAAGATCACGGCTGCGCGGCTTCCACTATGGCCTCCAGTTTGTTACGGTGCACCCTAGTCCTGAAGCATGTTCCATGTGGTAGTTCCTTGACGGGCCAAGTCAGATAACTGTCAAGGTCACTGGCAAGACTATCACCGGAAAGCCCGGCTTCATCTTGAGCGTGAAGGCCGTACACATGAAGCTTTTGGCTGCCAACTGTGTGTGGGTTCCGGGTTTGTCCCCTGCCAAAGCAAACAGGAGGTTCTTCTCATTTGAGACTTGTTTCGAAAGTTTCGAAAGGGCCAGTACAGAATCCATGTAATTATGCACGTTGGGGGCTGTACATGTTCGAAGGCTCGTCTAAGGTATGGGGCATGTGCAAGAGCTGAGGGGTCGAGCAGTGGATCTCGGTCACAGCACCCGAGTAAAGCGGGGTCACCCAAAGTTGGCGCAAAAAGCATGGACCCGAAACCCTCGTAAACCCTAAACCAACGCTTCAAAGAACCTGGCAGGCGAGGGCCTTCATTGGGGTGGAGCAGCCTGCAGGTGTCTGTGGAGCAGAACGCCTTGCCTCGACCTTCGTTGAGGACCTCGACTACGGAAACACCCCGCATCAGGCTCCCCATCCCAAATTGAGCCTGCCCCCCAGATCTACAGAAGTTGGGGCTTTGGGCTTCAAAGCTTCCATCATCTATGTACTATAGATTTATCAAATTCAAAATATACGTGTATGTATATATATAATATGCATATATATATATATATGTATGTATGTATGTGTATTTATTGCACACTGTCCCTCTGTCTATCTATCTATAGGCATCTCTCTCTCTCTCTCTCTCTATACAACATATATATATATATATGGATCTGTACATGTTGGCAGTTCCAGACTCCAGATGAGTCTTGAAGGACTCGAACCGCTACCTATTCACACCCACGCAGTTCGGAGAGCTCTGCACCGTATGCTCGAGCCCGGGACGCAAGCCCTTTTGGAGTTTGGATTTAGCAAAAGTCCATTACAAGCTTCCAGGAGGGTGGTTTCCATCGCGCTCCCATATATGCTCCCAAGAGACCATGCTGATGCCCACTCAAGAGCCGTCCACCTGTAATGGGTTTCGTATTCTTGAGCTCGGTGCCCGCATAGTAGGCACCCGCCACACTGCCTTAGCAGACAGAGTGTTTCTCAGCTCATGCTCTCCAAACCTGACCCGCCCCAACTTGCAGCGAGTCCCCTCCCTTACAGCCATTCGGTAAACTTGAAGCACCCCGTTGCCGGTTCTTATAAGCTACGTGCACAGACTCTCCTGCGCAAGACGGCCCAATGTGAGGAGCTTCGGAGATCAGATCTCCCCTGGATGTCCTGGCTACGCCCCGCCGGCCCCACCCGGGCCCATAACCCTCACAGAAGAGTGCGCCTGGGCAGGCGGCGAGGGGGGAGGGGGTATGTTCTACATTGCCGGACGGTGTAACTGTTAATTGTCGTTACAGGACAGCGGAACAGTGCAAATACTGTCAAACCATATGTAGACATTGTAGACATGACACCAGAACCAGAGCTTCTAATCGGATAGCCGTATGGGTATGTATCCGCATGAAGTACATATTCAACAATGAGCTTGGAATAGTATTTGCTACCACTACAAGGAGTTGATATGCACGCCACTTGTAATCAATCGTATAGGATCCTTTTCTTTCCGAAACCTCTCAATGGCGCCTTGCCCCCGGATCGCCCGCCGCGCTGTGCGCACCGCGCTCACGGTGCCCATCGCTCCAACCGCACGCCCCGCAACTGCGTGCCACCTCGCTCCGAGCACCCATGCACTCACCCCGCACTCCCCGCCGCGCCCACCATTCATGCACCGTGCACACCGCGCAGACCGCGCTCCGCGCGCGCCGCGCCCACCACCGCGTTCACCACGCCCACGCCGCCGCACTCGCGTCCACGCCCACCGCGCTCCCCGCGCCCACCGCACCCACCGCGACACCGTGCTGAACGCACCCACCGCGCCTCCGCACAAGGCACGGGGGGGGGGGGAGTCTTTTCTTTGTGGGAGTTACGGAGCCTTGGTGAGCCTTGTATTGTTTCTGATTTTGCTAAGTTAAGTGACATTGTACACATATTGGCAGGCTTCGGTGTTTGACATTAATTGTCAGCCCATTTCAACATTTCCGTATTCTGCACTATTGCATTGCACTGCAGAACCTACACCGGGACCTATACAGGTCCCAGACTCCCAGACTACCACTGTGCCCGTCTGAGCAATGTTTCAGATGGCTACCACTAGCCCTCCTCATGGCGCCGACGGCTTTAGCCACAGGATTTTGGACTACTGGCACATGTCGTGTATAACAGTCAGGAAGGTCGATTTCCTTCGGGCCATGGAGATCAACAACTGCTAAGCCGGGACACGCGTGTCTGTTCGCTGCGCGCTCAATTCCAGTAGTTGCACTCATGTGCATAATCGACAGAAACAGCCTTATCTGCGAGAATAGCTGTGCAACAAGCGACGTGTTATGTGCAGCACTAGGACATCTGCGGCTACGCGTTCCGGCCTTCACAAAACTCACAACCCAGCAGTTGGTAGGATGTAGGAGCGATGTCGCAGGTGAGGGCATCCAAGAGGCGAACACCCTTGGGACCGCCGGCACCAGCACCCCGCAATTCAAGGAGAATTGCGATGAGAACTCCGACGTCTTCACCCAGGATGAAGACACGAATGGCGACAAGATTGGCTTTAACAGCCGAGAGGGTGTGTGCATCTTCAGGTACCAAAACACTGCTGGTGGTCCGAGCAATGAGGGCAGCACCTGCGAGGAGATTTGTCAATTGATCGGCACCACGTGCAATGACACTCCTTTGCCGGGGATTGTTGATTCCGGTAACTCGTGCACACAGGCAGGATCCGAATCGAGCGACTGCCAACAGAGGTACAACTCGGCAATCTGCGCATGCGACATCCCTCCCAACCCCAACCCCGGCCAGACCCCAGAGGACTTGGACCCGAACGATGTCCAAACTGCGCTCGCCGCCTGCAACGTGGACTTCCTCTTGGCAGGCGGTGCCGTGTACCCACCCCGCGTTCCGGCTCCAGATGACACCGCGGCGGAGCTTGATGCAATCCTTGCCGGCTGCATCACCGACCATGTCCTCGCGGATCCGGCCGACAAGGACGATATTGTGGAAATGGTGCAGGAACAGAACCCTTCCCTGCCTCCGCCTTGTGTGGCTGTTGACGGCGCCACATCCACCACATCCGGCTGCACCTGTGGTGGTCAGGCTGTCTGCGCACCTCAACAGGCGTGCCTTGTGGACCCAAATAGCTCAGGTGGGCCTGTGTGCCTGGACACATGCGCTAGCTTCACACAGGCCTGCACATCGGGCACAACTAAGAAGCCGGACACGACTCCATGCAATCAGGGACCTTGCGATGAAAGCCAGTGTTGTGAGGCGGTGGTCCCTGACCCCGAGCCCGTGACACCCTGTACTGAGTCTCTGCCTGCAGCTGGGGACTGCGCGTGCGGCGGGAGGACATGCACGGAAGGCCAGTTCTGTGAATCCGGCAGCAGCACATGTTTGAACTCCTGTGCCACTGCATCCACCTCCATTTGCAACGGTAGGGGACTGCTCCCGAATGCCAACACCATTCCGTGTAGTGCAAGTGGCTGCGCTGCCGGCACCTGTTGCTCGTCCCCAGCCCCAGATGTCACTTGCTCCACCTATGATTGCACGGGGCTTCGTTGGCATGCCGACCCGGCAAAGGCCAGTGTCACCTGCAAGCCTTCAGGCTGCGACCACTATACATGCTGCAAATTCCTGCGTCTTCGGAGGAGGCGCAGGAAGGGTCAGTACTACAACGACAATGGCGAGGGCTACTATGCTGGGTCCCCGGAGTTGATTGCGACCGAGGAGTCTGAGGAGAGATATGGGTTGAGCAGGCTTAAAGGCTAAGGGAGGCAGGCTCGTGTATTTCTGTTCTTGCTCTTTTCACGAAGGCATGTCAGGTGCAGAGCTTACCTATTTCGCCAGTTCAGGAAACACTGCGACTGTAACTGACAGTCATCAAGTCATGTAACCCTAAAGC
This sequence comes from Symbiodinium sp. CCMP2592, assembly GCA_905221615.1. Lineage (NCBI taxonomy): Eukaryota > Dinophyceae > Suessiales > Symbiodiniaceae > Symbiodinium > Symbiodinium sp. CCMP2592. The sequence continues at coordinate 237,025 of CAJNDT010006040.1, read as the reverse complement.
CTGAAGCCTAAACTACCCAAAAACTTCTCGGACGTGACAGGACAGCGCCTTCATGCAACATGAGGCTTATTGGTGCGAGGACGACGATGACGAGTGCGAGGACGAGGTAGGAATTTGTCCGCGAAATCTTCAGCATAGCCACGACTGGAGAAAATCGAATGCCATCGACTGTCCCTCTGAAACAGTAGAAGCCCTGACCCGCCTCAACTTGAAACACACACACACACACACACACACGCAGGAACTTGGTGCTGCTGAGACTGAGCTGTGAGGAATCGTGTTCGATTACATCACAGCAGTTTAAACTAGCTAGACGACTTACAAGCTAGACTTTATGCATTCGCGACCGAAACGTAGTTTCCCGGCCCCCTGCTTCGATACAGCCTACGAGAACTGCCGAAAGATTGGTTTCTAACACATTAATTAGCTTCAGGGCATCAGGATCCCGAGTTTCCTACTTCCTGGCAGTTCCTGCATCACGGTGGTCAGCATCACGAAGAGCCTTTCCGTTGATAAGCACCATGCGTTGTAAGGCCAGTGCTCTGCATTTTATGTCTCCGAAACTACTGTCTGTGCTACGGTGCTTGCGTGGTATCCTGTGTAACAGAGGTGCTACTAGTATGTGTCGAACAGGTGACCACTGTGTTTGGGCTGTGATTTTCTCGCTTCTTAGCGTGGCAGGGATCGGATTTTTGCTATCCATGTCGGCTGAGGGAGATGAGCTCTCCCTTAGATGCTCCTCCCCTGCATGAAGTTACCGCCGCGCTTGCATCTTTGATTGAATCAAGGACGCTCAGCCAGGTACCATGTTTGGGAGCCACAAAGCCCGACATAAAAGCTCCATAACTCTTGTTGCTGTTTCGAATCCTGGCACTAACAGAGGCCAACAGACCGTTTTTGACTTCGGAGTTGCGACTCCGAAGTGAGGCGGTAGAGCAGCAGACTTCAAAAGGCGGGCTCAGTTTACGTCTTTCCTTCGGGAAATTTTTGCTTGGCCAGCTGAAGCGTCGATGCCTCTACTTTGCTGCAATCTAGTCCCTCTACTTCGCAATCCGGCTTTTGCAATAGTTGTTCCTTAGAGGTTGTTGTTTCATCCTAGATAGATGTTTCTACCGAAGGTACCCGTGACTTTGGCTAAACCATTGGTAGGACTGGCAAGATTGTGCTGCACAAGCAGCTGGCAGCAAGGTCTGTGAAGCAAGCCCTTCTTACTTAACTCCTTGCGAGTCTTCTCAGTGGCCCTGTATTGACTTCGAGTTAGGTCTTGTGCAATTCTGTATGTGGGACACAGTGGGAAGCAATTCTGGTGGAACCTGCATTACTCCCTTCCAGCAAGTTACGGTCGCAGTACGAGGGTAGCAGGTGCGAAGGTAAAGGAGACTTCAACTGTCAGTTTGGGATTGAAGCTTGAGTTAGTATTGGGTGCATTCCCAGCAAGTTTGTCTCCAGGAGCGGTTCTCACCGCCACCGAGGAAGCGAAAGACCTCCATGGAAAGCAGGCACTCCACAAATTTTCCCACGTCCGACAGCCTGCGTCTACAATTACTTCCTGGTATTTTGAGGTGTCTCGGACCCTCTCAACTGCCAAATGCCCGAAGCGCAAGCTCAATCAGTCGGCAAAGTGGCCCATACTGCTGACACGGCCCAAATTTGTCAGTCCCAGGTCCAGCAAGACAAGTTTTGCTTGCGTGTTCTGTTTTCATTTCTGAACTCCAAAAACCTACACGCTAAACTCCAAGCAGCAATCTTTGCGTTCTTGAGGACTGCCCGCAGTCCTCCCGTATCCTGGCACTGCCAAGTGCGATCCTGACACCCTCTTCCAAGTCGAACTTAGGTACCGACTTTTTCATCAATATAACATAGGACTCCGTGATCGAGGTCTTTCTCTTACAAGCGGACTTCATGCTGCAAGGGTCTGCATTTGTCTGAGAAGCTTGATCTAGGTAGGCACCATGTAGGTTTCCGGGCGCACAGCGACTTGAAGGCACGGAAATTTCTCGGATTTGACATGGTTGAATCCATCTTCAGGGTTGCGTAGTGCAACTCGCGTGCGCAGTGCCGCAGGGGTCGCACTCCGTGTTCGGAGACTGGAGAGGCCTGCTCAGGGTGCCCTCAGTTCTGCTAGTTTTGCCTTCCTACGACAGGCAGTGTGGAAATCATGAGATCCTCCGATAATTCTCGGGGTGACAACCGGGCTCAGTCGTAGAGAAAAATGTTCTTGGTTGTGGTGAAGGCTCACTTACATTTTTGAGGATTTCTCAGGGATGTCAAGGTCTTGGGCATGAGCTGCACGGGCTTCTGCTAGGATGCCCCGGCACTTTGGCCAAAAAGCTCCTAAACCCTAAACCGTGGCAAAGCATGCTTTTTCTTGAGGAGGGGAGGGTCTTGGAAGCTGTACTCCTGGATCAGGCTGAAAGCAGCCAGAGCGAATTCACGCCACTGAGCCCTTCTTTGGAAGACAGGTCCATCTCTTGGGTTTAGGGTTTACGGGTGATGTTCACAAACTTCAAGACAGACACCCAGGGCGGTTAAGGTGTTGGGACTGTTGATGGGACTGTGTGGGAACTTCGCACAGGTCGAGCGGGGTCGAGCATTCAGCTTCTCGGGTTGGACTGCGGCTTCGTGAGGGTGGTGGTACACTGCTGCATCAGCAGCCAAATTCAGGAACTTGAGGCCAAGTGGTTCACGCAGAAAGCTTTGTGGAATGGGAAACCGTTGGCCGGCAGTCTTGCAGGCCCGACCTACGCGACGAAGCAGGCAAGAGTGATGGGGCTTTAACATTTGTTGACGAGGTTTCGAAGGGTTTTGCCTGAAAAGCGTGTCAGGGTCGTAGTCTTCTTGAAGGTTCTACATCAATATAAGACCGCAAAAAATGGTAGTCAAACTTAACGCCATGTGTCATCTAACTCGAGATCTCAGCGTCAGGTAAGTTGTAGGTTGTTGCCTGTCCTTGGGCCTTGCAAGTGAATTTACCTGCGACTACGCATGGCTGTGTGGGGTTTGAGTGTACATGCTCGAAACAGAAGTACCCCGACCATGGAGCCTGAACTCCCTACAGCGACTTGGCTGCTCAGAGGCGCAGTGTGCGATCGGACAGCGGATCGGCTACGGCCCTGGTTGGAGGGCCCCGGGAGAGACTTTGCTTCTCTTTGCTGGAGGATTGGAGCAGGAAGCCTCCAGCAAGGTCAGCGCAGGTTATCTTGTATTTCAATGCGTCAAGCTTCTTTCTCAACCCTCATCTGCCGGATGTTGTGGGCGGAGAATGCCAGCACCGCCCGAAGGTCTGAATCAAGACTCCAGGCCTCAGCTCTACAGGCCCTGACAGCCCTAACCCCTTCCACCCCTTCAAACCCTGGACCCAACACCACTCCCTCAAACGCCTGGGCGCCGCGTTGCAATGGGCTCCTCTGCGTCGACGGAGGATGCGGGTGACTTCGGACCCGCCTTTTGGCTCGATTTGGTACACCTTTCACGGCTTGTTTCGGAGTTGAGTCGAGGGAAGAGCTGGTGGGGCGGGCAATGTGGAAATGTCCGACGGCTTCTGAGATGTCAAAGCACATTGACAATCCCTGTGAGTTGCCTGTGTATTGGCCATCTCATTGTTCCAAGATCCCGAATGGGGGTTCCTATCAAGTACCCTTAGTAGTATAGGGACCCATACTAGGGGATCTACTTTCTAGATCCTCCCGGGGTCTGGGGTGTTTAGGGGTGAGACCGAGGATGGCTTCGAAGCTTCTGAGTACCAGCCCTCCCAAGAGGCAGGGCTCCTGCCTGGAATTTCCTCGAGGGCTTCGAGTTCTGGGCGAAGGGGCCTTAGGAAGTTGCTGAAGCCTGCCGGCCGATTGTATCTCCTGAAGCCGGCACCTGAAACCCTGACTTCCATGGCTGAACCCTCAAGGGCTTGGTGAACGTTTACAGGCGCAGGTTGTATATGGATCTTGCGAATCGAAGAGACATGCATCTGTCCATCGACGAGCTGCTTAGATCTCAGGGCGTCGGCCGGCTCCGGCATGTGAGCCACATGGGCTCTGCATCTTGCCCTTGCAAATGGACGGTCTCGTGCCTCACATGACAGGAAGCGAGCCGAGACCTAGATCCCGAAAATCACCCCCCGGCCACTCCAATCCCTGAAAAATCCTTGGGTCCAGGGACTGTGCGATGTCGGAAGGGTATGCAACAAGGCCAAGGGGTGCTGTGTGACCTCTTGAGTCTTTTCTTGCATCAGTTCCAAGGAATCCAGTTTCTCCTTGCAGAGCACCTCCTCGGTGCAGCTCGGCATTGGAAGTTTTGTGAGGATTCGACTTTCTTTCCGCACAGCCCTGAATAAGCTCTGCTTCGCCTCGACCTGAGCTGAAATCCGAAAGAGGTAGCACCGCCAGACCCAAGTTATCTTGAGCCAATCAAGCTTGTGCGAGCAGTACACCCTAGACCTTGAAATCCAGTGCCCGGTTTTTCGAGGAAGCGAGGATGTCCATAGCCCTTGAAGCAGCTTTGCGATCCTTTTGGGCCACACCAGAAACCCCTGGAAGACGCCTCGCGCCCCGAGTCCTACGCGCATAAAGTTCGAAGAGGGGAGTTGCGCTTGTTGGGTCCGCCGTGTGTTGTGGGCTTTTGGCTTTGGGTTCCCGATCGAAGTTGCTGCCGGCAAGCTCATCCTGAAGTCTCGACGAAACCCTTGTTTTTAACTTGCTCAAGACCAATCTCAACTGCAGGCCGCGCTTTTCCGATCCTGCAGCGGAGGCTACGGAGCAGCAACGCCAGGAGTGTGCTTACAAAAAATGGTTCTGTGTTTCTGGGTTCGGATTTGCTTGTTTCTTCGGGGATCCCGGGTGCTAAACGGTGACGCGCTGTACGTTTAGGGCCGCAGAGAGGGCGAGGGCGGAAGGTGAGGGAGGTGGCCGAGATCTCCGGTCGCCCTCCCGCCGTGAACATGTTTGGGCTCCCTCGCTACCAGCTTGTATCGACAAAAGTGTGCATTCTTGCATGCGGCGTTCTTGAACTTGTTGCTCTTTGTGGTGAGGCTGAGATACTGCAGGATCCATCGCTTCGGGAGTTTTGGATCGACGTCAGACAGAAATCATGGAAAGCTAAAAATTCTGAATCCTGAAGACTGGAGCGAGGATTTTGCTGTCCATTTGCGGCCACAGGGAAGAGAGTGAGAGAGAGCGAGCGAGCGAGCGAGCGGTGGGGGGCAACTCCCCACCCCAGCCCTGGCGAAAGACAGGGAGACAGAGAGAGAGAGAGAGAGAGCGAGTGCTGCACCTTTGCTGAGAGGCCTGTGCCGCCTCTTGGCATCGGGGGGGGAGCGTGAAGGTTAACCTGAGGTTGTGCCCTCGGGGGAGCCGGATCGTTAACCCCAGCGGTGCTTGAGTCTTACGCCACAGCTCGTTTTGTTTAAGAGGCCCGAGGGTTTTGCGCTTCACGGGACCCCTTGACCACGGCCCTCCTCCGGGAGGTGGCCCGTCAGTAGGGGGGGACCGCCATACTACTTGGCCGCGGAACTCGAGGCAATCGTCCTGGTGGGGATGCACTGCAGACTGTGCCGTGATGCCGGGGGGATCTGCCGGCCTGGTATAAGGAAAGTACATGTGCGAAGCGATCCTGCCTGTCGTCTACATGGTGTGACGAGCAAAGCCAATGTGAGAATGGCGACCCCCAAAGGGGGGAGACCGAGAGAGATGCCACGGACCCAAGAGGGGGAGGCAGCCAGCTCTTCCTCTTCCAGGCAAGCACCTAGCCTTGGGGGAATGGTGCAACATGAGACAAAGGGAGGGCTACACCTGCTTTTTCACCCTAGCCCGCTCGACGTGTGGATCGGGCGCACTGTGCACCAAGATGAAGACACTGGTGAGCTCTACGAGAAGGGGAAACAGTTGGGGGAAAAGGACCAGGAGACCTACGCCTCTTATAGGGGGAGACTCCTCCAACGCCGTGCTCTCGGAAAAGCTGCAGACAAGCTTGTCACGATAACAGACAAGCTGTTACCCAAGATTGCCAATGAGACACGCGCTTTTGTCATGCGGCTCCCTCACCGCATCCCGAAGCTCTTGAAGGACGCCCGTAAGCTGAAGCTGAAGAAGACAACTCAGCACAGCAAGCGGGGGGAGAGACAAAGGCGAGCTCGAGCAAGCCGCACGCCACCAGACACTGCAAGGGGGAATGTGGAGCCGAATGTGGAGGCCAACGCTCCTGCACCCATGCCAATGGAGGGGGATGAAGAGACCCCGCCCGACTGGGGCGGAACAACTGACGAGGACAGCGAGAACAACAAGGAGCCAGACACAAGTGGTGATGTGCAGTGGCCGTGGGGAGTTGATGGCCGACCGTCTGACAGAGACGTGAACCCACGACGACCTTCCGAACCGGCGGGGGAGCCGCCAACACGACAGCCACAGCACCTTCGGCCAGTACCCGGAAAAACCCTGCATAGCGGAGGGAAAGTCACGTACCAAGCGACCGCGGCCGCCCTCTCCAATAGGGGGACCACAAGGGGCAGGGCGAAGACCAGCCGTCGCCCTCATCCCCAACATACGCTACCAGGTGCAAGAAGTACAGCAGCATATGGCGCGCAACAGAAGGGAGGAGAGACGAAGGTGAAGAACTGAAACAGAGTGAGCGAGGCAAAAAGTTTTCCAGTGACGGCCGTTGCGGGGGATAGTGGAGGGTTCTTTGGTCTTTTCTCGGCTTTCGGTGCTGTTGTGCGGTTCCTGCCTTGCACCCTCCATGGATCCCCAACTCCTCCTGTGAAACCTCACCGGGGAATGCATACTGCCTACCGGTAGCTCGAAGTAGCCACCACCTTTTGTGAACCCAGCCGGGGGAATGCATGCTTGCAAGCTTTCTGTATCATACCTGTCTGTTTAAGCCCTTCTGTAGAACTCCGCCACGATTTGGCGATTTCTTTCCGTTTTGCCACAATTCGCTGCATACCGTCGCCAGACGAAGTCCGATCCGCCCCCATACAACTAATTTGTCTTCCGCTCTTGCTGTGAGAGAGTAAGGGGGGACTAATTTATCCGGCTTTTTATGCTCCGACCACAATGCAGCGAAACCTGCTTAGAAGGACTAAGGTATGTGATCTGGTTAGCCATAGGGGCCCGGAGATGAGGCCGGGACGCGGGGGGTTTTTAGAGTTCTAAGCGGGGGTCGCTGCATGAAAACCGGGAGCATACTTTGTAGTTCCTTGCCATAATCTGGATTGGCCCCAATGCCAACCACTCACTAACACAGTGGGGGGGTTGGGCGGGCTGAAAGCCTGAGGGTCTTACGGGACCCCTACGCCCTACGCCCAGCAGAAAGAAAGAAAGAGAGAGAGCGAGCAGGATGGGGAGGGAGAGGTTGAGGTTGAGGTGGCCAAATTGAGCTCTGAAGAGATTATGGAAAGGTAAACTCTGCAGAATTAGAGCAGGATTTTGCGCGACTGTGGGAGCAGCAACTTGGCTGGCTAAGTCTTTCAAGCTCCGGAGTTTGCGTGCGAGTGGCTGAAATGACGAAAAGTCCTGATTAGGGCTCCGGTACTGTATGTGCTTAGATACAAGTTGAGCACATTCTTGGCCGATGACTCCTCGGGCGCTCAGTTCCATAGGTCTGCTGACAAAAAAGCACGCCCAGAACATACGATGTGAAGTCAGAGCCGACAACACGAAGATGAATCGGAAGTGGCTGTCGTCGTCTTCAAGATTATATGTATTCCATAGTCCTGCTTTGCGAGTGTTGCTGTGATCAATGCGTACGCTCGTGTTCGCACGTCCGCCGGGCGGATCGCAGGTATGTTCCAGGCGGGTCGCACACGCCGACGGTGTCGCGCCCCCTCATGCGCGAGGCGCGAGGAGCCGGGAGTCTGAAGTGGGTGCCGCCCCAGAGTGGCTAGGATCGTGAAGTAACTCCGCAAAGCCAAGATGCGATTCACTCTGAACTTTCGTGTTGTCATGAAGCCCTTAATACACGGACTTGAAACCCCAAAAGCTCCAAACCCTCAACTCTGAACTCCCAAAACACCAAACCATCCCATTCCGAAAGCCCTCAACCCGCGAAGCCCTGCACCTACAGGAGCCCTAAACCAATAAAGCGGTGCGAATCTTCAAGACAGGTTGCGTAGTCACTGACTGCCCAGTGGTGCTAACTCTGGGCTCTTGTAAAGGAATTACAACTCGTGTGATTTCCCCACTATGGTGACGTCACTTATGTTCCTAAAGGCCGCGTAACCTGCATAACAAACCGCCAAAACCCGTACCCTGGTGGTATCTTCAAGTACCTTCCTTGGCAGGTCCTCCTCAGAGCAGTGCGAGAGCTGGCGCTGTCTCCCAGGATTGTGGGTTTGGGTTGCAGGATTGCGAGATGACTGCTGTGCCAGTAGACCCCAAAGACTCAACCTCAGAGAGAGCGCTGCACTTCACGTGGTGCGCACAGACGGCCCGCCTCGTCCCTTTTGGAGGAGCAAAGCCTGGGCCGAGGAACTCGCAGCTCGGCCGGTGAAATTCATTTAAGATGGAAAGTTTCGGAGATTTTTTGGCCGCTTCGAGACTCGAGGGTAACGGGAGCTAAGGGTTTGGAGGCTAGGGTTCGGGTCGATGGTGGGTCCCGTGACTTTCTCCCACCTGTACACCTGTACTTCAACAAAAGGATCGTCAGCCTTCCAAGCCCTGTGCGGAGTCCTCTCAAGCCAAAGGTCGCGAATGCTTTGGAGAAGGTGCAGGGGGTGCTCTCCGTGCAGGACCGGGCCTTTTGAGAAAGTCGGGCGTTGTGGCCTGAGATCTGGGATCTATATAGCTATCTGGCATCCGAGACGGCAGCTGGGAGCTTAAGAAAGCAATGGAAACGTACCTGGACCCTGAGCGATTGCTTAGGAGAGGCCCTTGAAAATTTGTGAGTCGAGATCTGGGTCCAGCGAGATCCAGGGATCAAGACCTTCGGATCTTCGGGCTTCTCTGAAGCTAGCCACTACTGTAGGTTTCATCGGACTGGAGCAGTGTAGTCTTCGGAGTTGCAAGCTTCTGCCCTGCTTGGAACAGGGTGTAAAGTATTGTACGGTGCAAGTGCCTGGGTTCAACATTCCAGTCGGAGCCCAGAACCCCAGAACCCCAGCAGTTGGCCGGTTCAAGCTAGCACTGAGTAAAGTCACGAAAGTCCTCCACAGTGTGTTTTCACCGATCACAGGACTTCTGGCCGAAATGGTAATTCCCCCTCCGCCTCTTGCTGTCGGCCTGCGGGCGTTCCAGCCGTCTCCTGATGTTGTACGCTTCCTGAGGACCTGAATTCATGGAATGCCCCAGCCATCGTCGGGCAAAGGGAGCCCACCCAGCTGTACTGACCTGCAACACAACCCCAAAGCCTTCAGAAGCACCCAAAATATTGCCATGAGCACAGGAGGCCTTTGCCATCTACTTGCCACTTGCCTGAGACACATGGTCCATGGTGTGCAGAAGAAGTGGCCAATTGGAAAGTACAGGTGCGAAGTAGTTGCCGCCGTTGGGGTGACTCTGTTGCACGGGTCTTCGAGCGTGCTGAGCAATGCAGAGCTCTGCATGAGTAATAATTAATTTGTGTCCCCTTTACATGGACCCTTTCTGAAGCTGTTCAGTCTTTAATAATTAACACCCCCCAACCCCGCTGCACAAGTCTTCTATTGAGCACGAGAGCCCCTCCATCACGTTCTTGTTCTATTTGGCTAGTCCCAGGCCCGTCATGCGAAACTTCTACGTTGGGGGCGCAACCCTCCCGCGTACGGAGCTGCCGTTGCCGCGAGACTATCCCAAGGCCCGGAACCTTTTGAGGGACGTTCAGGGCTTTCCACAGTTTCGGATCTTCTTTACCTGCGCAGCTTGTAAGGAGCAGCCATTCGAAGATCTGTAGCTCAGTAGCTCTCCAGCAAACTACGACCAAAGTATGAATCAAAGATTGAACAGGAGAATCCGCAGCAGCCAGCGAGGCAGTTGCACTTCGTTGTACAGCCGCTTTCGAAGCCTGGCATGCCCATGGTCTGCACACAGGAATACGGCTCGTCCAATGGACAAAGCAGGGTTTTAGTAACAACATCAGTCCCACCATGTGGACCCAAAAGACTGGAACGGTGTCAGCAGGTCAGTGGCTACGTCAGTCTCCCGAAGGGTGCACGTTTGCAGGACGCCGTGAGTGTCTCGATTTCGCAGCGAAGTTCCATCATATTCGCTGAAGCGTCTTGCCGATCACGACAAAGTAGACACAACCTTAAAATGTACGGAGACGGAACCACAGGACCCGGCACCCACTGGACGCCCGTCTGGACCGCAGGCCAGGCCCGACGGCGATGTCTTCGAAGGGTCCTGGTGTGTAGACCTTTTGCGCTTTGGGAGCAAGCAAGGCCTTGAGCCGAAGGCTCTCAAGGCCTTGCTTGATCAGGTTTTCTTGTGAGACGTATCCGAGTTCGGCTTATTCTTGTATATTGATACTTGTAGTTCTTATGATCAGCTGCCTTGCAAGAGGCTTGCTTTGTCTTTCCAGCCTCCAAGGGCGGCCTGTGCCTCTGCTCGGCTACGCAATCGTATGACTTCTCTGTGCGCGGAAGCAGATGCCCTTTTTGTTGCTCTCTTTTCTTGGCACCACTGTTGCATATTAGGTCTCATCTGCAGCAGCAGGCCCTCTATTTTGCGTTTCCTGGACGATATGTTTCGTTCTCATCGCTTGAACAATCATTGACCAGTCACCTTCCATTGTTTCCCAGCTGTGGGAGTGAAGGCGAGCAAAACTTGCAGCTTTCACATGTGTGGGAAAGAGCCTTTCAAATTTCTAAGCCCGAGAACGCAATTGGTCTAGAGTCTAGAGCTTCTTAAGCGAGCTTTGGCTACAGGATAGGGCGGATAGGGCGCTGCCGAAACGAAACCAGAAGAATGTAGCCGTTGTCAGAACACTGATGAGAACAATGCTAGTTCTCCTATTGTTATTTGACAGTGTTGAGAAAGAGCAAAAGATCCCTGTAGACATGAAGAATAGAATGTCCCACAGCCCCAGCCGCTACAAAAGGCCCAGACTCCGGGGCCCCGGCATCCATCGGAGCTCTTCGCGCCCATGCAATCCACACGCGCAGCTCAGGCAGCTCAGTTCACGGGGATGTTGTGGTAGGGTTTAGGGGGGTAGGGTTTTGGACTTCGGCTTTAGGCTTTCGATTGGTACCCTGGTATAAAGAGCAACACGCTTTGTATCTGAGGAGTCTTCGCGATTGAACTCGGATGGCTCATCCCCTAGAACTAGGCATGACCCTGACCCTCAGGTATCCTTCCGACAAAATGGGCTATCGACTCAGGGTTCCGATAGAAACCCGAGAGGTGAGTTTAGGTTTGGTCCTGCTTCGCCGAAAGGAGTCCACCGTGGCAGCTCTTAGAGCATCTCTGCTTGGCTGGCAATCTGCACACGAGAGCCCTGGCGGACGGCGTAGCGAGGGACCTGTTGGGAGAGACGAGCCCAGGACGTTTCACAATTTTGCGCAAGGTCCAAGCTCACCAGGATGAGAACTTTGGAAGCAGGATCCCAGATTCCCACACCACCTTCCTAGACCCTCCATCTACCCTCTAATAGACCCTAAATGCCCCTTATTTGGGACCATATACCCCTAGCCTGTTTGAGGGTACAAGGAGGGTCCTGGTTGTATGCAAGGGTTGAAGATCAATATGAGCTTCCAAAGCCTTGTATCGCTGTATGCGAAAATGTTCCAAGGAGACTTCGCAACCGTGCTGCGACGCTGAAGGAACCACGGCCCGCATGTTGAAGTGGTGAATCTGTAGATGTCCTGATAGACCGCCACAGTGTTGCACACGAGTTTGCCCGTTACTCGAAGCGCCGAGAGTGCAGACATCCGCGGATTCCTCTCCAGCTAGCTCCGGAAGCTGTGCGTTCATCGATCCCTCCCACAAGGCCTCTTAGCCGCAAACCCTACCCTGTCGTCCATCTGCAAGGAAACCCCAAGGCCCAAACACCTGAATCCTTGAAACCTCAAACCCTCGAGTCCAAAGCAATCGACATGTTCATTCCCGATTGCGTCCACAGCCACTGCACACATCCTCCCAGAGTTTTGTCATGAATCGAAAAGACATCTTTTGTAGCAACCAAGAACAATAGTGACAAGAGCAAGAACAGCTCAAGCAATCACAGCAGCTTTAGTAATCGAAAGTAATTTGAGTAGTCCTCTGCTGAAGGAAGCCATCGCAACGAATCGCTTCGACTGCCTGGCTCAGGGCCCTTTGACTGAAGAGCGCCTGGCTTTCAGCCTCCGACCTTTAGGGTCTGATGGGTGGGGACGAATCAACTACTGATAAGGTTGTTTTGGGGTTTAGGGCTTCAGTAACTTGCGCGTTCGGGGGCCTGTGAACCTCTTGGCCGGAATGCATCTCCTCGCCTCCTCCTGTCGTTTTGGAGCCGCGGTAGCTTTACTTGGAGCTGGGCCGGTCGAAAACACGTTTGGGTGTGACGCTGTACTTATCTTCGGAGTTCAGGACTCGCACACGATGTAAACTAAAGCCTTGCAACCATATAAATCGGATCCCGACATTCATGTCATGAAGAGGTCATAAACCCTAGACCGCGAAGAGCAAAGCACATCTATGCTGCCCAGCATAGGCATTGGGTGTAGGCATGGATTGTCGTCAGCTTCGGCTCCCGTCTGTGAATGTTGCATGAGCCTGCCTTCTGCAGGGTTTCTGCTACCTAAACCCCCCAAAGTAGGTCAAATAACGGCCCAATACCCATAAAAGGTTATTATTCTACATACTTTGGGGGTCCAGGTACTGACGAAAGTTGTTGCGTTTCTGTAGTCTGGTTTGTATTGAGAGGATCCTCAAGCTGAGGCCCAGACCAGCTCGCCTACGTGGCCAGTGAGGCAGCGAAGATCCAGGAGCCCCGTACATCGTGCTGTTAGCTCTTAAGGTAAAAGCCAGAAGCTTGGAATATGAAAATCCTAACCCTTCTATGGTAAATTATAGGGTATCCTACCATGAAACCATATTCCAACTTTCTGGAGTTCCCTGTAAAAGTACTCGTAGCAGCACAATGCTATCTCGGCTCATAGTCTTCAAAGGGCTTTGGGGAACTCGGAGCTGTCGAAGCAGACGGGTGGGGAGTTGTGTGGGGTACGTTAGCCAAAGGTACGACTTTAGTGAGGCCGGAGCCGTGCCAAAGGTCACGTGGAGAAGCCCGGACTCGAAAAGACCTCCCAACGATCCATAATTCTACCGACCCCATTGCTACTGATCGTGGTGGTTCCAGGGCCGTCTGCGCTTGTTTAGCTGGTTGTGTCTTTCTTCTTGCGCCAACTCAGGATGAGCTGGACAAGCTGGTGGTGAAGCAGCGCTCTGCCGTTGACTTCATCCAGCAAAACAAGGTCAGACCAAGGGCTCAGATTCCTTGCAGATGTCGAAAAAGACTTTTGAAGCACTTCACGCCCGTTCTACAGCAGAAGATGTCAGCTTTGAGGACTCCTTGTCAGCATCCCCTTGTTTGGTTAAAATTTCTTTGTTTTCTGCCTGCGAGCTGCTAGCTTGGCTACGAAGACCTGGAAACTTGTGCGAAGGAGCTGCGGGGCATGGCCTGAAACTTCCATAAGAGCCTCTGCTCCATTCCATCACTGCACGGTGCCAACGGGCCTTTCTCTGACTGCTGTGCTGAATGATGCACAATGCTTTCGTGAGCACTCATATACTTAATCTTTTCGTCCGTTTAAAACCCCCCCCCCAATATACAGAATTATTTGGGGCCTGTAATTTCTAATATTCAGGGCATTTCGGGCGGTTTTAGGCTTGATTTTCCGAAGTTCGAGTCTTGAATTTTCTTCTCCCTGCAGGCAAGGGTCCGCGTCTAACGAAAAGCATGGAACAGGGCCGGTACGCACTAGCCTGAAATTCCCACATCCGGACTCCCTCGCACGCCGCGTTCCTGCTCCAAATGCCGGCCGTCGAAATTCTCCATGCGATCCTAGCCTGGTAGAACCAAATCCGTGATGGCCAGCCTACATGAGCCCTAATTCAACATGCCTTCAAATCTACTCATTTGTAAACTTTTTGCTCGAACTGTCCGGCCAAGGAATTCTTGATATTCAGGGTGGATTTATTCAACGGATGAAGGGATGAGTAAAGTCGAATCATTTCGTTACCGTCCGTACTTGCCGTGTTTCGGAAGGTGGAGATCACGTGGCTGCGCGAGGCCGCGGAATTTCAAGGCGGAATGAGGGCGGGGGGTGTGCGGCATCGTTTCAACTCGTGATACAAGGATCCCTACACCCTAAACCCCAAACCCTAAGCCCTAAACCGCTTTGGTGATGGCCCAGAGCCTAAGTCTCGCTCTGGGCACGATGGCAGGGTGTCCTTTCGTTTTTTGGTACTTGATCTCGTCTGCCACGAGTTCGAAGCCAAAGAGATCCTCCAAACCGGAAAGCCCATCAGATTCCTTTACACTCTACCCCACAGAGACCCCCGAACCCGAATATTAACAGAAGAGGGTTTGTAAAAACCCCTTGAAAAGCCCTACTACTAACCTATTGGCTGTAAACTAACCTTTTCAACTTTTTGGGGGTTCTTATAAGGTAGTCGATTCTGAAAGTTTCAACTTCTATTCCCTTGGGTTTTGGGCCAATGAGCGAATGGACATGCCAAGAGACCCGAGGCTCCCGACATCGCGCCGAAGCGCAGCGGCGGCTGGAGAACCAGGCGCTAACTTCCTTTGCCTCCATGCATTCTGCAAGAACTGTGGGGCTCTGGTGCGTTTGCGGGATTCATGTAATAAGCTCATAGCTTTTCAGGACTTCTGAGAGTTGGGGTCATGATAAGGTTTTTCGTTTAAGGTTTGTGGTTTGGGCTTAGGGCCACTCTTCAGGTCTCTCAGGTCTCAAAGCCCAGTGCCTGGAAACATCCTCGCGAGTCGAGCCAGACACCTGCCCCAAAGCCAAGTAAAGCCAAAAACCCTTCGAGAGCTGAGACCCTAAACCCGTAAGCCTCTGAATTCTACTGCCGCAGGAGAAACTGGAAGAGCTTGATCAGCGCGTTGAAGATCTCACGCGACAGCCGCCGGGCTTGGCAACTCTAAAGGGACTATGTAAGGGTTTTGGGTTTAGGGGTTTAGATGAACCCAGCCTGATTGGGGTTATTCAATGGATGCTCTTTGAAGATGTTGCCGCTGCTTTTGCCAGGCCACAGCCTTTACTGATGTAGATCCCCGATTAACACAACTGTCCCCAGGCATCGGGGATAGTAGGGCTCCCATGACAGCCTGAATTGCGCCGACTAGTTAGAGGTTTGGAAGTCCGAAGCCGTGGCATTGAGGCTTCACGGCCACGGGAACCCATCCCGCCCTAAACCCGCAAAACCACCCGAATCTGTTTAAAGCAAGAGCTAGCTTCGAATGCCTGAGTTTCCGGCAAGCGAACATGCAGCTGTACCGGTTCACATGTGCATGAATGTACCGACAGAGATCGATTGAGCACTAGATAGGTTGATAGATGGATAGATGATAGATACATTGGTTGATTGAATTGACAGAAAGAGACTTGGAGAGGCTTACATATTGAGGACAGCAAACCGTTTCAGAAAGCATGTGCATTGCGTACACCTGGTAACGAAGCCGTCGATAACGGACTGAGTAGCAGAAATGTTGATAGCGAAGTATGCGCTATCGAGCATCAGAGACATCTGTCATTTTGGGTTGGGTGTGTGCGTACAGACTTGCTAATCCTATGTGTGTCCTGCTAAATCTTCCGCTTCCATCCCGCGACCCGCCGACACACATTGCAAGTTGAGCCGACTGCAGCTTTTTTCTGTGCGCGCCACATACACACATACTCATACACACATGCACAATGTCATACGTATTTTGCAGGCTCCAGCACGGTTCTCTACACGATCTTTTTCTTCTATTCGCAGATGAATGTATGTAAACGTACGGGAGAGTGCAAAAAGGCAGTACAAGGTCACTCAAGCCGCAGGCCTGTCTTAATTGTGAAGCAGTCTAGCCAGGCCCCATGGGAAGTATTGCTCGATATTGCTTCGAGCCAGAAACTGGAAAGCACTTCCAACAGACATGCCAGGGATCTGCACGAGCTGGAAGCACTGGAAAGAACTGCTAGTGACTGCTAGTGGTTTGGGGGGCAAGGGAAACTTCTTGCGGCTGACTTCTATGGCCTCTTGTCTTGGTGCAGTGCAGGGCGAAGACGGAGCAGCTCCGCTCAATCATGCTTCGCGACGCTGGAGCTGCAAGAGCTTAAGCACTTTTGGGAAGGCTGAAACGCTCGGGCCCGAATCGGTGGATTCGAGTTCCCCTGCTCAGGGCTCAAGTTTTGGACGAATCTAAGTCTTTTTCCGAGCGAAGGCAAAGGCTCAAGAAGTGATTTGGAAGCGTG
This sequence comes from Symbiodinium sp. CCMP2592, assembly GCA_905221615.1. Classification (NCBI taxonomy): domain Eukaryota; class Dinophyceae; order Suessiales; family Symbiodiniaceae; genus Symbiodinium; species Symbiodinium sp. CCMP2592. Next base: position 220,671 of record CAJNDT010006040.1, on the reverse strand, counting down.
CTGTCAGCACCGGGCAAGACTAAATACCCTTAGTTCTAGAGATGCCAAGCCTACCCTACACCAAGCATCCCGAATTCCACGTCCCAGCACAGGAAGCCTTCGAACAGGAGCAGAACCGCGTAGGCCTCTCGCTCGGCCAGGCTTGGCAGAAACTACAGCTATGGACCCATTCACAGTCCACGATACAACTGGGTCGAAAGTGCTGATAGCATTTGCGCTGTGCTTCTCTGCCGGTGGTCTGCACTCGTCTGGTTCCTGCAGAGCCCGAAAGTTCCCAGAACTTTCCGAACTTGAACAGCCCCCAAGCCCCAGCAGCTATAAGAGTCCATTTTGGGTCCGCGATCGCGCAGGCCGAAGCCTTCGTGCACGACCAGGCCATGGAGACAGAGGTAACTCGAAGAGTCGAGGCAAAGGGGACTCAAAGGGTTCAGGGTGTAGGCTTTCAGGTGCCCCTTCCATTGGGATTGTCTGATGATGTCTGATGTGAGTGATGGCTTGACGTTTGCGGGAGGTGGAATCGGCACAGCATTGCGCAGATCGGAATCACAGACCAGACATCCTAAACTAATTTTTAACGGAATCCTTGCCTTTCCGTGGCTTTCAGCAAATGCTTCAGAAGACTCTGAAAGCAGGCGGAGGAGATGCAAGTCTCTCGCCAGCATGTGGCTACGCTGAACCAGATCCACGCGGCAAAGGCCGATGGATGTAGGCTGAGGAGGTTGGGGGTCTGCGGTACGGAAGGCAAGCTTCAGCATGGTTCTGGATCCCTTGTATCGGACTCATGCCGATTGTCTCGGATTCGCGGGTTTTGGGGTGGGCCGGAGAGTGTGGAGAGCCGAAGAGCTGCCGTAGAAGTTAGCGGAACGCAATTACATACCCCTGAAGGCTTAAACAAGATTTCGCTCCAAGTTAGGCTTTGTTCCTTCCATTTGGGGTCCACATTGGGTTTCTTTTTTCCTGAAGCTCCCATTTCAAAGAGCTCTCACAACTAAGATTGCTGGATTCGATCCTGTTGTCCATGCCGAAGCCCACATGGGCTCACCAATAGCTCAGAATGTTTGTGGCGTCCTAATGGGCCCTAGAGAGGACCGTGAAGAGCTGGCAGCGGAGGCCAAGATCGCACAGCTCCGCCGCAGCTTGGCCTGTACCCTCAAAGGACTCCCTCCGTGTTCTTTGGCTCAACTTCGGAACTGCCCTGCCCGGAGCAACTCCGAAGCTGCAGCTCACAGTTTTCGCATGGAGTAACGAGTGGTTCTTTGGGGAGAGGCCAGCCCCACGAGAATCGACTTCAACAGAGTGTTCCGTGGGACTGATGACTGAAGCGGGTGAGCTTCTCCTCTTAGGCGTGTATTGAGAGCGGCAAAGGCTGCACCCAAAGCCTGCAAAGCTAAAGGGGTGCCAGCAGTCTCCGCATTGCGGTGTACCACGGCCACTGTGCAAAGGTGAGTTGGAGGCTGTGAAACTCGGCGGATCCGAGGCCTCGTGATGAAAGGGTTTAGGTTTTAGGGTTTAGTTTAGGGTTTAGGGTTTTTGCATCTTGGAAGCTGAGAACCAGCTTGGCGAACCGCTTCCGCTCTCTGCAAACGCGAGCTCAGAGGCCGATGCCCAGGTCAGGCTATAAAAAGCTATGCTCACAGGCTCACAGCTTCGAAGATTCTTCCGAAAGCTTCGGGCTCAAATCCGTGTGGTTCTCTGCTTTGGCTGTGCAAGGACTGGCGAGTAGTGCACGCGGCCTAGCTGACTCTGACTGTGCATAACCATCTTGAGGAATCACAATTCTCTTTCCGGGGAAACGATCCTTTTTTTCGGAGCTTTTTCTCCGGACAGGGTAAGGAGGGCTGGCACCCAGCCACCCTGGCCCTAAAGCCTCAGTCGTGCAATCCTCAAAGTCCGGAGCCTCGAGCGTGACAGGCCAAGCCAAACCTCCTGTCGAACGGGAACAACTTCGCTGGCAACGAGGTGGGCCGGAGTCTTCAATTCGGCCGGGGCAATACCCCGAAAGTTACCGCATGCCCGGGTAGAGTGTGTAGAGAAGCGTCCCCGATGGTGTGCAAGACGTCCCGGAAGGACGATCGCCAAGCTGCACTGGTGCAGTCTCCGAAGCTGAACAGGGGACGAATGCGTTTGAGGTTGAGGGTGGGGAGGTGTCGACATCGCTTTCACTCACTGAGCTTCCTGGTAGCTGGATGATGGTTTCGGAGGCTTCGGATTTGTGCCAACCAGGATGATCGCTGCCAGCGGCTTCCATTATCAGAAAGCTTGTTTACTTCCCGACATCGGACATCGAGAGTTGTTCTCGTTGGACCTCCATGCTCGGCGAAGCGTCATCCGTCTTCTTGACCAACGAAGCTTGAACCTTAGGCCTTAAGATACTAGGCCCCTAAACCCAAGCATGAACTGGTGAGCTGGGAATTTGTAGGATCAAGGCCATGGCCATGGTCTGAAGACGTTGACCAACCCACTCTGAGCCGAAGACCCTGTCGGAAGTAAAGCACTTGCTGAGGCTTACAGAGGTCCGGCGCAGGAACCAGGCGAGTGCAGCCCAGGCCGCCGGAACTGTCTGCAGGATCGATTTAAGTTTTTGCGGATTTTAAGATTTGAGGATTGGGGTTTAGCAGTATATGGTTGGAGAGTTTTCTATTTTGGGGGTTTTGGGGGCTTCAGGATTTCAAGGTTTAGGGTTGTTATTTGGGTTTTAAACCGTTTCAGATACCAAAGTAAGTTGTCAGGATCCGAAGGATAGCTTCTCTTCGTTGTGTTGTTGATTTTGCTACACCTTCAATGGAATCTGTTGCAGATATTGTTTCTTGCTTACTTTCGTCCGACGAGCAGCAGATCTACAGTGACGTTGGAAGGTCCTGAACTGGAAGCTGGTAGTCGTAGTCAACAAGCATGGAAGAATCAGGCGACGAATACGGGCACTTTGACTTAGAGGTTCTTGTGACTATAGAATTTGGCGCCCGACCACATGCGGCCTAAGTTCTCCAGCAGTACCCTTATATCCTTGATTGCCGGGTCTTATTGGTCGAGAAATGGTGCCCTTCATAGCTCTCTGGGCAACCTGCCGAACGAAGCAATGCTTCGTAAACCCTTGCCTCGTGGCTTTGCGAGGTGCGCCGCAGTGCCACAGATGTACAAATGTTTCAGCGGCAGATCCGAGAGCGGCCCGGCGGGTTGGACCTTGGAAGCTTGCAGCTGTTTGTTGCGGCTTCAGTTGGGGCTTTGACGCTTTCGGGATTGCTAGGGGATTCGGATTTTAGGGCTTGTAGCTTTTGGGCTTTTGGGGTTTCGAGTGATTGAGGATCCTGGACCAAGAGCAGGATTTGGAGCGGACAGTTTTTTGCTTTGTAGGATTCCAGGAAAGCTGCTGCCGGCCCCGATTGAAGGGCTATGTCGCTGCAGGCACTTACGGAACCAAAGCCGCAAGCCGCGCGAGCCACAGCCTGGCAGGGCTACCAAATCACGAAAGGCAGGGGCAGGATCAGCACGAACAGCTTGAACGTGCGGCTGGTTTGTGCCACTGAGCCTGCAACGAACCTCCCGGCCCGATTGGTTTTGCCTGCTTGGTATCCTCACCCAGGCTTCAGCAGCGCGAAGCTGCTGTGAATCAAGACCTCGCGCAGCAGAAGGTGCTGAGTCTTGCGGGGTCGTGGCTCTTGACCCTAAACTCTCAGCCCCAAACGTCCTCGGGTCCTGGTCCGTGTTGAAATAAGTGTCTTTGCAGGCTCGGCATGCAAGTCCCAACAGCCTAATAGGAGTTCTTTCTGTGGGACTGTTTGCAAGTCGGAAAGGGGCCTCAAAAAGCAAACAACTTTAAACTGCTGAACGTCAGGCGGGAAACCCAAGAATCCGAGCCCTTTCCCAAGCTACGGACGATGCAGATAACAGGTGCACGACTGCAAAGAAAGCCATTAACTTCTAGGGATCGGGGTCCACCCCCAAGCCACCCTGGTGGCTCCAGGTGCCTGGCAAGCGCTCCGCTTCAAAGGCATCTAACGTGTCAGCACGCACTTTGGCCGCCTCCAGCTTTGCGTGTCCACTCCTTGCTAAGAATCGTGCATGTTTTCAATCTGTTCGGCGGACCCCAATTACGGTATCTACGACCCGAAATGCAAACGATTACTTAATATGAGTCTTTCTGATCCTTCAGCCAGATCCCGCCAAAACCCTGAGCAGAGCCTCTGGCCTGTGCACTCCTAGAGCGCGATAGTACCAAAGCAGAACACCAAGTATACGGCCCTCATGAATTGAACCCCTTCTGAAACCCTTTCAATCGCTTTAGATGTCCGTTATTTTCAGCCCTTCCAGAAACCCCCCCCCCCTTAAACTGTCTATAGAACTCCTTTAAAGTTTAAAGCCCACGTAAGGTCCGTGTGGAACTCTTTTCATACACCGTACTCCCCTTGAATCACGATGCCAGGCATCCACCTGGAGGAGGCGGCAGAGTCCGCTCTCCGGGTCGTAGAGGCCCCTGCAGATGGGGTCGGGGCTCGGAGGCTGTGATGGCATAGTTTCCTACAGCCAGAAGTCCCAGAAGCCCTAGACCATTCATTGTAGTACTGAGATTTCGGTGTTTAAATCTCGAAGTATTCCTAACCCAGAAAGAAAGGCTTAAACCGGTCACCCCAAACTCTACAGCCTTAAACCCTTAAGACCACTTGTCGCCTAATTCGCGATACTGTTGCAGTCTCTTGCGGACAAAGCTACAAGCAGGTTCTCAGTTCTAAGCTGCGCGCACTGACGGGTTTTGGGTGGGAAAAACTCTGGTGCAAGGTTGCAGGGTCCAGTGTCTTCGGCGCTTGCATTCATTCCTTTGTCCTCGAGCCTGACCCTGGTCTCGTTTGCTTGTTAACGGGCTTAGGGTTTTGGGTTTAGGGTTGAGGCGTGCAGCATGGACTTGCGTAGCCGAAGCTTGAAAAAACCCTTGCACTTTCAGGAGCTCCTGTTGACTCCGTGAAGTGAAGAAGCTTCACAATCAATCAATCAATCAATCAATCAATCAGTCAATCAGTATATACATATATACATATATATATACATATATATATATATACATACTAAATATACGAATATATATATATATATATATATATATGCATATATATATATATATATATATATAAGTGTATACATATAGAAAGCCATATATATATACACATATATATATATATATATATATATATATATATATATATATATATACATTTTCATCTAGATAGATAAAGATATAGATATATGGGTAGTTGGATAGATAGGTGCGCTTTAGGTTGTCGCCTGCATTCCTTCAATGCTTTCTGTGACCCTCAAAGCCAAGGGTGTTTTTAGGGTCTAGGGGTGTAGTGTGTTGGACCCTTGCTGTGAGACAAATGTTGATCGATTTGGAAGTTGGATTGCTAAGCGGGAGAACAACTACTGTGCGAGCGTCCTTGGAAGAGACGGCTGGAGTACTGAAACGACGGGCAGAGCTTGCACTTGGTGTTCTGGAAGTCGGGAAAGGGCGTCTTCTGGACTCGTCCGGCTGTGTCATGGATGTACGCGCGCCAATCAAGAAAGCCAGGGTGCAGAATGGAGATACCATCACGTTGTTGCACGTAAACAGACTCCAAATTCAAGCCTGTCATGGTGGTGCCTTTGCTGCCATTCTTAGCAGTGGCTCTGTCGTGACGTGGGGTGATGCTCCAATTGGTGGAGACAGCCGCGCTGTGCAGGATCAGCTGAAGAATGTGAAGCAGATTCAAGCCTCTGATGGCGCTTTTGCTGCCATCCTGGACGATGGATCCGTTGTGACCTGGGGTTCTGCTGAGCAGGGTGGGGACAGCAGCTCCGTAAAGGATCAGCTGAAGTCAGTGCAGCAGCTTCAAGCCAATGAAAGTGCTTTCGCGGCCGTTCTGGAGGATGGATCCGTGGTGACTTGGGGTCAAGCTAGCTGGGGTGGTGACAGTGGTGCTGTGCACGGTCAGCTCAAGAATGTACAGGAGATTCAATCTTCTGGTGCCGCTTTTGCTGCCATTCTTGGTGATGGCTCCGTCGTCACCTGGGGGGGTCATGCTGACTTAGGTGATTTTGGGGGCGACAGCACTGCCGTTCAAGATGAGCTGAAGAACGTGCAGCAGATTCAATCCACCGATTGTGCTTTCGCTGCTATTCTTGGCGATAGATCCGTGGTGACCTGGGGCTGTCCAGAATACGGAGGCGACAGTAGTCGTGTGCGGCATCAGCTGAAGAATGTGCGGCAGATTCAAGCCTCTTATAGCGCTTTTGCTGCCATCCTGGACGATGGATCCGTTGTGACCTGTGGAGTGGCCCCCGGAGGTGACAGCAGCACTGTTCAGGGTCAGTTGAAGAATGTGCAGTGGATTCAAGCCTCTGGCAATGCTTTTGCGGCCCTTGTTGAGGATGGGTCGATTGTGACTTGGGGTGATTCCGAGTTTGGTGCAGACAGTAGTCTTGTGCAGGATCAGCTGAAATCTGTGCAGCAGATTCAAGCCTCTGAGTGCGCTTTTGCTGCCATTCTGGCAGATGGATCCGTTGTGACCTGGGGTTCGGATGAGCACGGGGGGGACAGCAGCGAAGTACAGGATCAGCTGACAAATGTGCAGGAGATCCAAGCCGCTTTCGGCGCTTTTGCTGCTATTCTTAGCGATGGGTCCGTCGTGACCTGGGGTTATGCTGAGCAGGGTGGTGACAGTAGTTCTTTGCGAGACAAGCTCAGGAATACGTAGCAGATCTCCCATTTGTCGCATAACTGAATGGTGGGAGCACAGCAGGCTTTTCAGCACTTTGTTGCGGTGCTGCAAGCGGCACCACGAGACATTTGCGCAGCATCCGTGCAAAACGCTGCATGGAAATTTTCGCAGGGCAAGCAATGGCAAACATGTACCTCATGTACCTGTACCCACACTGCGGAAACACGCCGAAGCTCTTGCGGCTCTAGCGGTTTTACGAGAGTTACAGCCAGGGTGTCTTCAAGGGACTTGCAGGCTAGAGTATATGATCGTTACAATTGGGGAAGCGTTCATGTGGTTGAATCACACAAAGCCCTAAACCCCAAACCCTATACCCGAAACCGTAAGGATACTACTATCATTCGATAATTACGGCCTAGGGAAGCAAGGGGCGCAGGCTGCCCGAGGTCCGTAAACAGCCAAAGCATCAACCCGGCGCCGATGCCTCAAACCCTATATGGGAGTTTCCGAAAATAGGGGGGCCCTGCTATAGAACCCTAAATAGTAGGATCCTTATTATATTAAGGACCCCAAAATAAGGTACCCCTATTTTCGGAAACTCCCATATAGAAGCCAGATGGAACCCCTAACAGTTCTAAACTTTGGAAAATAAGCAAAAATCCTGCAAGACTCTAATAGAGCAGAAATGTAGGATAACATTAAAAAGTCTGTAATTCTACAGTATAGTAACATTATAATTATAATATAATCTAGTATAACCTTACACTTTATGAAAGTCGGCCGCGCGTTTGTTTTGCTTGCGCTTTGCAGCCAGGCGAGGCTCCAATCGGAGCTCGCCGATGCGCAGGCCGGGAGCTTCAGGTTCAGACCCTTTGGAGTTCAAGTTTTAGGGCCTAGTTTAGGGTTTAGGATTTAGGGTTTAGGATTTAGGGTTTAGGATTTAGGGTTGAGGATTTAGGGTTGAGGATTCAGGGTTGAGGGTTTAGGGTTTACTTTTTAGGGCCGAGCTACCTAGTTTAGGGCTTAGGATTTAGGGTTTAGGGTTGAGGGTTTGGTGTTCAAGGTTTAGGGCCTATAGGGGGTGATGAGGTTATAGGTTATGGGTTAGGGGTTATGGGTCAGGGGGTTGCGGTGTGGGGTTCAGGGTTTCAGTTTCGGGCTTTTTGGGCTCAGGGTTTAAGATTCAGGGTTTCGGAGCCGCCGTTTCTGATTGGAGGCTTGCAGAGTTCGTTTTGGCTTGTGATCGTCACAGAGTAGAGGGTTCGCTGTTTAACGAAACACCCAGGATACATGTATTGCCTACTGTATGAAATGCGAAGCCGGTTTTTGGAGGCACGAAAGCTTGAGATGTTGTCCACAACTCCGGAAGGCTTCCTGCTAACGGTGGCTGGCGTGTTCGGCTTTCTAGGTTCGGAAAGTAGGGAAGGCTCGGGTAAGTCGGGCACAGCTTGTGTCGCCTGCTTGGGCCCAATCTGCACCTAGCAGCTGCGGCGTCAAGGCGACAGTGAGTAGAAGCAGGCCTCCCGTTAAAGCAGGTCCGGTGTGGTATGAACACGGTCCTCATGTTTTCATTAACAAGAAGCCGCGGCGCTTCTGGGTGCCACGCAGGTTTGCTCGCCCAGCCGCGAGGGTCACCAGCAGTTCAGCTGCTAGCCTTCAATTGTGAAAGCACCGGGGTTCCGGATTTCAACTTCGAGTTGCGACGCAGCTTCCCAGGCAAGCCTTTCTTGTGCGCGCAGGTGTGTGTGTGTGTGTGTGTGTGTGTGTGTGTTGGTTTGGGTGCAGGTGTGTGGGCTGGGTGGTTGTACAGCACGCCCAGCAGCTCTCGAGTACCTGTGAAAGGATCTTAGTGGTCATCGAGCATAGCTTCCGTAGTTGCACTTTTGCCCCAGACCACACCCGAAGGATGCATCGAAATTTTACTGGGTCATTGGGTTTCTGTGTGCAGACGACCAGGGCTAATGGGGGGGGGGTTCAAGAAGAGAAGAGGCCCCATACAATATGTAGATGCTGAACATGTTTAAAGAGATCAATCAAGTAGGGGACCCGCAACATGAATCAGGCAACCGCGAGACGCAGCTTCTCGCCCATGCGCAGAATGCCGTCGACGAGCTCACAGAGGATCCGCAGAGCAGCTTCGGATGCGAAATCGTCTGATGTTACCGCCATCGTGTGTCCATCAGGCGCTGTACCGACATGTGAATCAGGGCTTACTCCTTGTCACGTTACATACAGCTCTCAAGCTCATCACTGCACCCTGAATTGGAAGGGGAGTCTCTGCGAGTTCGGTTCTTCTCACAATCTGCAGCGATTTGCGGTGTGATAGGAAGGCCCTCGACATGGTGTCCGTTACGACTCAGAATCTCTAAGGCACGGCAAAGGTTCTCGATTCCGACACTCGCTCAACAGAAACGGCCAGGAGCTGGGCCGTGCCCGTGGGGAGCTCACTGCGGCCGCAGCGCCGGGACCGCGAAGCGGCGACGCTGCGCCGGGAGATGACCTGGCACCTTACTCGGGCAGTCCAGCTTTTCCCACCAGGTTGTCGGGGTTCTGGGGTATAGCGTTGAGCAGCCAATGCCTGCTCAGAAGCGCTTTCGGTTTTCGTTAGACCTAGGACCCGTCTCTGATTCATCGGATCTCTCTGCCTGAACTTCGCTCTTGAAGTCTGGGTCTGTCAAGCCCAAACCCCGAAAGTAAGCTTCAGAAGGTCGCTGCCGGGCTGCAGCGGAGAACGGGCATGATCTTGGCAGCACCTCGCCAGAGCTGGGAGGTCCACAGCGTGGGTAGAAAATTGATAATCCGTGAAGAGGTGTGTTACGCAGTTGCTCGTGGGCAACTCATAAAAGGAGGTTCCTCCGGGATGTTCAGGAGGTCAGGCCCTTCGATTCTGGGTCAAGGCCTTGCGGAGATGTGAAGGAATTGAAGCCAGGACTGTCATACCTTTCAGCATGAAGGCATAAAGCCTTTTCCAACCTGTTCATTTTGTGGGTCTACCGTCCCTCTGCCCTTCTGCTGCAGGTAGCCGTGATGAGGGGGTCAGGGCTCCAAACCGCCAGCTCAGGCAAAGGGCGAGACCGACTTCCACCTCAAGGAAGAGCTGCTGCGCCAGCAGTTTGTCAAGGACTCCGGATGCTGGGACATCAAGATTCCGGCTTTGGAGACTGGAGAGTCTCTGAACTCGATGTTCTCAAGGTCTTGGTGCCGGTCCTGCTTGCATTCCTGTGCTATGGCCCTTCAGTTTGAGAGGATGTGTAATGCCCTGCCCGTCGAAAGTTTGGTCCATCCCTGGCTCAGTTCTGCAGCGCTTTAGTTCGGTGTATGTTAGGGCTAGTAGGGTCTAGGGTCCCTTACTGTTCTACAACATCAAACACAACATCCCTGCATGACCCAGCCTAAAGCACCCCCAATATGGGTGGGATTGCAGCTCATGCAGGAAGAACTTGATCGGATGCGCGACGAGCTCACACGGCCCGCTTCTGCAGCTCTTGTGCGGCCCGCGCCCTTCCATGCAGATAGAGCCCAAGCCCTGAGTCCAAAGAACCCCAAACTCCTATTGGGTTCCAAGCTGATCCAGTCGAAGGTGCCGGCAATGGCGGAGCGGGTGCCGCAACCGAGGGATCCCATCATCCCCCCGGCGCCCCCGGAGGAGGCGGGCTTCGTCCAGGGTACCCCGATACTTGTAAAGCCAACTTTAAAGAGCTGAAGGTACGTATGCAAGCTCTTCTGTTCGGTGGTGGAGTTTCTTCCCTTCCATACAACAGAACTGGTGTAAGGGAGGTTTCAGAGTTCAGGTGGGTAAAGCGATTATCGGCGGCACCTAATTCGCAGACGCATTGGGACCCTCAACCCAACCCTCAATACAGCCTCGTGATATCCTAATGTCGCACTCCGGAGCCCAAATTTCGCGAGATCCACAACCTTCCATCTCAGACCTTGAGCGATTGAGTTATGGATTGCAATCCTCCTCCTCAAGTCCCAAAGCCCCGTCACTCTTAAGCCTTTGCGCCCAGCGCTGCAACACTACTCTCAAGCCCCATGTAGCCAAAAAGTGTCGCAAGCCCTTTAAAGCAAAGCGCAGGCACCGATGACGGCAAATTCCTAAGCCCGAACTCTACCCGGACCAAAGTGACGCCCCGGCCCCAGCCCCAGACCCATGCACCCTCCTTTTTGGGAGGTCTCCAGCGACCTCCGAGTCCGCTTAGCCTCCCTTCGGAGTCAGCTCAGTGAGGCGGCTCCGGGTTCTATGGGCCATGGGAGGCTTTTTTCTCGGGGTTTCTGGAGATGTAGGGTTTAGGGTTAATTAGGGCTTAGGGCATCTTGGGGCGTTTGGGGATTACGACTTGTTTTGGGTTTGTGGATCAGGGTTTGGGGTTTAGGTTTTTGCAGGCATGCTTTATAATGCTGCGTGAGCGTTTGTTTGGTGTTGGATGCTCTGGTACCTCGGGCAATTAGTTGATGGTCAGTTCTGAGATGATGTGGCTGGGACATGAATGCTGGCTGCCGATAAAGCTTGGGATGTGCCATGCACCTGTGAACGATGTGGGATGCACCTTTTGGAGCCCACAGTATAGGGGCCCTCATAATTACCTATATTATTTTGGGGGTTCCTTATTTTCGTCATAGTATAATGGGCCCCCAAACCCTATTCTAATTATTGAGGCCCCTATAGTATTTCCAGGCGCTGCCAGAAGAGGAGCACCGCCCACGGACGAGCGAGTCGCTGCGCAAGCAGCTGGAGGACGGAGTCGGGGCTCTATAGAGTCTCTATTTAGGTAGTTGTAAAAATTATGGCCCCTTGTTGGGTTCCCTTAATATTAGGTGCCTAATTACTATATAATAAGGACCCAAAAAGAGACCATAATTTTGACAACCACTCATTTATAAATAGTGGAGGGTTTTAAAAGGTTTGAGACTGCTAGACTGCAGACATCTTCATAAGACAACTGGGCGCCTATCGTGCGAGCAATTGGCGCTGCTGTGTCTAAACTTCGGGACTGGGATACTCAGAAAGTGAGGGGACCAAACTATGAACCCTGCTACTTAGCGGGATGTTCGATCTAAGGACCCGGGGAATTAGAAGTATACGGTACCGTTGATTTATTATGCCGCCCGTTTCGGGCGGGAGCTTGCGGCAGTTGTCAAGTTCCCAAGCTTCAGTCCTAAGCTGGAGGCGCTCCGTGCGCAGCTGGAGCGAGACTGAGGGCCAGCGATGTTTGGTTCCACGCAGACTTGAGTGTCATGGCGTTACGGGTCCTGGGTTTACGCTCTAGAGGGTTTAGGGTTATAGGGTTAGATAGAGGTATTCAGGCTCATTCAGGTTTAGGTCCTGCTCGTGCAAGATCCGGGCAGTGTCTGCAGGAATGCCCCTGATCAAGACAGAGCGCTTCGAGTTCCGAAAATTGGATCGAAGAGTTGCGTGTTTCCAAAGGCGATCTGTTGGGCCGGGCCTGACCTGCAGATGTGGCCCATGCACTGGAAGCACTTGACGGCACGATTCAAAGTGCAGAGGTCAGAGCCAATGAGCCAGTGCAAGGGCGGCGGAGAAAAGCGCCAGCATGAACATGTTCCTTGCTGAAGAATGCATTTATCTCTAGTCTCGGTTTAGCATCTGCGCTCACAGAGATGCATCCAAAGTTCGGATTGGGCGTTTGAGACATGAGTGGCCGGCCGGCACCCACGACAGAACTGTACTCCCCCTTGTTGTTGATGGTAAACACAAGGCACCAGAAACACATGCCGCGCGATTCGTGGGGCAGTCCAACAGTTTCCGGCACTTCAGCACGTCGCAACGTGCAGGGGGCCCAACGGCCCAACCTTAAAGATGCATCGCCATAGCTGCAAACGTGATCACCACTAGATCGTCGCTGTTCTGTCAGCCTGTCTTGGCAGCGAGCTTGAGGGCCTATCTGGCCGCCGAGGTCCAAGAGTGGCAGCAAGGACAGAGGCAGCCACAACTACCAGTCAGCAACCGAGTTCTGTTAGCCAGTTTCATGCGGCTTCTCAGCTTCGGAGTGGAGAGACTAGGTGAAATATGGTCAAATCGCAGGTTCAGTCTGAACTCGAAGGATTGCGATTGCATTCCAGACTGTTGATGGCTGGGGGTACCAGGTGTAACAATGATATTCACGAGTTGCTCGGACATGTGGTGCTTTTCCAAAGCCTGGCGAAAGCATGAGTCTCCTGCGGCGGCCAAGTGTTTCGTTGAGCATCCACCCAACCACACAGAATCCCTTAAACCCCTACACACCCGACTCCTGGACCCCAAAACCCAAGACCGTAACCATGTGACAGAGTCTGAATGCCTTTTGCTGCCAGCCCTGCGGCCCCTGACGACTTTGTTTGGCCTAAAGGTCGACCGTGGAGAACGTCCATCTCCTTCACAATCGCCTGGGTCCGGTCTTCGGTGTTTCATGTGCAGGTTTTGTCTCGTGCCGTGTGCCCTGGTGTGCCAGGGTTCAAAGCCTCGTAAATCTTTGTACTGAACGATCTCCCAGGTTAGCAGAGGAAGACAAGTCCCTATCTTCAGATCAGGCTGAACCGCCAAATCCCTCGTCCTGAGCCAGTAGCCTCAACGACTCAAGGTGTTGATCGCAGGTGATCGGAAATTCGATAAGCTTTGCCCGGAAGCCGTGAGAACCTCCATGCAGAGTCCCAGAAGCCCGGACACCCAATAATTAAACCACACCCGAATGCCAGGACGAGCGCGAAAGCCTAGTCCCGAGGCCTTGCACTTCTGTCGGATTGTGTTTCGGATCGGTGACCGGCCCCTTTTGTCTGGGTTTGTGCCGCTGTCGTTTGGCACGGTACCGAAGGGCCTAGTGTCCTAGCTCAAGCCTTCAAGCCTGTTTAGCCCCAACCTTGATCCTAATCCTGTCTGCGGTTGTATCCCACAGGTGCAACCTCACAAGCCCCACCGACGCTCAAGCCCCATAGACCTCTAACCCCTAACAAGCTGCACAAACCCTAGCCAAAGCCCTAAGCCCTATGAAGTTCCAAAAGCAAACCCACACCACCACGCCACTCCAAAAAAGCCTTGATTCTTCAAGCATTCCTCGAGAAGACCGCCAACAGGAAGTGAAGACCCGCCACGAGGCGAGGCAGAGGCACGAATGACACTGGAAGCTGGGGGGGGGGCTCCTTGTTTAGGCTTGAAGTCGGGAGTTTGGGGAGAGAAAGGCGTATTGGGGGTTCAGGCGTGGTTTTGGGTTTGGATTTTGCAGGTCAGCAGGGTTTAGGGGTTCACAGACGAAGGCTGCGTGAATGTTTTTTCGTTTATGGTGATTTACAGGGTTCAGCGAAGTCGGGCGTTTTAGGGTTGAGGATTCAGGGAGCAGTTTAGGGTATGCAGTGTAGGGACTTTTTGCCAAAATTTGGGGTTCTACAACACTCCCGTAAATCACAATCGCTGGAAACGCCTTGAGGAAAGCAGAACACCGGCGCGCCCAACAGGCGGGAGCAGCTGTTCGAAGGGTATCAAGCTGAGGAGCCGATTTGGGAGTTTCCGATGTCAGTCGTCAAGCCCAAGCATATAAGAGGAGCAGCTTCGTCCAGAGCTGCTTTCGTGTCTGACAGCGGTCAGGATGAGGAGCGGCAGTCTCAGCTCAGGCGCTCAACGCTTCTATAGGTCTTCTGAATTCGGGAAAGGTTCGCATAGACCGACTCAAGCGGAGTGCGCTCTTCTCAGAGGCGTCGTCGATGCTTATAAGCGGTGACACTCTGAAAGTTTGGCGGACGGTTCTGGTCTCCTGGCGCAGGCAAGCTGAGAATCGTGCGGCTGCCGCCCGTGGGCGCCGGCAGGAACAAGAGATGCGCAGGCGACACAAAAAGCCGATGGGTCGGCAGATCCGGGAGTTGGAGTCCAGCAAGGTTCGGGAATCAAGGTGCAAGCCGAATTTGCCACAGTCTAAAGCAGTGGACTCGATACAAACGATCTAGCCCTAGCTCCTAGCAGTAGCTACCGCTGCCGACTCCGAGATCATTGCTGCCAGCACGGCCTGAGGCAGCGGGAGCTGTTGGAGAAGATGACGCGTGCGTGGGGCCAATACCAGGACCGAACCCAGCTTCGGAGCTCTGGCCAGGCCTAAAGGGGCAGAGCGGCTTTGAAGAATTACTGCAGTACCATACAGTCCCTGTATAACAGCAGCCATAACATCTACCATCATCTACCCTAAGCGTGAATTAAGACAATGTGCCGAATGCTTCATGGCTCAGGGAAGGGCAGACAGTCCTGTGCTTGGGTCACTTTTGCCTAGATGAACTGTTAGAGCGACGGACAAGCTAGAAGCAGAGAGACCCTTGATGCTCACTACCTGATGGTTTTGCAGACGTTCAGCCGAATCAGTGGCCACAAGTGAGCCCGCGCCGGGCAGTGAACAGCGGAATCCTTGCGGATGCCCTGGCCCCTCAACGCTGCGCACAACAGATGGCTTCACTCTTAAAAGCCTTGAGTCCCACAAGCCTGTAAGCCCTACAAGACCCATCCAACGATTCACCCTTAAGGCTTTATCACCCTTATAAGACCCTCAGAGAGATCTTCAGGATCAGCTCCGCCTCGTTTACGAGCGCGCGCGGAAGGTCTGGGGCCTCATAGGGGGGCAGCTTAGGGCTTATAGGGTCTCTGAGGTTTCGGGCTGTTGGGTGGTTGAGGGAGGTTCGGTTCAACAGTAATTAGACGTTGGGAGCCTCTCTTACTCCAACCTCCAAAAGTCTTGATTATCGCCAAACTGGGATCTCCATGTTGTAGGGAGCTGATGGACTGTTGCAAATCAGGTCTTGAGCATTTGGGGTTGTTGTACGTTCCGTTGCCTCATTGTGGCCCGGCCTCTACTCAGCTACTGTACAGATTCTTGGCCACTGGCAAGAGAGGTTTCCTTGACTGCATCTCTGGGTCCACTCTTGTAGGGCTTTGTCTTGGAAGTGCCGGCAACCTCACGTACCTGCAACTGTACGTTACTCACACGCCTGTTACCTGCTATGTCATGGCTTAAGACTGCGGTGCCTAATCTCATCTGACCCCTGAGAAACAGTCCTTCCAAAGCTTGGGAAGACACCGTACCCGCAGCATCACATAATTGTAGATGAGCTCGGACTAACAGCATTTCAGGTGCAGTGTATGCTGAAGCGTGAACTCTTGACAACAGGCTGCCGAGACACACCCAGTGCCCGACGACGTTGGCCCCCTGCCTCCTGCGGCCCAGGAGAACCTCAGGGCACAGGAAGTTGCAGACCTGGTGCCATCTGCCACGTCTTATACATCTAGGCTCTTCAGTTAAGTATATCAAGTCTTCATTACATTCTTGAAGGGAAACGGACGGCCTGGCAGTGTTTCAGAGGCCAAGGCATGGTGCCTTAAGAGTTGAGGCTTTGCTGTTGATGGCTAAGGCTTTCGGGTGTGCATGCTGATCCACGCTTTGGGTTTTCAGCTAAGTTGAGCAGTGTACTGTTGAACGATTTGATCGTCGGGTGCCTAGCTGCGCTCAGAATCTGTAGGTGTGGGGTGGTCTTCGAAGAATCGACACGGTCCCAAACCACCGTTGGCTTTGGTGCTCTGTGCAGGCCAAAGAAGCCTTGAGAACCGAGCGAGAGGTGCAGACCAAGCCCCCTGGCTTGGAGAGCTCAGCTTTTTCCCAAGGTTGTTTTAGTCAGGCTAATCGTGTTCGAAAGTTAGTTCTTTATAGTTACGTTATATATCAACTGTCCCAAGCCCAAGCCCTCAACTCTTTTCCTCCCACACACCGTTGGTTCTCTATGCCTCCGTACTGTAGGCTGCAGAAATGTTTAATGCATTGAGGGCACTGAGGTTTCAGGGCTTCCCCAACAGGCCCGAACTGGTTCTCCCAAGCCCTGAGAAGCCGAAACCAGCAGATCGCCACACCCTCCGTCTTAGGTTGGTTTGAGGCGGTTGTCAGCATTAATGAAAATCTCAACATTCTCATCCTCATCGATCCAGCCGCACCTCTTTCTCGTTAGCTCTGAGTTTTCAATTTTTTTGATGCATCAGGAAGCAGGAGAACGCGCGCAACTCGCCAGGGACCCAGCCTGCTCCGAAACCCGAAAGGTCGACATATAGGTCGCTGTGCTGCGTATGTCTGTGAGGATGGATGAATGCATGAATGCATGAATGCATGAATGCATGAATGCATGGATGGATGGCTGGCTGGATGGATGGATGGATGCACACACACACACACACACCCACACCCACACGCACACACACACGCACACACACACATGCACGCACAAATGCATAATTACATGTGTTGAGCGACACACTCTGCATTGCAACATATATTCACATATACTCTCTGTTCGCTGAAAGTTTCTTCGTTTGGGTCTAGAGACAGAATCTGCACCCGAGAAAGAGCTTCCGATGGCCTACTGCTAACCAGAAAGTCTTGAGTCTAGTTGCAACTATGCCGCCATCTACTCACATGACGCTGCACTCAACTAGTCTAAGAGTGTGGGAATATCCAAGAAAAAAGGAGGGACCCTTAATAAGGACCCCTACGTATATACCCTGAATGTGAATAAGGACCCCTAGGTATATACCCTAAATATAGCTATTGTATACGGTACCCATTATGTAGCCCATTATAGGGTAGGGGTCCCCATTAAGGGTCCCTCCTTTTCCCCTTTGAGAATAGGGCACTGACCGTCGGAGCAAGTCGTGTTGTTCCCGCATTATTTTTCTTCTCAAACCCCCCCAATCCCAATATTGACACAACTCTTCGAAACACGTTTGCGAGAGAGAGAGAGAGAGAGAGAGAGAGAGAGAGAGAGAGAGAGAGAGGGGCGGGAGGACTGCTCCTGCTTCAAACCCCGAGCAAAGCAAAGCAAAGAAAAGAGAGAGAGAGAGAGAGAGAGACAGATGGAGAAAGAGAAAGAGATTAGGGTGTCCAAGACTTTACCGGGAAGCTCAACATCCGTTTTCAGGCGGGAGGTCATGCTCGACCAGATGCGGCAGAAGCTGATCGAAAGTTCCGTCCTCGAAGTTGCATCTTTACTTTCGAACCGTGCTTCCTTCGATGATTTCACGACATGGTTCTTCTAGTGATTCAAGTGGGTGAACTGTTACTGTACCCAGGCTCGGGCACTTGTCAGTGTAGAGTGGTTCCGGTGGTCCACCATGCTTGGACAGCTGCTGGACGTCAAACTGCAGGCAACGAGACATGCCAGCGATCCGTCTTCGTCAAGATGCGAAGGGTTTTTACCATAGGATGGAGGCGACATGTTCTCAAGAATGTGCAAATCTCTGTGCGGAAATGCTCCCATAGAAGTCCAAGCCTCATTGGTCTCCATGTAGCACCAAGTTTTTAACTGGCACAGTCTCTCGCCCTTTTGAAGAGCGTCCAAGACATGATATACACGACACGATACATGCTATAGACATCGTGGCTGCGAGGTGCCGAGCGTGTTGCAAAGGTCTCCGAGAAGCGCAAGCAGCCTCTTGGCTTGGCTGTAGCTTGCATTTCAAGGGCTCTGCGGGAGTTCTCCGAGGCCCCGAACCTTGATGGTCGAGAGATCCAGGATGGGGTCCCTGATGCAAAGCAAACTCAATCGCTCAGTTGTCCAAGACGGAATCTCATATATGTTTGCTGCACGGCCGAGGCAGGTCGAGACGTGGCAAGAGAAGGCCCGAGCGGTTTCGCTGCGGGGATGGAGCCTTCCGTCAGGGCTTCGACAGTTCTTGGGCTCAAACCACGTGGAGCCTTGAAGATGCATGTGGGTGCCGGGCTGGAGATGCATCCTCACGGCGTGTTTCCTGACCCAGCCGCCCTCGAGACCGGAAGCTTCCGCAAGCCTCAGCAGCTCCGGCCAGGTCCAGCAAGAGCTTGAGGAGAAGGCGCCCACCGCAGGGTCTTTGCAAAGAAGTTCTCTCCAAGCGCCTGCTGCCTGAGACTGAGTGCAGCGGCAGGAGCGCCTGGCCTCGGAGCGGCGCCAGGAGCGCATGAACTCCATCAAGCCTCGGGCCGAGCCAGTCGATCCAACCTCCCAGGATAGAAGCAACTATGGCTGTGGGTATTACGGTATTAAGTTATTATGGATAAGGCTATTTACAGGGATCCCACCCAAGAGGAACTCGCAACTTGCGGATTAGATGGATTATCTTATATAGACCGTGGTGTTTAGACATCTCCCTGCCCTCAGAACAAAGTTCGAGGGAGTACGTTCGGGCTCAGGTTGTCGAAATCAACCCTAAACTCAAGGCCTTGCAGTGAGACATCATAAACTCTACACCATGAGCCAGTATCCGACCCCATATTCCGAGCTTATGAATGGTTTCCCCTTAGCCCAGAACCGTACGATAATTATGGCTAACGCAGCACTGTTTCAGTCTCTTCTGGATGGGCATTGGGCCATTTCGCATATGGCGTTTGCACCATCTATGAGAAGATTGGGTTCATCTAGACATGAGAAGCATTGGATAGCCATAGGCAGTGGGAGCTTTCTGCTGATTTCTGCCTGTTCAGGTCTTCGGCGAGGCTTCAAGAGCTCTTGCTTGGCATTTCGTGTTCGTTACTGCAGGTGAAGGGCAGGGGTGCGACAGACCAGCGAACGAATCACATGCCGAAGAGTGTGCTTAATCAGACCGAGAAAAAAGAGGTATGATTAGGATAGAGGTCTGAGCTATACTGACTTATTTGTCCTGTTTCTAAAGTACGCTGCAAGCCGTACTCTGATAGTTCAGGCTTCCGCATCTCATGAGGTAAGAGGGCTCGAACACTCGCCATTAAACATGTTGATCGAAGACCTCGAATCCTAAGCATGGGTGCCATTACTGCTGCGTAGGACTCCCCCTACTTCAGACGGGTCTAGTGTCCTTAAGATGTTTCAGGTGCATTTAGAGTTAGCCTGACAGTACCCAGGCCCTGCGCAGCAGGAAAGTCTGGACTCTAGCGACTCGGAAGTTCCAAAAATGTCTGCTGCTCGGATGACATCGAGGCTACGGAGCTCGGTGCACGAGACGCGATCCGAGATTGTCCAGAGGAAGCTTCCACCTCAGACTTGGCATAGGATAGGGTGGGCCAATCTTCCATTTATCAGGCTATCCGTACCATGAAAACTGATATGCCAGAACTCTCATCGTCCAAAGGGGCTTTCTGCTTTAAGGCATCTTTGGGTTCGAGACTAAAGCATTTGCTATGGTGGCGAGAGGAAACATTGGTGGGTTGTGCAGTCGCCAAACCATGGTGAGAGTCTCGGTCTTGCGCGCGTGTGTGTGTGTGTGTGTGTGTGGGTGTGTGTGAGGGTGTGTGTGCGTGTGTGCGTGTGTGCGTGTGTGCGTGTGTGCGTGTGTGCGTGTGTGCGTGTGTGCGTGTGTGCGTGTGTGCCTGTGTGCGTGTGTGCGTGTGTGCGTGTGTGCGTGTGTGCGTGTGTGGTGTGTGCGTGGGTGCGTGGGTGCGTGGGTGGTGTGGGTGCGTGGGTGCCTATGTGCCTGTGTGCGTGTGTGCGTGTGTGCGTGCCGGCGTGCGTGTGTGTGTGCGTGTGTGCGTGGGTGCGTGTGGTGCGTGCGTGGGTGCGTGGGTGCGTGGGTGCGTGGGTGCGT
Organism: Symbiodinium sp. CCMP2592; assembly: GCA_905221615.1. Lineage (NCBI taxonomy): Eukaryota > Dinophyceae > Suessiales > Symbiodiniaceae > Symbiodinium > Symbiodinium sp. CCMP2592. The sequence goes on along the minus strand of CAJNDT010006040.1, from coordinate 200,439 downwards.
GGGTGCGTGGGTGGTGGGTGCGTGGGTGCGTGGGTGCGTGGGTGCGTGGGTGCGTGGGTGCGTGGGTGCGCGGGTGCGTGGGTGCGTGGGTGCGTGGGTGCGTGGGTGCGTGGGTCTGTGGGTCTGTGGGTCTGTGGGTCTGTGGGCCTGTGGGTCTGTGGGTCTGTGGGTCTGTGGGTCTGTGGGTCTGTGGGTGTGTGGGTGTGGGGTGTGTGTGGGTGTGTGTGGGTGTGTGTGGGTGTGTGTGGGTGTGTGTGGGTGTGTGTCAGGGTGTGTGTCAGGGTGTGTGTCAGGGTGTGTGTGGGTGTGTGTCAGGGTGTGTGTGGGTGTGTGTCAGGGTGTGTGTCAGGGTGTGTGTGGGTGTGTGTCAGGGTGTGGGTGTGTGTGTGTGTGGGTGTGTGTGTGGGTGTGTGTGTGGGTGTGTGTGTGGGTGTGTGTGTGGGTGTGTGTGTGGGTGTGGGTGTGGGTGTGGGTGTGTGCGTGTGCGGGTGGCGAATTCCGGCTTTTGGTTGGGGCAAGGATGCCTGCCGAAGCTTTTGGACAGACTGCGACCCAGTAGAAGGCGTTTCCTGGAGAGCTTTGTGTTCCATAAGTAAGCCTTTGTTGCATAATGAAGTTCTTGTCAGCATTTTCTGACATGTCGCGAATTGCCGGCTTCTCGGGGTCTTGGTCTTCTTCACCCTATCTTAGGGTAGGACTTGAGATTCTAGTGATGGTGTGACTATAGCTTAGCGTCACGGGCAATGTTCCTCACCGTATAAACGAAGTCTTGGCGATTCCTGTCATTCCCTACACCTTAACATCTCCACATCCTGAGCTCAGGATTTCCAGTCTTTTAGACTAGCCTCGAGATGCCCTGGGAACGATGTGCTGTGCTTTGCCCGAGCCTGCATAGACCCGAGGTCCCCGAGTCCTGTATCTGCTCAGCGGAAGACACGAATACTAGTTACTAGACCCATGGACACCCATACACCCTCGTTCGCCTGAAACGGGACGTAGGCATGGTCAAAGCCCGCTTTCGAGTCTTACAGCACATCCTGTCGCAACACTTGCAGCTGCACGGGGCGCTGACGGGTTCTGCTTGGGATGTGTGTTGACTTTGCAAGACGGTCAATCTGGTGGGTCCTGCGCAGTTAACCGGATCCCTAAGTCTACCCATGTCGCTTTTTTGCCCCGAAGCCAATCCCAGGCGGCGAGAACTTCAAGAGTTCGATGAGAGGAGCACGCAGGCAAAAGGGATGGACCAAGTACATGCCGGTTATCAATGCAGTAGAGTTACGATAAACCCAATGCGGGTACTGTAAGACCAATATGCCGATTTACCATACGTCCAGAATCCTTTCAGTATGGGCGGGAGCTTGGGGTGCGCAGCCTGAAATTTCACGCATATGCATTGCAAGTCGTGGGTCATCGGCCATCGGTTCTGTGCCCTCAAGAAGGCTTTTTTCTGAACTTACGGAATTGGTGTCGTGGAGATCTATCTTGTTTCCTGATGGCCCTTGTAGTTTTTCAATGACTATATATGGTATACGCCAGCGGGGACCCAAAGGCCCCAACCTGGTCATTGAGGCATTGAGGTCCTTATACTTATACTCAACAGATGCTGATTTGACTGGGAGTTGCAGGTTGCTCACCCTTTTTCACATCAAATTTGTCGAGGCGGAGGTTTCAGATATCTGTCTGTGAAGAGGATTTCTTCTCGAGACATATAATTTCGTCGAGGCAGCACTGTTGAGACCTAGGACAAGATGTGCTCGGGAACCCATATGCCACCGCTGCCGCCCCCCCTCCCCTCGCCCACCCTTTGTCGGACCGAAGGCGCGAGCCCGAAAATGAGATTGGTTCCAGGACTTCCTTCGCTTCCGCAGCAAGAACATCGGAAAGATGGCCCTGGATAGCGACGGGCCGCTGAAGCTGCAAAGCATTGGGGGGGGTGTAGGGATCGAAGTCGAAGTCGCAGCACAACAATCAGATCTTTCCGAATCATCCTATCTTATATATGTGGAAATTGGGTTTCTACCTTTGAAGGATTTCTGGGTGAAGAGCTTTGAGAGCTTGCTAGCTGGATGAGGCATCCACCTTGTCGGTTGATATAGTTGTAGTGGCCAGAGTACTTCGAGGCTTTCATGCGGTCCACTCTTGGCTTTCTGTGGCAAGGAATCGGAGCCAGCAGCTCTGCATTTGTTGGATTTCAGAAAAGCATGGTGGACGGACCCTGCCAACGTTTCGAAAAAGGGCCGGAGAGTACTAATGAAGCAGCATGCTGCCGTGCCTGTGCAATCTGGGACAAGAATGCAGCGCCAGATGATGCCGATGATGCGTGCTTGTGGCACTGGCACCCTTCAGCTGAGTGTAGAACCGGATGACGCCCAAGACCCTTTGCCGAGGCTTGAGCCTCAAACTGCAAACCATCTAGGAAAACATTGACAAGGACGGGAGGGGGGCCTGCTCCCGCCCCATCACCCGTTCCCCAGTGTCGCGAGGGCCCCGCTGCTGCTGATGATGCGTGCCACAACATCGCCCGGCGGCCTATAAGAAAACCCACCATATCGTGGGGAATGGCCGAAAAACGCGTGCATTGCCACCCGGACCGGGCGCTGCCCGATATACTTTGTGAAGCAGGGCTGCGTGACAGTGATGCCACCGACCTTTGGGGCTGCCAAACCGCAGCTATGCCTTTGCCCATGAATGCACGATTGCTCCAGGAAGCGAGACGGTGCCGACGGTGTGAAAACGCTGATGCTGGGTTCGCGGTTGGCCATTTGCCGATTGCTCATGCAGAAGCTGCACCGCTTTTCTGCTCGAGAAAAAAGACATGCTGTTAAGTTAAGCTGAGTGAGAGAGTTTCTTCCAGCCGAGGTTGCCCGAAGGTGTCAAGGAGGAGGTGCCTTGGAGCTGTTGGGGCTGGATATGTTTCTGGCTTCAGATGGCAACACGCTGGCATCCTTGGTCGCCTCGATAACCCGTCTCAAATCCAGCACCCTGAAACGGGAGACTGGCACTCGCGCCCTGAGAGTCTGAGCGGGCCGACGAGCAAGGTCGACGCGCCCAGCGCCACGTTACTGACGCGGCCCCGGCGCAAGACGAAGGGCGAGGCAGGGCCAGAGGACCGGTGATGAGTGACTACTCGTACAAGCTGTGATCTTGGGGTGAAGCACCCTATATAGATTTGGTCCGAACCATAACCCTGCTTCTAGCCTTCTTATGAAGTGCGGTGAACGATGCCTGACCTTGCCAACGCTCGCTTAGTGTGAAAAGAGTTCTTGTGACTCGGTGAACTAACTACTCATATCATTATTGCGACTTGCTAAGTTTCCTGAATGCAAGACCAGTCGACTAGGCAACCATTTCCACACCCAGCAAAGGCTGTCGGCGGCTTACTCTTGATGCAACATTTCTTTATGATGGCGCCTTCAGCAGTATTCTTTCTTCAAGAGGGGTTTGTGTCGTGGGTTTAATAATTTGCATATTTGACGACGCGGAATGAAAGCTGTATGTGGTGCAGTTTTCGGGTTCAAACAAGTGCACGTATTCAGTCTTGTTTTTGTATGTGTGTGTTCACCATGAGATCTTGAGTTGACATGTTGCAGGCTCCAAAACTCCGCGACCGCTAGAACCTTGACGCTCCTGACTCACGCATGCTGCCAATGCCTCGGTGCGATTCGACACTGAGGTCGGAGTGGCGACAGTCGGGCCCCAAGCCTTTTCAGGTCGTTTATTTAGGGTTTGGGTTAGAGCCTCGGACCTAAGATTCTCTGGTTTTTGAGCAAGGATCGCGAGAACAGTCGCGTGCAATGCACGCGACCAGACTCTCAACACCAGGCCACAAGCCTCCCGAATCCGAATGAGTTTCGACAACATGGCGTGGTTCTTCATCTCTGAAGCCTTACAGCGGCCACCATGTATATTGAGTATAATGCAAGTCTCTTCAAGATCCTCCTCGCGAAGCCTGCATTTGTGAATTCGGCCTTTCGACAGCATGCCCTGGTTTAGGTGAGGGAAAGGCTGCATTCTGCGTGCTTTCATTGGTCTCACTCTTGGACACCATCGTCCGTCGCCTTCGTAAGCACCCGGAATCTTTCAACCTTCTCTTTTGAAGAGAGCATCACTATACATTCTGTCCAAGAATATGTGTAATATGTCAATATTTCTAATGATCATGCTGTCACCAACAGCGTGTATTAATCTTCTGAGTCACTACTTCATGGGAGTTTGAGAGTTTGTAGCATAGCCTCCGTCTCCGGATAGCAACAGGAGCTCTGCTTTCCAAGGCCCCAGCGCTGCGATGCTCAGCGCAGCGGTGGCTGGGCGGAGATTTCGAGTCCTGAGCAGAGCCGAGGAAAATTTCCCGGCTTTTGCTGAAGCCCGTATACTCAATTCAGGTTTATTCAACAGAAGGGCTTTAAGTCAGCACATTATCTGAATTCGCCATGAGCCTACGCTCTGTTGACAAAGTTCTAGGCCGTTCAATTCCGTACATTACAAGAGCACCCAACTGAACTCTAGACTCTACACCCTACTGTATTGCATACCTACCTACCAAGGCGGAATGCTCTGACTCGGCCCAGGCACGGACGGTTTGGTCTTGATGCGGCTCAGGGCTTGCGGTTCAGAAGGTTGTCTGATCTACTGCAGGGCCGGTTCAGGCTTTCGAGGTCTTGTGCGTTTTTGTAATTTAATGTTTTAGGGTTCATAGATCAGGGGGTTGAGGGTTCAAAACCGGGGGTCGATAGGACTTGGACCGAGTTTCGGCAACCCAACAACAAGCCGCCGGCAGAACAGCCCACAACTGGAAGCATCCCCAACAACACCACAAATGGGCCCGGTCCCACCAACTCCCGCTCCCCCGAGTACCAAAGCGCCACGTCACTAAAGAGGCGCAAACCTCGGTTAAATATGCACAAAACCTTGGGGTGTGGCAACCCCTTGACCATCAACCTAGACCCCTTTTAGCTAAGGCCTTCGCTAACTGGCAACTTGCAGGATGAGACTTGCTCTCCACCGAGGAGCCAGGTCTCCTGCGATGTTTGATGACTACGGAATCCGGCTCTTGGGCACTGGCTTTTGGGCTGATTCAGGCTTTAGGGGGATCAGGGTTCCAGCCAAGGTGGAACGATCGTCTCTGTGTGTGTCTCGCCATCGAAGCTTCAGCAGCGGCATCCGGCCGCCAAGACGAGTTGACCATGAACCAAGCGAAAACTAAGCAGAACGTGCCTGTGAACCCTACGAACAATCCAAGACCAGAGATATTCCGACCTGGTCCTATGAGTCTTGGGAATGACTTCAAAAGCTGCCTGACGCCTTTTATTCATAGCTCATCTCTCCTGCTGCTCCTCACGACTTTCGGCACTCACCTCCTGGCCTAGCGCCCGAACTCTTTAGCCTTAGCCCCCCTTGACTCCCAAGACTCAACCCAACCATGTGGACTTCTCTGGCCTCCCGGCTGCTATGGCATTGGCTGCTTTGGATCCCTTGCTCGGGCGGCTCGGCGACCCTGCCACTGTGTTTCGTACCAGAATAAAAGCAAATGCAAGCAGACGAAGTCCCACTAGGGCCACCATGCAGGAGTCATGCGCTCAATCTCTACACCCTGACCGCAGAGGCAGACACCCTTACGAAGCCCGAAGCTGAGGTGTCGAGGATACTGCTTCATGGCGCAACCAAGCCTGCAAGAAGCCTTTTGAGAGGATGAGGATCGTTTCAATCGGAATAGCTTGAATTTGTTTCGAAGATTGCCAGGGAAGTGCTTCAGATCCATCGGGGCATTTCAGAGAAGAGAACCCGAGCAAGAGCCCCCGCCCCCCGCCCAGTCTCTGCCCGAGCTTCGGCATCCAGCAACTCGCCACTATATAAAGCCAACCTTAGCACAGAAACTCTTCATCCGCCGACCGAAACTCTTCCCCCCCGTACTCCTAGGTATGGAGAGCGACGAAGATGTGGGTATTCACAAGGCCGGGTCTCGAGGAAGTTTCGTGATTCGAGGCCCGGGCTTTGGGGGCTTCGGGACGCGCTGCGCGCTGTCGTTCAGGGTCTAGAGTGCGCCTTGAACGGCATGGGTCTTCCGTATGTCATTGCCGAGGGCAGCAGCCGGGGCTTTCTGAATGCGTCGTTTGTTACCGGTAGCGTGATGGACACATCCAAGGGCCGGCAATCGAAATGCAAGATCCAGCCCGGCACCAGAATCGCAACTGCGGACCCCTTCAGCAACTCAACTTGCGTGGTCCCAGACTCGAAGCGCTCATGCAAAGTGCCTGCCTTCATGTCAACCCTCCACACCAGAATAGGATTAAAATGAGATGCCGCAAGGGGCTTACCGATGCTGCAGCACGCGGGGACACCACGGCGCAGTCTCTCCTGGCGCAGGTTGGGTTTGTTGGGCGCTTGGGGCAGGGAACGGCTGTACGATGCGTTGTATATGGACTGGTGACTGGTGTGGACTCGTGATTTTCGAACCCATAGAGAATAATGGTTGCACATCTTTGTGAAACCCCGCGCACGTGACCGCCCACCCACCCACCCACCAACCCACCCACCCACCCACAGCCACAGCCACACACCCCCACACCCCCACATACCCACACCCCCACACACCCACACCCCTACACACCCACACACCCACACACCCACACACCCACACACCCACACACCCACACACCCACACACCCACACACCCACACACCCACACACCCACACACCCCCACCCCCGCACACCCCCGCACACCCCCGCACCCACGCACCCACGCACCCACGCACCCACGCACCCACGCACCCACGCACACACGCACACACGCACACACGCACACACGCACAGGCGCGTGCACACACGCACAAACGCACACACACACACACACTTACACACTCACACACTCACAAGGCACTTCTTTGCAATTTCCTCTCATGGAAAGCGTGGACACATCCCTGTCCAGGACTATTTCTATGGCGCCAACGGTGTGAGGAAGGACGTTCACACAGGCACCGAGGGCATGCATGACCCAACACACAAAATCATACGCGCAAAGCATAACTCACACACAGCCACACAGAGATGCAAGTAGGACTTGAATCGCAATGCGGCAACATCAGTTTTAGGAGCTTTGGGAGTTACGAACGTAAGCGTGAGGTTACGGCATTTGTTTGCTTCGAGGGCTGGAATCTCTGTCTCAAGCCGTATTCGATCCGATGTGCCAGCCGCGGAGAATCGCTCTTGGCCTAAGGGCCCCAATTAGATTGCCGATAGGGTTCAAGAGGCAATCTAACTTACAGCGACTTTTGACGTATGCTGCTGCACAGCTATATATCCTGCCGGCAGAAAACCTGAATAACCCTGAGCCCCAAAACCCATGTAATCCTAAGGCTTAGATTCTCTTAGACTCAAGGCCGTAAAGCCCGGCATGTTGGTGAATATTTTAAAGCAACTTGCAACCATGTTGAGGTGTGCGGTGGGCCACGGTTGCAGCCGAAGCCGGCGACAGGCAGGGACTTTCAAGATTGCAGCCCGTTCGAAAGGTCTTCTTCCATGGCAGCGGATTTCGACTTACACACATACATATGTGGGTATGCATGCATGCATGCATGCATGCATGCATGCATGCATGTATGTATGTATGTATGTATGTATGTATGTATGTATGTATATGTATGTGTATGTGTATGTTCGTATATTGATTTAATGTACGCATGCATGCATGCGTGCATGAATGAATGAATGTGTGCATGAATGAATGAATTCATGAATGAATGAATGAATGAATTGAATGAATGAATTGAATGAATGAATTGAATGAATGAACTGAATGAATGAATTGAATGAATGAATTGAATGAATGAATTGAATGAATGAATGAATGTGTGCACGAATGTATGTATGTCTGTCTGTATATAGCATGTAACTGCATGTATGTACGTACGTAAGCAGGCATGCGTGCCAGTGTCAGAGTATCCTATGGTTTCACGATGGTCCATCGGCTTTTATCGTTTGTTTTATTCGGAATTATTCTGCCGCTACTGGTGGTAGTTGTTGTTGCTGCTGCTGTTGTTGCTGTTACTGTTTTTGTTCTTCTTGATTCTTGTTCTTGTGTGCGTTATTGTTAATGTTTGTGTTTTGGTTGTTGTCCTCGTTTCCGCTTTGGTTTCCACTCTTGCGAGAAAGGTTACCAGGTTTGACACGAAACGTAGACTCTCACGGCCCCCCAAAATCCGTAAACCACTAAACGAGCTGGAATCCAAGCTGACAGGGCTACAAATCTGCAACCCTGGCCCCAGCCATACCATCTAAGACTCAGACCCCTCTAAGACTAGAATCCCTTGAAATGGGATCCCTAAACTAACTTGCCAAGCTCCGAGACAATAAACCCAAACAAAAACCTAATTACAATCTCAAAGCCCTATATCCCCCTAAAGAACCCTCGGCCAGGGACTCCCAGGAGCTCCTAGCGGTGGCCTTCGGCCGCGGCCACGAAGACATCGACGTCGACGTCAGCTAGGCGACCCAGGGGAAGAACGGAGCCCCAAAGAAGTATGGCTTGTTTCCTTTCGCTTCGGGGGGGATGGGTTGCTGGGGTGGTTCAAGTTTGGTCTAGGGCCTAGGCCTAGGTGTTGATGTAGGGTTGGGGCTGTCGCCTGCCACGTCGCCTGCCACCATATCGCCGCCTTCTCCGATGCTCGAGAGGACCGGGGTTTGAGCGCTCGAGCCTCCCCTAAACAACTACGCTCGGTCACTTTGAACCTGCAGCTACCATGTTTCATGACCCACATCCCAGTGCGGAAGCAAACACGGGGGTCATGGCTGCAGCAACACGATGCAGTGAGACTTACTCCGGTCATGAGGATCACTGGAAGCGTGAACACGGCAAGCCTTCAGCCAGAACGACTCAAGCCTCGCACACTCGAGTGAACATCTAGGATAGTCACGGCAGGCATGAGGACAACTACCTGCAGAGTTTCCTGGTGCCCCAAAAGCTTAATTAATCGCGTAAGCTAAAGCTTTACAGACTCGGCTACGAACCGTTATACGCCATGGTAGACGGAGATGGATCCAACAACTGGTTCGCTGAGGCGCCGAGGGAAGATCGGTCATGTTTGAATTTAGAGAACGACTTCGAAGCCCTGGCCAGTTGCAGCATCTCGGCAAAGACTTCGATGGCCCGGAGGAGGAGGAGGAGAAAGAGCCCGAGGAGGAGCTGGGATCTGCACCCTCCTGAAATATTGTCCCGGTTTCAGACCTCACTTGCAGCCAGGAGACGCTGGCGCAGCGCCGCGCCCGCTTCCAAGCAGACCAAGAGCGATTCGTGCAGGTCGGCACAGATCCACTACTCCTACCCCTACGACGATGACGACGACGACTACTACTACTACTACTACTACTACTACTCCTACTCCTACTGCTACTGCTACTGCTACTCCTGCTACTACTCCTGCTACTACTCCTGCTACTACTCCTGCTACTACTGCTACTAATCCTGCTACTACTCCGGCTACTACTACTACTACCACCACCACTACTACGAAGACTACCACTACTTGTACTACTACTAAACTACTACTACTACTACTACTACTACTACTACTACTACTACTACTACTACTACTACTACTACTACTACTACTACTACTACTACTACTACTACTACTACTACTACTACTACTACTACTATACTACGACTACTACTACTACTACTACTACTACTACTACTACTACTACTACTACTACTACTACTACTACTAACTTACTAACTACTCCTCCTCCTACTACTGCTACTACTACTACTACTGCTACTACTACACTACTACCACTACTACTACTACTGCGACAACGACTTTAGTGTTTAGAGTTTAGAGTTTAGAGTCTAGAGAGTCTGTGTGCAGAGCTCGGAGTTAGGGTGTCAGGTGTAGAGCATGGAGAGTCTAGAGAGTCTACAGGTCTAATAGTGATGTGTCAAGGTAAACTGGCACTCGCTTGGCATTACACGGGATTGTGCAAACGACAAAGGAGAAAAAAGGACTAGCGCAGAAAATATAGGTGCAAAATCGTTTTCCACGGTTTCGCAAAAAGCAAAATGCGATAATTAGTGTCCTCCAAAGGAGGGTGCTATAGACCTTGACCGCCTTGACCTTACTACTATACTACTACTACTACTACTACGACTACTACTTGTGGAGAACGGAAACCCAAAGGGGCAGCACGCACCCTCGTTTTCCGTCCAAGCAGAAAGTCCAACGACCGTGACAGGTCGAACGTCCGCCCAGGACGGGCTGCGCGCAATTGCGTCGCGGCAACGAGAAGCTACCAACGACACACTGCCGTGCTCACTTGAGCCAAAAATGTTATGAATAGGAATTACAGAAGAGCATGCATAAAAGCATACAGCACAACAGCCAGCCCGCAGACTATGTACAGTTACATTCGCCCCTCAGCCGAGAGCACGATAGAGCCGTAGGATTCCGCGGGCGGCCGGAGGCCGTAAAACGGACCTACAGACCCTGCCCTCCTACAAACCCTTCGCACTCAGCACAAGACCTTCGTTTTTCACGGCCTGTGCTGCACGAGGCTCTGGTTTCCTACTGTACACAGCCTGCGCCGCACTGCGGCCACAGGGCTGGTGAACCGAGCAGCTGAAGCTGCGGCGTTACTCCACGCGCTTCGGGAGCACTACCGTGCCTCCCTAGCCGCTCCCGTCAAAGACCTGTAGAGCGGATACGCCACACTGTCGTCTCATCGGAAAGCAGCTAGGTGCTGCGACCAAAACTGAAGTTGCCACAGGTGGCTAGAAGGGCGGAGCGCAGTCCGCGACTTCTAGTCCACGGTCACTGCGGCTCCACGTTGGGTTGCGCGGCGGGCTGCTGGACATTTGAGGGTTTTGCCCGCCCGCGGTGGTGCCGCTGAGGTGCTTCGAACTCCTCGAGCTTCAGCGCCTTGGACCACTCGGTGCCAAACGAATCTAGCCACTTTTGGCTAAATTCAGAGGTCAGCACACTGGCGACCGCAATGCCGACCTCCGCGTTGGCCCGTGAACTAGCACTAAAGTTTAGGCTTCCTATCACGGCGCTAACTGTGGAGTCCGGCCTCGTCACGAGCACCGTCTTGGCGTGGTGGATGCCCGCGAGGCCTGCGCCGATGCTCACGTCCGTGCGGTTCTCGGCGGCGTAAGCCGCCTTGACCGAGGTGCCCTTGCCGACACGGCCCTGGACGCCAGCCGCCCCTAGCTCCTTGAGGGACTGCAGCTGGAGCTTGGTCCGGCTCGTCTGCGAGTTGTCGGCAAGCACGTGGGCTCGGGCGCCTCGCTCCAGCGAGGACACGAGGGCTCCAACCAAAGGCTTGCTATCGAAGCTGTAGGCTCGCACGTAAACGTGGTCCCCATGCCAAGCGTCCGATAGCATCGTTTGTACCACAGCGTGATACTCCGGAAGGGTCAGAAACTTGACCCCGGCTCGCTCGAAGCCGTCAGGGATCGGGAAGTCTCTGACACGCCGTGCCTGGCTCGACATGGGAGCTGTCGGAGCCGGAGACGCCGCAGAGGTCCCCTGGCGGGAAGCCTCCGCTGCAGGCGTCTTCGGAACAGTCTCTGTCGGAGGCGCCGACACTGTGGCCACCTCGTGGCGGCCTCTGAGCTTGGTAAAGCCGTCAAGGCAACCCTCGGACGGGTTCCCGACATTCCGAGCTCTTTCAGAGAGCGATCTCGCTTTCGACACCATGCCGGCAAGGCGCCCCTGTTCCAGGGCCGGCGCGCCGAGGATCGCACGGGCGCGTCTAGTCGCGGCCGGGGCGACGGACAGCGTTGGGGCAGCGCTCGCGCCTGTCATGGCAACGAGTTGCCCCGCAGCTTCAACAGCGCGTTCTATGTGACCACAACGTCCCTCGTTGAGGAATGCCTTGCAGTCGCAGCCTGCGCCGTCCGCGCCCGACCCGACCTTCACAAGAACCCTGTGTGCTCCGGCCTTAGTCTTTGATGCAACCTCAAAGACAGCCTCCCGGCCTTCGAGCGACACCAGAACAGCCTTCCCAAAGGGGTTACCGTTCATGGCGTGCATTAGCCGGTTAGTGGCGACACGTCCGGCCCACCACAGCACTACGGCCGCGAACGTCCACAGTAGGACGACGGCCGTCAAGCCAACCACGCGGACACCCCGAACGAGGATACCAGAGGATTCCTCGATGAGGTCCTCCGCCGCAGTGGCAACTGCAGTGAGGCCCACGTGTGCCACCTCTCTGGCACCGCGCTCAACAGTGAAGAGGGTAGGCGCCAGCGCAGCGGCCACCAAACCCATCTTCCATCCAATGTTGCCCGTTGTGGCGTGGGCTGCGCGATTGCGCGCTCTCCTGGAGAGAGCCCAGCTGGAGACCGCAGCGCCTATCGAGCGCACGGCCCCACGGAACCCACCACGGTTCGAGGGCCCGGAAGAGACAGCGGGGCGAGAAGAAACGGCAGGGGCCTCGGGCGCCACTCTGTGGCCACCCGGGCCACGCAGTGGGAGCGTGAGGGCGGGCTGCCCAGCACGCCCGCCGAGTCGGGAGGAGTATGCCAGTCCGGCAGCACCTCCGGCCCACCATCCTCGGTTGCCGTAGCGGTTCGAGCTTCCCCTTCCACCACCTTTGCCACCACCCTTGCTGCCAGAGCTGCGGCCCCCACTGGGTGCACCGCGCCCGGAGGAAGGTTGGCTCCACCAGCCTCGGGCAGAGTCTTGAGAGAGCTCTGCCTGCCTGCGCTTTTCAGCGCGGAGCCTCTTCCGTCCGGAGCGGAGGAATTTCCTCGCATGCTCCGCAAGGGGATCGGCGTTGATGGAACGCTCGATCCTTTCCATCTTCGTGCCCTCGCTCTCTTCCGACGAAGAAGCAGCTTCATCGTCGCCTTCCTGGGGCGGCATGCCGTGGGTTATGAACGACGCGCCCGACTTAGGGCCACTGCACTTAAAGCACAGTTTGCGCCATAACATGTTCCTCTCTTGGCATGTGTCCCGCCCACAGGTCCAGTAGGCGTTGGACATTGCGGCGGCGCTCGCGTCCGAACGCTTCGCATAAAGGTACTCCTTTATGCGTTCCTTATGTTCATCGAGCCAGACCTCGATGAACCACGCCGGCGCCGTTCGCAGGTCCCCCGGCGTGCTCCAGTACAGGCTGTCCTCGAAGATCCCCACACAGGGGGCACCTCCGAGCTCCTCGGAATCATGGTGCCGGCAGGTATTGCGTTCTGGTGGGTTCGCACGCCCACAAGTAAAGCAATCCCACCAGCCCCAAGGCCAGACCTTGCCTGTGAGGAGCGGAACGCGCTCGGGTGTCGGTCCCAGCTCGTTTTCATCGTAATCGGGCCAGATTTCAAACACTGGCCTGTTCGACAAAATCGCAGCCTGGTAGACGAACGCGCGCCTCCGGCGCCGCGCCAACGCGAGGAGCTGCTCGAGCGTATGCTCACCCCCGCCTCGGAAGAATTCCTTGATCTGTTCATCATGTTGGAGATCAAGGGGGACCGTGAGCCTGGGATCCACGTCGCGGGCGCCGGGCCTTCCAGGCCCCGGCGGTGG